>CM030858.1:11660300-11712800 GCA_018105865.1 Metaphire vulgaris
CCATGATAACCCTTCGGATAAAACTACCCTGCCTGACCGACCCACACGCCCCCCCATTCTATGGCCATTTCAAACTTAGACCCAGCGCCTAAGAATATGCAGCTACTACTAATTAATCTAAGGCGCTACATAAATTCACGAGAGTTTTCTCTATTTTTGTTAAAACTTAGTCTTGTCTTGCAGGTTCTGTTCGCCTGGTGAAGCCACTCGAAGGTCCAAGCGAGCACACGCTGACGCTGCGGATGGACAACTACAATCGCTATCGCAACCTTATCTCGCAGCACGTCGCCCACATCGTCATCAGCGTCTCCAAGTACCGTTTCTGACTCCTCCTCCTCCGCGGAGACGCCGCGCTTGACTTGATGACGTCGTCACGCTCCGTGGCCGAATGACATGACATGACGTTGCCTTCTCGAACAGTCTGGATTGGATTCTAGACAGGACTTATTCGTCGTCTTCGCTTTACGAAAGGATTTTCACTGATTCTAGCAGATTAATGACTTTTAAAGCTATAGAAGTATAGCAGTGTTTATTCTAGGCCTTCTTAGGGGGGCAATCCCCCCCAAAGTTTGAAAATCCTTCCCCCAAATTTTTTAGATGTTGGCTGGGGAATGGAAATTTCCCCCCAAACGTGTGGAAACTCAGACCTTTCCCTCGGAGCGTGACGTGCTTTATGGACGGCCCCTTAAAGACGGTTTCAAAAGAACTGCACATTAAATTCGGATGAAACTGGCAGACATGGACTATATAGTCCAGGGTATTTTTTCGAAATTTGAGCGAAAATTTGTGGTGTCGTAGAGATTTCATATTTGCACCGATGAAAGCCCAGTCGATGCCTGCAAGGAATCTGGACCCGCATTTTGGATATCTATCACTTTAAATCGTGCAAGAATAATGAATGTTCTTCATTCGATCTACGGGATTCGAAATAGAGCCGTTTCATACTACACACTAACGCCATTGACTGTACAAGAACGAAGGACATCAACTAAATGAAAGTCCAGCCGAATATCTTGTGGAATAGCTGGAAGGGCGATCGAGGGAAGAGCCGAGAGGATATCTGGTTCATTATGGGCATACGACAGGTTGTATAGATATCAAAAACAAGTTTTATAACTATAGGCCTAATTCGCCAATTGGAGGCCTGTTGAATATAGGGTTTATAGGGCCTTGATATCGAAAAATCTAATCGTTTTGAAGAAATTCTCCAACAAAATCCACATTTTCATCTTGTTCCATCTTCACTGCTTTAATCTGTGCAAAAATAATCAGTAATACTTTTGTCAATTTCGATCTACGGGGCTCGAAATAGAGCACTCCCAGCCATTTCATACTACACACTAACGCCAATGACTGTACGAGAACGAGGGATATCATCTAAATGAAAGTCCTGCAGAATATCTTGCGGAATGACTAGTAGGGCGATATAGAGGAAGAGCTGCGTATTAAGATATCTGGTTTGTTTTGCAGCAGGTTTTATAGACACAAAAAAAACAATTTATTATTAAAATCACGGAGGGCGCCACAAGCCAAATATTGGGTGGGCCAACATGGCCTGTTTGAAATTGGACAATGCAAGGACTAGTCACTAGTGCAACAGTAGGCTATAGATATGCAAAAATCGAGAAGAGTGATGAAATGAATTAAAACCACATATTCTTGTGTCCCCATCTTTGCTGTGTCAAACCGCACTAGAATTGTCAATATATACTGACTCATTTTTTTCTAGAGCTTTCGAAATGCCACGAAAAATAATGAACCATTTGAAACGACATTATACAAAGTCTTTCATAAATCTATTCTCCTGTCAGGTTTTATAGACCACAAAAATATTATAAAATTGATACCCTGTTTGAAATTGGACAATGCTAGTGCTACAGTAGGCTATAGATATGCAAAAATTCAGAAGAGTGATGAAAGTCATGAAACTAATTAATGACCTTTTTCTGGTAACGCTTGGTGTCGGTGTTCACTAGTCCGTCACCATGACTACGCTGTTGATGTCTAGGCCTAGATGGCAGTTTTAGCAAGATATTATCGGTAGGTTTAGATGCCAACACAATGGAATTAAAGGTTATCTTGGAAAACTAGATTATTGAATGTGGAGAGTTACTATAGACTATAGTGGTTTTCACACAGGCTTACTTAAGTTACTTAGCCTTCTAAACCACTTTAAAGTACAGTATTATTATGCCCATCGATGTTCAGCAGGTGGTCGCTATACTCGCTTTTTTCCCAGGAGTCTAGTGGCAGCATAGGTCTTTGGCGTTAGTTGCGTTACTAATGGCGGACAGCTGTGATTAGCTTAGATGCTAACGTCGTCATTAGCAGTTTCCTCCATTTAAATGCACTTATGCACTTCTATATCAAGTTTTATCCATTTAAATGTTTAATCCGCTCGGAACGCCGAGTAAGAATCGCTCCGTTCCGGAGAATGATTGCTGTCTTTGCGTTAATCGATCGTATAGATGATTTCCTTTGTTGAATCTCGTCTTTAGGGAAGCGTAGGCCAATATTGTGCTCTCCAAGCCTGTTTTTGTTTGTCGGTCCTATCGTCAACTTCTATGGCGCCACTTTGTAGCCGAATGATATATAATTTACCATCTCTGGAAGTATTTATCGCACATTGGGGCGTCAAATTTAGCATTTATTCGGTCCGATCGGTTGGTGTTGTTTGTTTTGTTAGAGCACACTTCTTCCAATTAGCATTTCCTCCATAGTCTGTCTTGCTGTTTCCCTCTGACTGATCTCTGGAATGACCTGGTCTTTTGCGGATGGATTTGAAGTACCATCGATTGATACCCTTGAGTATTAGAAATGGTGCTGTAGAAGTGCATTATTATTATTATTATTATTATTATTATTATTATTATTATTATTATTATTATTATTATTATTATTATTATTATTATTATTATATGCCGGTTTTCTCAAAACATTTGACAGAAGTCAGTCGAAGAGAGTCAGCTTCTATGGCGCCAGAGCATGGGGTCACATGCTGGGAAACTGCTAGTGCCAAGAAAGCATGCTGATATATATATATATATATATATATATATATATATATATATATATATGCAGGTTGGTTGGACAGCAAATAAGAGGCAGGAGGCCAAGGTCAAGCACTTGAAAGAAAATGTGAATTATTTAAGCTGTATGATTTGTCTAGACTAAAAGAGGCACTGTTGTAATGCAGTGGTTTTAAGGCATGTAGATTTTAGGGACAATGTTTTGTTGTTTTCATTGGAAGTTTAAGATATGCACTTGCTTAATAACATTTGTGTCGTGTATTTAGCTGTAACTCAATGTAAAATGTATGGATATATTCGGGGTTCCCGATAAAGGGGTTAAATACTTTCTGCTTTTAAGATTATTTGAGCAGCTGTTCATGGAACTAACATAGTCAACAACAGAGAGCAATCATTTAATAAATTTATCCCAATTGCCTTCTGAGAATATAAATCAGGAAGTTTGGATCCAGTGAAGCTGAGTGATGAATATTCTGTAATGATATAAAGTAAATTTGATATATATATTCAAAGAGGTTTTTATCAGTTAAGCTGTTTTTTTAGATTTCTTTGCAAGTGGTAATGGAAACAGTGGTTTGCCAGGTTTTGGCAATGGCCTGCCATGCACTGGTTCCATTGGTCCTGGCAGCAGATCGAGCAGCAGCAGCAGCTTTGGCAGCATCGGCAGTTCTTCAGGGAACGGAAACTGTCCGGGTGGCCTGGCACCCACGGGAAATGGATTGACCAACATCCTTGGCCTTGGAAGTGGAGTTGGGAATATGCAGAGTACCTTCGCTTGGTTTTTTACAAAAAAAAATTACAATTAACAGAATTGAGAGACGATGGAAATAGGCGAGCTTTTAAATTCGATCCTGTTCCACGTCAAACAAGTATACAGCGTAGTTTCCCTCGATTTCAACAAGAACTTTACTCTAACGATATTGATGGGGGAACGTAGTAGAGTTTTGTGATCATGGTGATAGTGGTGATGGTGACAGCTGAAAGTGTAATGTTTGTATGATTTCAGACAATCCCATATCGGGGTCTGTGAGTCTTGGAACTCCAAGTGTGTCACAGCAGGACATGTCATCGAGTCCTGGTAGGTTTTCTTGGCAGCAGGGATATTTTTACACCCCCTAACACCCCCGCCCCAATTTGAGGTCGACACCCCCAAAATTTGGTAATGTGTCAATGGTATGCATACAAAATGCATACTAATTAGTTCTGGACACCCCCCCCCCCAATCTGAGGTTGACACCCCCGAAATTCACCATCCTAGAAATATCCGTGCTTGGCAGTTGTTTTTTTCCTAGCATAATATATTTTGTATTTTCTTTCATCTTTCATTCTCTGCTAATATCCACATCTGAGTGCACTTCTGCACTGTGCACTTCTGCACTGTGCACTTCTGCACTGTGCACTTCAAAGTGCTTGGATTGTCGTGTTTAGAATTTGATTTGATGATTTAGCATTTTTTCGTTTTGTTGGATTAATGGATTGGATTATTTATTGGCTTAAGCAGTGGTTTAGATTTTTTGCTTTTGAGTACTTTTCCAGGTGTTGTGGTTGGGTACTTTTCCCGGTGTTGTGGAATGGCAGAGGCTGTGGCTATGGAATATATTCTGAGTTAGTTTCTGTAAAATTGTGTTTCAAATGATCGCAGGAATGACGAGATCAAATGGCCCACCAAATGGCTCTCTCCAGGAGTTCCTTTGTCCGCCGCGGCCGGATCATGGATCTGAAGGCCGGGTCATTTCACTGAAGGTCAACCATTTCCAGGTTCGAATTCCAAAGGGTTTCATCCACCATTACGACATCACCATACAACCGGATAAATGCCCGCGAAGAGTTAATCGGTAAGATACATGTGTTATTATTATTATTATTATGCAAGACAATTTTTTAAGCGCAGTAAACATGTCAATCGAGGCAAAGTCAAGAGCGCTTTACAAAAACGAGCTGTTAAACAGGTGCGTCTTCAACTGCTTCCGGAACCGCTCAGGGAGTGACTCAGTTGTGACTGTCTTCGAGAGCAGGTTCCACGAGCAGGGTTGCCTCTTGCGGAAGGATCTGTCTCGAGACCGCTGTCCGAAGAGGAGGAGGGACAACCAGTTGAGCAGTGTGTCGGATCGAAGTATGGAACGGCGTTCAATCGCTGTAGTTCTCACGATCAGCTCGGAGAGATATGGATACGTTTAGGGCGCGGTCACGCCAGCCAGTGTCGCTTGAACGCTACCCGCTCGGGATCCTTTGCAATCGGTCCTTCAGGAGTGGAGTGATATGTGCTCCCCATCTGGAGCGATAGATGAGGCGGGCCGAGACGTTCAGCACCGCCTTCGATTGAGTTGACTGTGTGGGGCGCCGTATAGCACACTATTACAGTAGCTCACTCGGCGACCACTGTGCACGGACGAGTCCGTCGCAGCCGATACAGGCAGATAGCGGCGAACTTGTCTGATCCGGCGCGGTGTGGTAATAGCTCGATCGGATAATGTTATTCAGATGTTCTTCAAACGCGTGCGACTTTGTCCAGGAGTACACCAGTAGATGCAACTGTCTACTAGGTGCTATGACGACTCCTCCACAACGAAACCGGAGCGATCAATGAGGTGGCGTTTCCGGGAGTGGTCAGCCAGAGGAATTCGGTTTTTGACGGGTTCAACGATAGTCTATTTTGGTCCGTCCATGCCTTAACTGCTGCAATGCAGGTCTCAGCTCGTGAGCGATTCCGGCTTCCGGCGGTTGACATGATGAATATGCCTGAACATCGTCTGCATAAGCATGCATGGTGAATCCTTGTCCTCTATAACACAGCCGATGTCGGGCGTAGAGGATAAATAGTAATGGTCCCAGAACCGACCCTGAGACACCGGTTGGAGGTGGACATGCAACCCATCCAGCTGACCGACTGTGATCTGCCCACAAGGTAGTTGCGGATCCACTCTAAGGCTGCCCCCTTAAGTCCCTGTGTATCAGGTTCGTTCGATCGCGTTTATTTATATACTGGCTCTTGCAGCGAGATGCATTATTATGCGTATGTCAGTTGGATACACTTTGGTATTTTGTG
This sequence comes from Metaphire vulgaris, assembly GCA_018105865.1. Lineage (NCBI taxonomy): Eukaryota > Metazoa > Annelida > Clitellata > Crassiclitellata > Megascolecidae > Metaphire > Metaphire vulgaris. The sequence goes on from CM030858.1 coordinate 11,666,376, forward strand.
TCATAGAGATGGTCAGATTGCTTTACTAACAAGAGCGATTCTCAAATGCGATCGCAGACATAGGAGGATGTGATAGTGAGAGACTCCTGAAACCCCGATTCTGTGCAGAATGTGTAATGTAATGTGACATTTGTATAGCGCCTCTTCTATTTCTACTCGGAGGCGCTCCTAGCATTGGAGTCGCGGGGTAAAGTACTGAAGCTTTAGCTTTCGCATTGAGCAGAGCGAGGGAGTAAGAAGTGATTCCCGAATGGATGGATTTAACTTAAGGGTTTAACTTAACCCCTTAACCGTGTATTTAACTGTAACTCAATGTAAAATGGACGGATATATCCAGGGTCCCCAGTTAAGGGGTTAAGGGTTAAAGTGGAGATGAGTAGTTTTGAAGGAGTCTTTGCCGCTTGTCTTCGAAACGTTTAACTCATGTAATGTATTTTCTTGTCTTTAACTTCACAGAGATATTGTTGACACTATGGTTCAAGCATATTCACAGAAGGTCTTCAACGGCCAGCGACCGGTTTTTGACGGGAGAAAGAACCTGTACAGTCGAGACCCGCTTCCTATCGGCAGAGAACGGGTACAAAGATTTTACACTCCATTGCGGCCAGTTCTTACGTTACTTGTAATGGAATTACGTTCAGTTGTTTCATCGTCATCATCATTGCCTTCAATCTTTTTTGCCCTAATTGTTTCTCATGTTTTCTCAGTTGCTGCCCTCAATATGTACACCCTGAAAATTATATAAATTTACAGGGTGGCGCAAAAAAAACCTGGACTAGTCACATTAGGTTTGGCATTTAATATAGTCCGGTTTTTTTTGGTGCCACCCTGTAGAACAATATTAGAAACCTATCTACTTGATCTGGGTTAGCCACCACTGAATATCATCTGGCTGTCCGGTCTGATATTCGGGATTTGACTTGGATATTATGTGATTACTTTCTATGCTAAATTATAATCTCAAGTTCACAACTGTTTAGTTACTAAATAATTTGTATTCTAGTGTTAATTTTGATTCTTTTCTAGTATAAGTTAGTTAAGTTTCTTGAGACATGTATTTTTGTTTATGATGTTGGTCATGTAATAATAATAATAATAAAATCAGTTGTCCCATCGGCTCGTGCTTCTATGCATTACGAAGCAGTGCTATAGAAGTCGATTGGACTGGCGTAGATGCCAGAGAAACGTGAATTCGTGATTCTTGCTTGATTGTGATTAGGTGGAGCTGGAAGTCACCCTGCCCGGAGAGGGTCGCGACAGGGTTTTCAGAGTTGCGATAAAGTTCGTCGCCCAGGCGAGTCTCTACGCGCTGGAAGAGGCGCTGGAGGGAAAGAGTTCGCAGGTGCCGGTCGACGCCATCCAGGCGCTCGATGTCATCATGCGTCATCTGCCAAGCATGACGTAAGCGCTCGGTTTCTGCGACGACTTCTCTGCCGCCCCTGCCGACACTTCTCTTGTCGCTGCCGCCACGGCACTCTTGCTGCTGGCATCATTGCTATTATTCTTGTGTTATTTTGTGGTGCAACGTCTTGCTTTCTGACATTGTGTAGAATCTTGATTTGTTGTGTTCTAGGATTTGGCAAGTGGGGCCGTTGGGGTGGCAACTTCTAACAAGAGGGGCTACCATTTGTTGTTTTGTATGTAGCATTAAGTATAAAACTGGGGGCCAGGCACTTAGGGAGAAACTTAAAGCACACTTTTATAAGATCTCGTACAAAGTGTAAAGCGCTCTTGACTTTGGCCCTTCTTCCATGTTTATGTGCTATATAAATTGACTTATTAACTAACTAGCTAACTAACTAGCTATTGCCTTGTGTCGCTTTCAGATATACACCGGTGGGCCGGTCGTTCTTTTCTCCACCCGAAGGGTACAGCCATCCTCTGGGGGCGGAAGGGAGGTTTGGTTCGGCTTCCACCAGAGCGTTCGACCTTCTTATTGGAAAATGATGCTGAACATTGACGGTAGGTGCTGCTTGTTTTACATCTCCAGATAATACAGGATTTGGATCTCTGTATTCCAGGGGTGTTCAAACGGTGGCCCACCGGGACAGATCTGACCTGCCAAGGGGCGTGGAATGACTTGCAGAGATACTGAGAAAATAAGATCTCCAAATTTTCTGTTTGCAAACCCATACTAAGATTGTGTTTATATCATCACACCACTGTAGTTTAGTTATTAAAACTTATTAAGTTTGGTTACCCTTAACTTAACAGAATCTGTAATATCTGTTTAATTTAATAATTATAATGAAAGGCTGCTTGAATATAAGGCCGAATTTGGCTTAGTGATAAATGACAACTACCAATCTCAGAAACACCTGGCCCTTGGGCCACCAGGCATTAAAAATGTGGCCCCACATAGAAATTGATTGAATACCCCTGACGTATTGTATATTGTATTCATCTATCCACTGTTGTATGTGTTTATTTCGTTCCAGTTCTTTCCTCTTAAAATAGATAATTTATTTGTTTTTATTTTCGATATTGTGAATGAAATTTTTGGCAATTCTTGCGCACGATGTACCGTACTTTCGCCGTTGTTCGCAGTGTCGGCGACTGCATTCTACAAGGCGCAGCCGGTCATCGAATTCATGTGCGAGGTGCTCGACATTCAGGACATGCAGGAGCAGCGGCGCCCTCTGGCCGACTCGCAGAGAGTCAAATTCACCAAAGAAATCAGAGGTTTATAACTATCACAACTCATTGTGTTTCAGCAAGATTAATCGTTATTTTGTATTAGCAAGTGCCCCTTCACCTTTTTCTAGTTTCAAGTATTGATTACCAGTACATGTTCTGAGAGGCAAATGCAGTGAGTTTTATTTTTGTTTTATTTATTTATTTTTATTTATTTTTGTAATTAATTAATTTTTATTTATTTATTTTTTAATGATTGTGAAGCTGAATGTGTAAAAGATTATTGTGAGAAATGATAATGGTACATTTAGTGTGTGTAGTGGATTTATTTCAAACTTGTGGTGGCTATACAGGGTGGTGCAGAAAAAAACCGGACTATATTAAATGCAAACCTAAATGTGACTGGTCCAGTTTTTTTTGCGCCACCCTGTACTTGTACCAATATTGGCATTTCACAATAGTGCTATTGATGATTTTACTCAAGTTCTTGTGCTTCTGCTATTCTAAGTTCGATAGAGCTTATCATGGGGCAGAAAAATTACACTATTATATGCAATTGCTTTAAATTATATGCATTTTCACCAACTGGTCAAAACCAGGGTTTCAGATACGGATTGGGTCATAAAATTTGATGTATGGTTGCTATTAACTGTTGCTACAGACCTCATTTTAGTGTTTCTTGGACAGAAAAAGCCCCCTTTAACCCTTTTACTGTTCATTTATTTGTAATGTAATGCAAATTGGATGAGTATTCTCGGGGCAAACGGTTAAAGGGTTAAGAAGAGTGTCATTTAATCAGATATTTTTGCTCTGTTAAGTTACTGCAGAAATACATCAGTTCCAGTGGCTGCATGGTTTCTGTAAAAGATGCAGTTCCAGTGGCTGCATGGTTTCTGTAAAAGATGCTGTGACTCTATTATTGACTATTGGCTCTGTCTCTCTCTGTCTTTCTCTTTTTCTCTATTAAGTTGTACCTAATGACCTGTTATGTTGCAGGCCTCAAGGTCGAGATAACACACTGCGGCACGATGAAAAGGAAGTACAGGGTCTGTAATGTCACTCGCAGACCGGCGCAGACACAATCGTAAATACCGTTTACGTTTTTACAAAATTTACGGCCATTTGTACTGTACTCGATATTGCACTCAAAGCCGGCATTACGCATTGATGTACTGCTGCCGGTTGCACATGTATGAGTGTACATGCGCATGTACTGTGCTGTGTTGTGGGTTTGTCTGTTAGGTTGAAGATTGGCTGGTTGTGTATAACAAGCTTCAAGACCAAAACAGCATTGTATCTTCCAGTCTGTCTGTTTGACTGTCTATCTGTTTGTCTATCTGTCACTCTGTCTTTCTTCCAGTCGACTGGATTGACTGGATGTTTAAATCTAGGAGTCGGTGATGAAAGAGAGATTCATTTTCCTTATACAGTGGATCCCACTTAATCGCATACCGCTTGATTGCATAACCCACATAATCGCATAACAACATAAAAATCTGAACCAGTGTTTTGTGCGTACAGTTCATTATCAGACGTCCCGGCTATTCGCATAGCCCAGTTAATCGCATAGGCAAGGCTTGCACGGCACCCAATGCAATTAAGCGGGTTTCACTGTACTCAAGTACTCATTGGCTGATCATTGTAGTGCTTAAAGCTAGTGCCGCTGCATTTTTCATCGTAGTTTATGTTGCTCCTGTAGATTTCCTCTACAGCTGGATTCTGGTCAGACGATTGAGTGTACGGTCGCCAAGTACTTCCTGGAACGCTATAAGATGAAGCTTCAGTAAGCCCTGATTCATGTCTGTGGTCAATTACAGTTATTAAGCCAGACTTAGCGTAGAAAGACATTTGAAGCTGCACATATGAAGCATCATGGTTTTGGGGAGGTTAGCATGTTTGACCCAACTGTCTTACCTGATTACCTGTTTCAATTTAGGTTTCCGTACCTGCCGTGTTTGCAGGTGGGACAAGAACAGAAGCATACCTATCTACCACTAGAGGTAATCATTGAAAGACTTTATTTTAAAAAATTCTTCTAATATTGTTTGCTGAATATAACTTACAACTGCCATAGGCCTATGCTTTTGTAATACAGTTCAGCCTGGAAATGTGATATTTTGGCTGGAAAAATAGCATTTATATATTATTTAAAAGATTGACATTTAGAACCAATTTTGCATATGGGTTGATTAAAACGTGATGCTGACGTGAGACAAAATATTTGATGAAAAAGATTTGATGATGTTGTTGACAGCTTTAGGGCGATTATGTTTGTAAAGAGAAAAATTAGACAAAGCTACAGGTAGTGAATATTTGTGCACAGGTGATGGGTAAAATGACGTGACTGTTTGCGTTGCTTTTTTAAGGTGTGCAACATTGTTGGAGGCCAACGGTGTATTAAAAAGCTTACTGATCTGCAGACCTCAACGATGATTAAGGTACGAAAACTCGTGGACCATGGTTATGACATTTGAGTCAGACATTGGAGTGGCTGAAGTTGCCTGCTGTTATTTATGTTCTATGTGTATCAAAATTTTGAGCTATGGTCTGAAGAATTTCTTGAGATTTAGCATTTTTATGAGCTGACTTAACAAGAAAATTTACAGTATATCAGGGCATAATTTTTTCACCATCTGTTGTTATTTCATTTCTAATGATTTTAATAGTTTTTTTGGTTGCCTAGGTAACTGCAAGACCAGCGCCGGATCGCGAGAAAGAAATAAACAATTTGGTGAGCTTTTGAGAACTGTTTTGAAAGTTTATAATAGTTATTTAACCCTTAACCTGCCTCGAATCGAGTATACTCGGTTACATTGCATTTAGTGACAAGGTATCTTGTGGTCTATGGGTTAAAAGTTGATCTAGCATGAACGCGACAGGAGAACTTGATTCCCTGTCATAATTTTACCGCAGTTTCGAAATGTCTTGTTGTTTCCATGGTGTCTTCTTTTTAATTTCCATGCAAGAAAGATAATTGGTATGCTATAAAATTTTCAACGACAAACCAGAGGGGAGAAGATCTAAAGGAAGACCGAAAAGACGACGGGTGGACGGATTGGAAGAGGATCTGCACACGGCGGGGCTGAATCTCAAATGGAAAAACTGACGGAAGACACCGAATGACCTTGGAAGAAATAGCAAAGGACAGAGAACTTTGGAGAGATGTCATGGAGAAGTCAATAGCTGGACACAGCTAGAGGACGAAGACCTGACCTGACTGATAAAACGCTGCTTTCTGCAGTATAAACAAATGCAAAGCAGATAAAAATTCCAGCCTTTAAATTAACTCCTTAACCGTGTATTTAACTGTAACTCGATGTAAAATGGACGGATATATCCGGGATCCCCAGTTAAGGGGTTAATTTCCTGTGCTTACGACGTTTCAGGTCCGTAAAGCGGATTTCAACAATGATCCTTACTTGAAGACGTTCGGTATTACCGTCAGTAATCACATGACCGAAGTTCAAGGTCGCGTTTTGCCTCCACCCAAGCTCCAGTACGGTGGAAGGGTAAAGACTTGTTATTTTAGTTCTTGTGCTTATAATGCTGTTCAATATTTACCATTTCATTCGTCAGTATTTTATTCCTCTACTTTCTAAAGTTTTGCTGGTAAAGCTAGATGAAAGATGTTCGATTTAGTTCAGTGCAATTTTGTATGCAATGGGCAATTTATGTAGCGCCTCTACATAGAGTACTCAGAAATGCTGTAAGTCATTTAGTAAATTTCAATTTTTTTATCTTCATTCATTTTCTGTTTTATTATTATTATTTGTGTATTTTTCATATTATTTCGAGTTTTTATTCAATTACTGATTTGTTTGTTAAGTGTGTTATTTATTTTAACCCCTTAACTGGGCAACTATTTGTAACTCAATGTAAAATGGACGAGCGTTACTCGGGGAACCCAGTTAAGGGGTTAAACTTATGTTTAAAGCGCTTGTCGTTTAGTCATTATAAGCAGCACATCTTTGGAATGTTTTTTCTTTATGACCTCTGTGGCTGACCTTTTAGTTTTGAATTTTTGACTGAATACCTGTAGACAAAGGCTCAGGTGATCCCCAACCAAGGTGTTTGGGACATGAGAGGGAAGCAGCTGTATCAGGGAATTCAGATTCGCATCTGGGCAATCGCGTGTTTCGCTCCGTCACGAACAGTTGGTGAAGAGGCTCTCAGGTAGCATTGACCATTATGCTAGCCAGTTGTCTTATTTTAACAGCTGAGCATTGTGTATATTGTATTGTTAATGACAGAATTAAATGTTTCACTAGGGAATCATTAATGTTAGCAGCTGACGGGGAAAAGAAAAAGACAACTCAAAAGACTGGATGAAAACATTAATGCTAATGAACAGCTGTTGAATGGACACACAGAGAGAGAGAGAGAGAGAGAGAGAGAGAGAGAGAGAGAGAGAGAGAGAGAGAGAGAGAGAGAGAGAGAGAGAGAGAGAGAGAGAGAGAGACTGTTTCTATTATTGTATTATTATTATTTTTTTTATTATTGCTATTGCTATTATTATTAGTAATAGTAGTGGTAGTGGTTTTAGTTATAGTTGTGGATGTGGTTGTAGTAGTATTAGTAGCAGAGGTAGTAGTAGTAGTGCTGTAGTATTTGAGGTAGTAGTACTAGTAGTGTTGTTGTTGTAGTAGTGGTGGTGGTAGTACTCGTGGTAGTAGTAGGTGTAGCTGCAATAACCAATGTGCTTACAAGTGTGTTCAGGACAGAGCTATCTTTAGAAAACCATCTCAGTTGTTAACTGCAACTGATACATTAGCTCTGAGTGAAGCCAAAACTCTGCACAACTGAACCACGTTTGTTTGCTTTTATCTTTCGGTTTTTTCTTCTTTCGATCTAGAAATTTCTCGCAGCAGCTGCAGAGAATATCGAACGACGCCGGAATGCCGATCATGGGCCAGCCGTGCTTCTGCAAGTACGCCGCCGGCGCCGACCAGGTGGAACCGATGTTTCGCTACCTGAAGAACACCTATCCGGGTCTTCAGTTGATTGTTGTTGCACTGCCAGGAAAGACACCGGTCTATGGTAGGAAGATCATCTTCTTGTTCTGGTTATAGCATTTACTGTCCTCCCTTAAATCCTAGGATATGTTGACATTTGCACGGTTGGTTACTGTTTTTGTATGATGCTAATTTGGTCGCGATGTTGGTTTTTGCGTAATTTTTCTACTCTGTACGTGGAAAATTGTTTTTCCAGCGGAAGTGAAACGCGTCGGAGAGATCATGTTTGGTTTGGCGACGCAGTGCGTTCAGGCAAAAAATGTAAATAAGACTTCCCCTCAGACGTTGTCAAACCTCTGTCTTAAGATCAACGTTAAACTTGGAGGAATCAACAGCATCTTGTTGCCTAGTATTCGGTAAGGTATTCATAAATATTCATAAGTATTCATAAGTATTCATAAGTATTCATTGATCGTGATGTTAGATATTTTGAAAGAGCGGGATTTGATTTGTGTGAATGCATATTTTAGATTTCAGTGGACTCGTCTCTGGTTTTAGGTTTTAGCTTTTAAATAATCTGTATTTCAGTTCAATTAGCAGTTTAGTTTCAGAATTTTGATGCTAAAATTTTTCTGAGTTTTACTTCAGAAAGGTTTGTTTGATGGTTTGACAAGTCACTGCCACTTGCTTCATCTTTGTTAAAATAGCCCGGCCGTTTTCCGAGAGCCAGTCATCTTCCTCGGAGCTGACGTCACTCATCCACCATTGATTGACAGATTCAAACCGTCACTCTCACTGGTATTGCAACTGTTTGATTCGTTTATGGAAATTTTCTGTAACAGCTGTAATGTAATGTAAATGTCCACTGCTAATCAAACTGTTACCAAGACGACTCGTGCGGTTACACTTTTGATTACCAATTTCTGATTTTTGTACTATTCCTTTTGGAATGCTCTTGTGTTTATTCATTGTTTTGAATATGGGGTTTTTGTATTTTAACCCCTTAACTGGCTATTTATTTGTAACGTAATGTAAAATGGGCAAGTATTCTCGGGACAGCTGGTTAAGGGGTTAAATTAAGGAGTTTATGAATATCTTGAAGGTGAATTGGAGAACCATATTCATGTTGTTTTCTTGTAGAATTGTGACCCTGTTGTTGTTATCGGCAACAGTACGCAGCTGCCTACCGTCGAGTACTGCTCCAAACCTTCCATAGCCGCAGTACGATATCTTCCGCTATGCTAAGTTCTTGCTTAATGCTCATTAGAGAATCTGGGTAGAAATCGGAAGTTTTGTTAATCATGCAAGACATTATGTGGTTCTTCTTACAAGTGTCCGTGAGTCGCGTAAAGATTGTGAACGAAACGGGTGATTTTAATGGGTTTAATTTAAAGAAAATCGCACAAAGTCCAAGACTGTCCAGAGTAGCAACCGGAAGCCCATATATCATCTCTATGCCACGAGATCTTAACTATTTAATCTTAATAATACAATAAGTAAGTAAACAACATTAAACCACCAAAATACAAAATAGCTGTACTTCTGTAAAATCTGTAAAAACATTTTCCCCTTTCAGGTCGTCGCGAGCATGGACGCTCACCCGAGCCGTTACTCGGCGACGGTCCGGGTCCAGCCGCACCGCCAGGAGATCATCCAGGACCTCGCGACGATGGTCCGCGAGCTGCTGATGCAGTTCTACCGGTCGACGCACTTCAAGCCGACGCGCATCATCTTCTACCGCGACGGCGTCAGTGAGGGCCAGTTCATGCCGGTCCTCGTGCACGAACTGCGCGCGATACGCGAGGCGTGCATGAAGCTCGAGGTCGGATACCAGCCGGGAATCACGTTCGTGGTCGTCCAGAAACGACACCACACGCGGCTCTTCTGCGCGGACAAAAAAGATCAGGTACGTCCATACGCGGTCAAATGATCGCGTCGCTGGACGGCATCGAATTAAGCCGGTGCCCCCAAATGTTTTTGTTATAATTCTTTGAAGAGGGGTGGGTTGTGTGAAATTGTGGAAGATGAGAGAGCATTTCAGTATCTCTGTTTCTGCCATTTCCACTGCCTGGAGTTGATGATTCTCAACCATATTATTGCCGTTGGGCTTAACTTGGTCGACATGTTGTCTTGTTCAGTTTATGTAATGTAATGTAAATGCTGCATTACATTACGTTACACGTTGAGACGTGGCTGCCACTGGCACAGTGCGCAAAAGCGCAAAAGAGTCGTGGCTGTTCCCAAGGTAGCGGTTGCATTCTGACCACTGCTTTGTACAAATTTTTCACAGCACATAATTTGTTCCTGGTCAATTAATAGAATGATATTATAGTCTATCAAATCAAATTTTTCAAATTCTACTCAGATTGGAAAGAGTGGAAACATACCGGCTGGAACTACGGTTGATGTTGGAATCACTCACCCAATGGAGTTTGATTTCTTCCTTTGCAGTCACGCTGGAATACAGGTAACTGATTGGAATATTTTAAAAAAATTCGATTGTTACATTCCCAGTCAGTGATTACAATATCAGCTAAGTGTTCAAGTATTGCGTCCACGTAATGCAATATGCGTAATTTGTAGCTTATCAACTATGTAATGTAATAGAGACGCTCTTGAATGATGAGGCTTGTTCAGATGGAATCCAGCTTACTTTTAAGAACTTTCTCAATATCAGATATATCTTGTTCTTTCTATCAATCAATGCATCAATAAACTTCTATAGCGCCTCTATCATCGTAAATAATGCTTTGAGCATTGGCAGATGTCACACCAAATCCAATCCGAATTAGAACCAGGTCAAGCTGTAAAGGTCAGTCAGATTCGGGGGGAGGAGGAGGAGGGAGGAAAGAAATCTAGGGGGAATGAGCCAAGTAAAACAGGTACCTCTTAAGACTAGTTCTAAAAATTCTTCAACTCGGCTCTGATGATGATGATGATGATGATGATGAATGATGATGATGATGATGATCATCATCATCATCATCATCATCATCATCATCATCATCATCATCATCATCATCATCATCATCACTATTATTATTATTATTATTATTATTATTATTATTATTTAGTAGGTCCATCCATGTAGTATGTATGCACTGGGGGATTGGATTTTGGAGATTTTCCTATGTATGCCTTGTGCAACGGGGAGAGGGGGTGACTTTTTTTGCATACATACGGTACTAGGATGAACCAATATTATTTGAGTACATTTGATCGATTTTAAACTAGGGCACGAGCAGGCCATCGCACTACCACGTCCTCTGGGACGACAACCACTTCAATTCGGACGACCTGCAGATGTTGACGTACCAGCTGTGCCACACGTACGTACGCTGCACGCGGAGCGTTTCGATTCCGGCGCCGGCGTATTATGCTCACCTGGTTGCGTTCCGCGCCCGATATCACCTGGTTGAGAAAGAGCACGACAGGTGAGAACTGGTGGTCTGATCAACTCCACAATGACAGTGGAATTTCTAACGGATTTATGCTGATAAATAATCCTAAATAGGGATATTTAGTCCTAAACGGGGATATTTGGTCCTAAATAAGGATATTTAGTCCCAAATAGGGATATTTAGTCCCAAATAGGGATCTTTAGTCCTAAATAGAGATATTTAGTCCTGAGCTGTGATATTTCTGTAGTGAATGCTATCTGTATACCTGTTATGCTCATCTGCTGATACTCTAACATTCAGTATGTTAATGCATACTTTAGATAAATGGTTTATAATTTATTTTTGTAATTTGGAAAATTTGCCCTTTTTTGATTTTGACTTGATGAGAGATTTTCATTTGCTTGGAACAACCATAACTATGTTTTTTGGTGATTATTTTTAATATTACTTATTTTATGTATTTTATTTAATTGTATTTACTTTATATTCGATCGTTTTTGATTTGAATGTGATCTCTTTGCTTGTGTTGGACGCAGTCTTGATTGATTTAATTTTTTTCTGATATTTCCAGCGCGGAAGGAAGCCAGCTTTCGGGAAACAGCGACGAACGCAACCTCGCGGCGATGGCACGGGCCATTTCAGTTCATCCGGACACCGTCAAAGTCATGTACTTTGCCTAGACGACGTGCTTTGAATATTCATGAGGAGACATGCGCTGCGTTGAATATTCATGAGGAGACATGTGCTGCTTTGAATATTCATGAGGAGACATGTGCTGCTTTGAATATTCATGAGGAGACATGTGCTGCTTTGAATATTCACGAGGAGACATGTGCTGCTTTGAATATTCACGAGAACTATGTAGCCTTGTCCTTGTGATTATTATTATTATTATTATTATTTCTTGACAATTTCTCCAGCGCAGTACACAAGGCTAAGGCCTACGACAAAAGCGCTTTGACGACATAATTCTATCGGTAAAATCCTATATTAAATAGGTGTGTTTTTAAGTTCCTAAGAAAGGATTCCGCAGAGACAGCTTCCGACGCAACGTCGGGTAACGAGTTCCACAGTAACGGATTCCCTTGGGAGAATGACCTCTCTCCAAACTTGGAGGTCTTTGACGGAGGAGGGACAAGCAGCACGACTCAACGATGGCAAGACTCGACTTTCTTTGACTGTCGCGATTTGTGGCAGCAGCGAATCAACGACTTTGGCCGCGACTGTAAATTGTTAATAATTGTTGGAGATTGTCAGTATTTATGTATTAGAATCAAGGATGCACTGAACTAATGGTTGAATTGGTTTGGTTGTCAGAAATGACGGTCGAATCAACAGCAAGGTTGCAATATGTAAATTCTACCTCGAGCGCTTCCTTTTAGCGTCGTTTCTGACGACTGATTTTCAGTTTCAAAGTTTTGTTTCGGCCGAAAAGGTTTTCTTAATGCGGGGATCTTGGGCCACCTCAGTTTTGGGGAGACTTCTTGGAAACTTTTAGAACGGGTTTGTAGAATTTCAAACACTTGCGTCGTCGTGGCAAGTGCTAAGAATTTATCGGTCAATGTTCTATAGTTATTATGCTCGGCCATGAGTCTGAATTTTTTTTTCCATGGTCGGAAAATTAAGTTTCGCCTGCCTGGTACAGTGCTGAGTTTAGTGCATCCTGCATTTGTAGTAAGTTGGGTTGTGTTGAATTTCTCTCACTGCCACTGTTCCATGTGTAGTGTGTGACATTTTCTAAATGTAAAGTTATCCTGGATCATTACTTGTTCAGGTTTTGTTTAATTTTATCACCGGATTCGTGAAAATTTGCTGAAGGCTGTAAGTCGAATTTTGGCTTTTGATTTGTGAGTTTTGTTTTGGATATGGTAATTTTGGATTGTGGATGGGATAAATTTGCTTAAAGATGGATGAAAATTTTTAGTTACAAGATGTGGTCATACCTGTTTCTCTTTGCTATTGCATTACTTTTGTGTGTTAGGTTAAATTTGTTGTTCTTGATTGTCTAAAATACACGATGAAACTGACTATCTGTGTGTTGAGTTGATAGGAACTATTTTTGATTTTTCGTTTAATTGTAAAAATTGGCTCTGAATAAGGATAGATACAGTGACTTTCAGTTATAATTTTCAGTTATCTGTAGATTTGCATGATTGCCCAGTTTAATCAGAAAATGAAAACTGCTTGAATATTCAGAGCTGTAGTTAGTATTCGCAAACAAATTTTATTCTGTTTGGTTTATTTCTGTTGTTTTGGTTTGCAGCTGTAAGTTCTTTGGCTATGAATACCATACTTTTTTGCCATCAAAACGAAATGAATTGGTAATACCTTGGTAGAACAACATTCATTGTACAAATATATCGTATGCGTTTTTTGTATTATGTTGCTTTTAGTATGACAAGCCGTTGTTATGTTTTCGTAAATGCTTCGGGCATTTCTGTTGGTTAAATCTTGATAATTGTTGGAATTTTTAAATCAAGAGTTAAATATTTTGTCTTTTTTTAAGCAATAGTGACTGATTATGATTGTTTGTGTAGAGTGTTTTTAGAAATACTGCTTCTTATTCGGCTTGCTTTGATTTAAAAACACTTTGCGGTGGCAGTTTTTCGTGAATTTTTTAATCAGAGACTGTTGCTTCTAATCATCTTTGTTTTCTTTTGCTTTTGTGTTGAGGAAAAAAATGGCCGTAAAGTGAGAAAATTCTGTCCGATGTCTCTGTCTTTGCCGTCGTCTCTCGCATCATGTTGAATAAAAATTGTAGTTTATGGTAGACTTGTTTGTTAAATTTCATGCTTTTCAGTGTCTGTATTGACAGCTTGGCAGCATGTGATGTTGGGGGGGGGGGTATGCAAGCTTTATATTCCAATAATGAATAGGGTTTTAAAATGCAGTTGTCAGGTATTGGGTGGCACACTTTATGCTGGTTAAAATATACTTTGGAGCAGAGTTGATGCACATAAGAACAGGCAGCTTCTGCAGCACTACAGTTTTCTAGAGCGCTATATAAATCCACTAGTTTTACTTATATATTGTCTTTTTAAATTACAGATTGGGAATCTCATTTGTATAAGAGCATAGCAGCAATGCAGTTTCCTATTACAGTGAAACCCGCTTAATTGCATCTAGGTGCTGTATAAGCCTTGCTTATGCGATTAACAGGGCTATGCGAATAACCGGGACGTCTGATACACAAAACACTGGTTCGGGTTTTTATGTTGTTATGCGATTATGCGGGTTATGCAATTAAGCGGTATGCGATTAAGTGGGATCCACTGTAGTTGTAATCTATGTTTAGTCGATAATAAGAGCTTTGTAGAGTGTTTTGTCAAGATGGCAGCAAAAGAAAAGAATTTTAACTAAAGTCTTGCTTGCCTAAGTGTTTTTTTCTCATTGGTATTTTTTGATCTCCGTTTTATTCTTGCAGTTTTTGTGGACTTGATGACGGCCATTTGCCATATAAAGACTATTCCATTCCAGTAAATCTACGTTGATTTTGCGCTATGGGTATAAACAGGTAATTCTTGCTTGTGTAGCAATTAAGGTCAGGTGCCTTGTTACATTACTGAAATTTTTTCACCATCGTTTTCCACTCCTTCACATCACATCCTCTTTTTCTATTGGTCGTATGTCTGTCCATGTCCCTAGATCGTGCACCATAATTGTGGCGCTATAGAAGTTGATTGATTACTGGACCAGTGCTTTATCCAGGCCTGTTAGGGCTAACTTAGGGGGAGATTGCCCCCCTCCACCAAAACCCTCAAAATCCGCCCCCACCACCAAATTTCAGCAGTGGCACACACTTTTGCATTGAGCTGTCTCTTCTCTTCCAGCCAAGTCAATCCCTCCTCCCAAAGACCTGGAGTCTGGATAAGACACTGAACAGGATGGACCCTCTCTCTGGAATGGGCTGCTTCCATCTACTCAGTTCATTGCAAAGACTAAATAAACGCTCATTTTCGAGTGGAAATATAAGAGGCGCTATATAAATCCATTATTGCGTTACATGGGGAACAAACAGTCTGTCTTTTGGATTTGACTTCAGTGAATGCCAACCATTCTCTGTATAGTTTTCAGTATTTCATATAACTTCTTTTGATGTGAAAAACTTCCAGCATTTGCTCGCTATCACATAACATTACATTGCTGATCTTTTCTGCTGTACAGAATTGTTTTTGCATAGGCAAAACAATACATTGGTGTTGAATGAAAAGACAACTATATTATTAAAATCTTCCAGAAAGTACAGTATTTGGGCTGGACTTGTTAATACATATATTTGCTCTTCTCCATCTGATCTTGGAAACCAAGCGAAATTTAACTTGTTCCCGAATTTAATATTTTGAAATGTTTGATCATTATGCCAGTTGTTGAATTACTCTTTTGTAGAAGTGATTTTTTATTAATTTAAGCATGCCTAGGATAGTTTTTATGTTGTTTTACATAAAATGTTTATGTTATCAATTAATTTTCCATTCTAATTGTGTTTTTTTGTCTTTGTTAGAAGGCCATTTCTAATAGAATTTTGTAAATGGTGATATGTATGCTGTAGATCAATGTAGAGATTACAACTTTTACATTGCCTGCTGTTAGAGGTAAAAATTTAATCAAATTAGTAATTTTAAAGGCCAACTGTTAATTAAGAAATATTTTGGAGAACATGATAGATGTCTGGTAAGTTGTATTCACAGTTGTTTCTCTGGGGAATATTGGTTAAAATGTCGAATATTTGTGATAAATTCTATCGGAGATGGCGCGTAACTGAAGTCAAAACATACGAACTGTGCTTATTGATGCCTGCTGACAATCTTTCTGAAATTACAATCAATGATGGCCAGAATTTTGGATCGAGGAACTTGTGTTTTCCTGTGATTGTTGAAATGTGTTTAAATCAGTACTGTTTATTCGGACAATTTAATGTTGTGTGCAGTTTCTAGAATTACATATATATATATATATATATATATATATATATATATATCGATCGGTATATATCGGTATATATATATCGGTATATATATATATATATATATATATATATATATATATATATATATATATACAGTATAATATACAGTATATATATTATAAGTGTTAATTGGCTGTGCTTTACATGTTTAACACATCTCTGAATGTGATGGCAAGTTATTTGGAACTCTGATATTGAGGATTGTGAATCTTCTGACTTCTGTTAATCAGTTGCTTTCAGTACATTTTGCGTCGATTCGGTACGTGGTAGGGGGGGTGTGGGGGGGGGGGTAGTGCGCATACGCTATAGGAACACGAATTTTGGCCGTGCACTTAGGGGTTCTGCTGGTTAAACTCGTCTGAAACGCAAGACAGTTGCTTTCTTTCGTCTCAAAATACGTACATTAGGCTACTGACCCAATGTTGGGGCAGATTCCCACCAGAGGCCTGTTAATTTGCGTTGTTTGTGAAAGAGGCGAATTAAAATTTTATGCATGCAACATTATTTAATGTGTTCATTAAGTCCGTGGTTAGATTTGATCGTTTATTCAGGAACATCAAACGTAATCGAAAGCCGTTACACGTGAATCCATATCCACGGTGGTCGAGTCATGGTAGAAGCAGTGGGGGTCAAGGGACTGCGCCCCAGAATGATTGAACTTTTTGGGGGGTTTTGGTCTCAATCCACCCAACCCACCCAGGAATAAAATAAAATTGCGAATCTCACTCGCGAATTAATTGCGTCCGTGCAGTGTTGGAGTTGTGAAATTTGAGCTGGGGGAGGGGAGAGGGGTTGAGGACTGAAATTCAATGCATGACAAACTGCTTGTACCAGACATGCGATTTTTGGGAGGGTTGCAAAGTTAGCTGGGAGGGGAGTTTAACCCCCCGCTCCTCCGGCAACTCCAACCCTGCGGGGACCCATGACTGCACCGCACAGGCAACCGAAGTGGGCTGCTAGTACCCGGTGCAATATACCGTGCGTCCAGCCGTACCCGAATCGGTGCTCTTTAATAAGCATCGTAAAGAAGCGAAGGGAAGATGGAATCTTTGGGACGTCTTGTGGTAGAAGTGCATCTCCGTTATTACTCACACGGACGGATTGCTGCTGCTGCTGCTGCTGCTGCTGCTGCTGCTGCTGCTGCTGCTGTACGGCGTGCAGCCTATACAGACATAGATGGATCATGGTTGTGGAGTTATTGTTATAAATGGTCCGGACTCCGGATGGTATAGGGAAGGGGAGTGTGTCGAAACGGGGCCCTGATTCATGACATTCGCGGCCGAACAGTTTCGGGTTTGACGGTCGGTTTTTGATGGCCTAATAGTACTGTGTGAAATGTCGTTGTTATTCACAGAGATTTTCGTGAGATTGAGATTCCATCTTCTTTGGTTTTCTTTGGTCAAAAGTAAGCGAAGTTCTTATATATTCTGTTAGCATTTTCCGACAGTTCATCTCTGAGCCTAATACATGTAATCAGAGTAATCAATATTGCGTCGACGTATGTAATTATTGTTTACGTGTTCGCAGATGATGATGATGATGATGACGATGATGATGGTGATGATGATGAAAATTACCCATCGTTGTTGTTTATGGAACTACATCGTGACATCACTGTACGCAATTACTTAGGGGCCGTCCATAAATGACGTCACGCATTTATGGGAGGGGTTCAAACATTTGTGACGATGTGTGACGACGGGAGGAGGGGTTTCCAGAAATGTGACGTCACATTATACTAAATATTTTTATTAATACCGAAATGCTATGTTACCGCAAAATTGAATGTATTTACACTTATAATTATTATACTTCATTTTTTAAAAAGAATTTTAAAATGTTTCTAAATAATTGTTTCATATTTGAGGGGTCTGACTTTATGTGACGACGTGCGAAGAGGAGGGGGTAAAAGACTTGTCAAAATCGCGTGACGTCATTTATGGACGACCCCTTTACAGTCGGTACTGTACATTAAAAAACAAGACATTTGGCGTTCAGACATCGCAATCTCTGTCTGGCACCGGTCTCGAATATTGCGCAGATACGGTAGCAGGAAATGGCGTGGTCCACTTGAGAGAGTTCTCGAGACAAGAGGAAAGACTCGATTAGGCCTAAGTCCGTCGCGAGTACTCGTATCGCTAAGAGGGGAGACTCGTTTAAGTCCAAGTCCCTCGCGAGTACTCGTATCGCCAGAAAGCACTCGTTTAGACGTGTGTTTATGGGTGCCAAAAGATCGTTTTCACCCCTCCCCTTCGCCCGTCGGACAGGCCACGTGACCGGGGTTCGATCTTTCACGCCCCAAGCGATGTGGCGCTGTTCCGTTACCTCCCAGGTTTTCAACGAGGATCGCGGCTTCGAGGAATTGGCTTCGAGGAATTGGCTTATTAGAACAGATGTCTTACGTCATGCGAAAGTAAAGCATGCCTAGATAAGGAGCAGACATGGACCCATTTTTAAAAACCCACCCCAATTCACGGAAGCAATAGGGTTAATTGACCCAACCCAGTGTTTTATCCAGACTCCAGACCTTTGGGGGGAGGGGGAAGGGGAGGGCGAGGGGGAGGGGAGGGGTAATGAGTTGGCTGGAGAGGAAGAGACATAGTTCAATGCAAAACTTTGTCAGAACGTGCGTACCATATGGCGCTACATAAATTAATATATAAATACTGTACATCAGTATGACGATGTTGGTCATCATCATCATCATCATCATCATCATCATCATCTTCATCGTTGTCGACTTTGTTGTAGACGTAGTCGTCATTATCACGGACTCAATAAATCCAAGATCATTATTCTTTTAATGATCTTGGATTTATTGAGTCCAAGTTCTTGAAAACGAAGACTATAGGCCTAGTAGGCCTATAGGGCCTATATACACTAGGGTTTTGTGACCGGCTTGAGCCTATTCATTTGTAGGAAGATCTATCCATCTACACGTAGTCGGTGGCGGCTCCACCGGCGGGGGGTCAGGGGGGGCCCGTGCCTCCCCTATTGAATGCCTGCCCTCCCAGTGGCCCCCTGTTGGGACCCTATACTTAATGCTACATACATTAAACAACAAATGGTTGGCCCCCCGTGATTAGAATTTGCCACCCCAACGCCGCCCCCCCCCCACTTGCCAAATTCTAGAGCCGCCACTGCACGTAGTCCTATATAGGAATTCGACATAAGGCTTATCGGTCAATAGAAGAATTAAATACGCGCTGTGGATTTTTTAAACAATTCTCGAGTAAAACGAAAATTGACGACTTTTCAAACCAAACGAAATTCTTCGGCCTATTGCCCTATTTGAAAGGTGATAGGTCTAAAGTTAGACCGGCCCAGTGCAGTCTATCCGTGTTTTCTTTTACTGGACCTTCCCCATTTAACCCCTTAACTGGGGATCCCGGATATATCCGTCCATTTTACATTGAGCTACAGTTAAATACACAGTTAAGGGGTTAATGATGATATATTATTGAGGTGATTCGAATGAAAGCACTCCGTTTGGTTTACACGCATCTTCAAAGAAGCATCTGCGTTGAATTCCGCGCATTGCGAACAGTTTCCCTCGGCTGAAACATTTCCTTCTCACCCCCCCCCCCCGGGAATCGCACGACTTTTGACCCCCTGTTCTCGCACTTCGGTAGACCCCAAGGATCGCGAAAACATACGCGAAACCAACTTCCCACCCCCACCCCCGACACACGCAGGAAAAATAATTTCCCGGATCGAAAGATATATAGCGGCACGACAGATTCATGGGAGCAATATGGATTAACGACGCGTTTTTATATCGTCTAGAAGTCTTCCATGGCAATGCGCGTGCATTATATCCAGTGGCGTAGCGAGGGGGAGGCAGTGGGGTGAATGGCTCCGGGCGACACCTGCACTAGGGGCGGCATTTTCGAGATTCTCGAATTTTTGAATTTTGATCAGGTTTTTTTGGCTTTTGATAACGTTTTTTTGCTTGTCAGGAAATTTCTGGGGCGGCACTTTTTTCTCGCCCCGGGCGGCACTTTGCCTCGCTACGCCACTGGTGACTGATCATATCGTCGGCTGTGGTGTATCGCTATTGCAGACAGCTGGCAAGGTCCGAACGAAAAACGCCTACTCCAGGAACTATTCGCGATAAGGGAATACAACCGCCTGGAAAGACCGGTGGAAAATGAATCCCATGCCCTGGTCGTGAAGTTCGGTCTAACGCTGCAACAGATCATTGATGTTGTTAGTAATACGAAATTTCCATATATATATATATATATATATATATATATATAAAATTAAATTAATTATATATAACAATTAAATTATAACGATATTAATATATATATATATATAACCGTGACTAGGTACATGGACCAAAATGAAGTCCAACCAGTGGCGTGACGTTGAGGGGGCGAAGGGGGACAATTTGCAGAAAGCCCCCCGGACCCCGGAAGAAGGGGGCCTCCGAAGAGTGGTTGAAACTTACTAAACAATTATTTATTTTTTACATTTTACTACTATTTCAATATTACTGCCATACAAAGTGAGTAATTATTGAATTAGGGAGTAAACCTTATTTTTAGAACGGTGTAATCTATGTTAGCCTATAAGGGCCCCATAAATGCTATAGGGCCCCATTTCAAGGATGCCCTCTGGGTCCCCGAAAGTCACGCTACGCCACCGAGTCCAACTTGCTGGTGTTTGGCTGATAATTCCATCTGAATATAAGTCTCTGGCTCTTTACTATTGCAGTTAATCGGCTCTGTTTGATTTTGAAGGACGAGAAAAACCAAATCATAAACACAAATCTTTGGCTGAACATGGTGAGCTCTTGAATTATTATTATTATTATTTATAATATTAAGATTCTTGCTCTGTTTGTCCAGTTTGTCTATTACCTTCGAGCGTTCTGATTGGTCGCCAATCGACGTTGCGATTCGATTAACCTCTGTCCTGGGCTGTGCATGAGGCTGTTGCCATGACAACCATTGTCTATTGTTTAATCAAAACTATTAATCGAATTGCGTTATCTGTCCTATTAACAACGCTGTGCCATTGACAACCATTGTCTATTAATCAAAACTGTATAATATAATCAACTGAGCGTTCAAATATCTCTTAATTGCAGCTCAAACCCCCGTTCCCTTTTTCCCCATACCTCTAAAACAAACCCCCTCCCCCCCCACCCTTTCCCCTCCCCCACCCTCTTTTATCCCCCTCCCCTCTTGAACCCCTTAAACCCTCTCCCAACCCTCCTTCCTCCACCCCTTTCTCAACCCCCTTCCTCCCAACCCTCTCCCAACCCCCTGTCACCCCTCTCCCATCCCTCTTCCACCCCCTCTCCCCATCCATCTCCCAACCAACCATCCCTTTGATGAGCTTGGCTGTGTGCCTTCCGAATATACCCCCTTCCTCCCGAAATCTACCGATAAAATGTGCAACGTCATGCCCTATAGATTAGCATTATGAGATTTTTGCATAGCGGAAAATCTACCGCAATTTGACGCAAAATGTGCAACGTCATGCCCTATAGATTAGCATTATGAGATTTTTGCATAGCTAAAATCTACCGCAATTTGACGCAAATGTGCAACGTCATGCCATAGATTAGCATTATGAGTTTCAAATGTTCCGTTTAGTACTTTAAACTTTTGTCTGTCCTTTTTATAATTCCTTACGTTTCTATCGATTCCTGAAATTTTTACCCCGGATTTCTTGCAAAGCAATTATTCATCGATTATTAGTTAAATTAAATGCATGTTTGTGCAAATGGTGAATAGGAGCTTCTATAGCACCTATATCTCAGCGGTTATAAACGTTAGAAAGACGCGGTTACGCTTCGCTTAAAGCTAATTTTACAGAGCACATTAATTATTCATCGATTATTACGGTAGTTAAGTTGAAGGCATTTTTTGTGCAGTGCCGAATGGTGAATAGGGGCTTTCTAGCGCCTATATCTCAGCGGTTATAAACGTTAGAAAGACGCGGTTACGCTTCGCTTAAGGCTAATTTTATAGAGCACATTTAGGCCCGATTTGTGTAAGCAGTTGATGTTTAATTTGTTTGTTGGAATATTCGTTGCCTCGAACGAAGCGAGCCTGCAACGAGCGAAGAGACACAAGTATAATATTAAGGTCCTTGCTCTGTATGTCTGTTACCTTCAAGCGTTCTGATTGGTTGGCTGTGTGAGCGTTCTGATTGGTTGGCTGTGTGACGTTCTCATTCGTTACCTTCAAGCGTTCTGATTGGTTGGCTGGGTGAACGTTCTGATTGGTCGTTCTGGAATCTTAGGCTTCGCGAAAATGCGACGCAAGAACGGCGACGCGAAGCGAACGGTTAAGGAACGGCCACGCGAAGCGAACGGCCACGCGATTTGACGAAGAAGCGTCATGTATGTATGCCTACAACTCGCGAAGAACGGCGACGCGAAAACGGCCAAAAGCGAACGGCCACGCGAAGCGTTTGACGAAATGCAGCGTCAGAGCTTGGCTACGTGGCGTATGTACGTCATTGAAACGTTGTTCAGCAGCATGAATTCAATGATTGGGTTTTAGTATTATCCTGCACTGCGAGCAAAAAATTATTATTATTATTATTATTATTTATTATTATTATTATTATTATTATTAATTATTATTATTATTATTAAAATATCTGCCTTCGAATGTATTTATTAATTAACGATTTTCTTTTTATGTTCCTCTATTGATGTTATAGTAGGCCTATTTCTTTTCAAGTGTAAAGTTATTTATTTGATACGATAAAAGTAGACATCTCAGCGCTGAATTTAAGTAAATTCCAGACGAATCAGTGCGCAAATACAGTATAATCTACTTAGGCTAAATTTCCAGATTGTCTGGAAATTATTCCGTCGTAGGCAACTACTGTACATGCGAAAAACGTGACTCACTGTGTATAATCTCTTCCAGCAACTGCGTGAAACACACTTTATAAAATGTCAATATTGAAATCAAAGGACTCTCTTTAACAATTTCACCTAATTTATTTAAAGTTAAATTTCAAACACAAATTAAACACAAAGACACAATAAAAATTCACTACATATAGCTAAACCATATACAGGCTAAAACAGCAGACCTTCGCTGAAACTGTTAAGGCATACACGAAGAAGTGTTGATGGTCAGACAGGTAAACAAACCTTAGAAAACTTTTATCAAACTTTCACAGTAAAAAATTAAAAATTATCAAAAAGAAAACTAGTAGTACTAAAAAAGTACTACTACTATACTACTACTACTACTACTACTACTACTACTACTACTACTACTACTGCGACTTACTAAAGTTACTTTCTTAACTACATACAATGCAATACTTCTAATGCAAATCCAGGAGTATTTATAATTTAAAGATACATTTTCCACAAGTACAATGTAATATCGAAGTGTTTAGAGTAGTAATTGACGCTGTCGCCAATGACACAGTCCCCGAATCGAAGTGTGCTTTTGGTGTTCTTGCTTCAGGTGTGGTCTGACTACAGTTTGCGTTGGAATGCAACGGAGTACGGAGGAATCACAAGCGTCCGCCTACCTCCTTCCGTCATCTGGAAGCCAGATGTCCTCATGTACAATAGGTTCTTATTTAGGCTCATTCCGGAGAAAATAAGTCCCACGATCACTACAGTAATGCAACATGTGCACATGATGATGACTTTTAATTCGTTTCATCACTCTTCTGAATTTTTGCATATCTATAGCCTAAGCTGTAGCACCAGCATTGTCCAATTTCAAACAGGGTATGCAGGGGCGGCGCTAGGGGTTCCGCGGGTCCGGACCCACCCAACTTCGGGCAGAGGCATCCAAGCAAATCGTGCAAATACGCAGAGAAATTTTTGATTGGGGTGGAAGGTAGGGGGTGAGGGGTAGTCTACTAGTCTGAGCCGGGTCCTGGTTGTGTAGATTGCATGAGACCCACCCAGCCAACAAAACCCAGTGCCGCCCCTGGTCCTCTGACATCAGTGGGGGGCGCTTGAGGGTTCTAAAGCGAAATGTGAGCAATACATCGACATGAGCTTTTGGGTCGCCCGAAAATTTTGCATTGCGTTACGTCACATTTCCGGAATCCCCTAGTCACACTTCGTATAACAAATTTCCATACCCCCTTAAGCGCGTTACGTCATTTTTGGATGGCCCCTTAATGGATATATGGATCAGAAATGCTGACTGAGTGTCTAACTGTAGCGCCGACGAGGATATCGACAGCACCTTTCCAACGAACATCGTGGTGTCCTCTAGCGGAGAATGTCTCTGGGTTCCTCCAGGTCTCTTCCTCAGCACCTGTATGATCGACATCACCTGGTTTCCCTTTGACGACCAGTTCTGCAGGTTGAAGTTCGGCTCCTGGACGTACGACAGTTCCGGTATCGATCTCCAGCTGCAGGCGGACAACGGTGACGTCAGCAGCTTCATCGACAATGGAGAGTGGCAGCTGATTGGTCAGTTTGAAAAATCATCCAGTCACTGATTGGTCGGTTTGAAAGTCCTCCAATCATCTGATTGATTGATTTGGAAATCATTCAGTCACTGATTGGTCGGTTTGAAAGTCCTCTAATCATCTGATTGGTCAGTTTGAAAATCTGTGGCATAGCCAGGACAAAAAATGGGAGTGTCTAGGCCCTAGGGCAGTAGGGGGTCTGGAGAAGCGTCGTGAACCCCCCAGCTGGTTTTGGGTCGGAACCCAAGCTGCAAACTTGTGCAAAGTATTTTGGGTAAAAAAAATTCAAATCCTGTGATATTTCTACACCCCCTAACACACCCCCAACACCCTCCATTTTTCCTCCAGCTTTTTCATAGACTTTCAACTTTTTTTATATGACAAATGTTTTCAGTGGTTATCACGCAGGCTTACTTGCTTCCTAAACTACTTAAAATCACATTATTATTATTATTATTATTATTATTATTATTATTATTAGTAGTAGTAGTAGTAGTAGTAGTAGTAGTAGTAGTAGTAGTAGTAGTAGTAGTAGTAGTAGTAGTAGTAGTAGTAGTAGTAGTAGTAGTAGTAGTAGTAGCAGTAGTAGTAGTAGTAGTAGTAGTAGCAGTAGTAGTAGTAGTAGTAGTAGTAGTAGTAGTAGTAGTAGTAGTAGTAGTAGTAGTAGTAGTAGTAGTAGTAGTAGTATTCACTTATACCTACTGTATGAGACAATTATTACATGGTGATAATAGCACCTTTATTAACTTAAATATATTTTATTCAACCGGTTATGTTTGACGGTTTGACGATGGCGCTCTTTGTCTAGGCTTGCCAGCCGAGAGAAACGTTCTCAGTTACGAATGCTGTCCTGAGAAGTACATTGACGTTACGTTCACAGTCCATATCCGGCGTCGAATCCTCTTCTATGCGTTCAATCTGATTGTTCCGTGCGCCTTGATCTCTTCCACTGCGCTTCTGACGTTTACCCTTCCTCCGGAATCCGGAGAAAAGATCTCACTCGGTAGGTGGAGCCCCCAGGTGGAGCCCTCATTATAGATAGCGTATAGACCAGTGGAGCAGCCAGTGTTTCATAATTGGGGAGGCATCGACATTTTCATGCAAAAATGTCTCAGACGAGCAAAAATGTCGTCAAGGTGTTCTTTGTACATTCACCTGTTCTCATTGATCATGCAACCTACCCCCCCTCCCAAAGAAAATGTCACCCGATTTGCGCAAATCTCACGACCGGTTCCAGTCAGACTATATAGGAGACCTGGCCTTAGGGATATTTCTACACACCCTAACACACACCCCAACACCCTAAATTTGAGACCGACAACCCCCCACCCAATACCCTCCCCCAATTTCAGCTATTGGATGACCTTTTTTGCTTGTCAGACTTTTTTGGCAGGGGACTCCAGAATTTACCGACCCCCCCCCCCCAATTGATAATCCTATAAATAACCC
Organism: Metaphire vulgaris; assembly: GCA_018105865.1. Classification (NCBI taxonomy): domain Eukaryota; kingdom Metazoa; phylum Annelida; class Clitellata; order Crassiclitellata; family Megascolecidae; genus Metaphire; species Metaphire vulgaris. Next base: position 11,692,202 of record CM030858.1, read on the forward strand.
TGCCTGGCCGCCAAGATCCCCTTGACCAATCCAATGGTATAGGTCGTATTTATAGGCGCGTAGGTCACAACAACTTAATGACTGAATATATATATATATATATATATATATATATATATATATATATATATATATATATATATATATATATATTGCGTATAAACCTATAGCTTCATGATATGAGAAATAGGTTGTCTTGTTAGGTTTTTCCTACCAATTCACACTTAGACTGCATAGCCTATTACCAATCCCAATCATTCGTTGTTACCTGAAAACACTGATCAGAAATTTGTCAGTGTTCTTGAACAGCCTTAGAGCTATTTGAACTGAATGGTTGCTAGGCAACGAAACTTCTTGTTTTTGTTGACAGGTGTCACTATTCTCCTGTCTCTGACCGTCTTTCTGCTTCTCGTGGCCGAGGCGATGCCGCCCACCTCCCATGCTCTGCCACTGATCGGTAAGGCTAGCTCTCCCATTTCCTCCGTCTCCATCAAATCTGTAACTACAGTAGAACTTCGTTATAACGGACTCGATTATAACGTATACTCGGTTATGACGTACCGCAATGTACGGTCCCGTGTGATGCGCTACCGTATTGGCTATATATATATATATATATATATATATATATATATATATATATATATATATATATATATAACGTTGCTCGGATATAACTTAATCAGTTTTATAGACCCGGCAAGCACGTGATAACGAAGTTCTACTGTAGTTTTCGAATAGAACCTGTTGGCTGGCCTGCGTAAAAAGTATTGGCGTACGTTGTTGCATATTGTTGCACCGTTGTTGTTGTCATCGTTGTCATTTGTGTGTTTTGTTGTTGTTGTTGTTGTAAAGGGATGTACTTTGCCGCCAACATGCTGATGTGTTCTCTGTCCGTCGTCTTCAACGTTCTTGTTCTTAACTACCATCATCGTTCGCCTCGTATGCAGACGATGATGCCTAAGTGGGTAAGAGAGCGCGCGTAACTGGCGTGGTAGGTAGAATCAGAGACGTCATTTCACTGTTTTTCAGGGGGGGGCAAAACACTTTCGACCTGACAAGTTATAAGTTAATTTTAAGTTTGCAAAAAGTTGGTAACCTTTTTTTGCTCAGTCATTTTTACTTTTTTACGGTTAGTTACTTCAGATTACTCGACATCAAGCACTCCTTTCTTTAGGGCGTGTAAAAACGAAATAACACAAACATTGGCGGAAAAAAATTTTGGCGAAAAAAATGACGTCCCTGGGTAGAATGATTAGAACTAAATCGATATTCATGAGCGCGTGAATGTGCTAAGAGTTCTTTATCGACGTCATTTTGCTTTTAGACATTTCCCCCTTGAAAGTGTGTCCAGTGTTTAATCTAGACTCCTGGACTCCGGGGGGAGGAGTACTGAAAAAGCCGAGGGGGAACTGACAAAGCCGGGGGGGTTCTGCTAGGGACCGCTGTTAGTCCATGTAGTATTCCAAAATTGCCGGGGCGAATTTGAAATTTCCGGGGAAAAAGGGCAATCCCCCTCCCGGAAACAGCCTAGATTAAACACTGCTTGAAAGTGTCGTCTACTGTCTATGGTGCTTCTTATTCCGGAATCTCGCTAGGTCATCGACTATTGACTATTATTACTTATTATTATTAGATATTATTATTATTTATTATTATTATTACTGGTTGGATTGTTAAAATCTCGTCTGTCTTTTCAGGCGAGGGTGGTTATCTGCGACTGGCTGGCGTGGCTTGTACGTGTACGGCGGCCCGATCAAAGACCGGGCTCTGGCGGGAGAAAGGAATTGAAGTCCGATCCTGCCATCGGTTCCAGATTCTTCGGAGGTCACTTCTTAAAGATGGACGACGACGGCGACACCGACGCCGACAGAAAAGACGGCGGCATTCGTCTAGAAGTGACGTCACCGGCGGATGACGTACGCCTGTCGCGCCGTGACGTCACGCACGACGACGATGACGCGCGCCACGAACGCCCTATCAAAGACGACGTCACAGATTCGAAGCTGACCAACGGGGTCGTCGGTAGGCGACTGGCCTATGACGTCACGAGTAGTCGGCTGCCGAACAACGATGACGTCATCATCGGTAGGCGTCTGTTTAGAGTTACGGCGGGTGCGTCTCCGTTATACGATGACGTCACAGACAGACGCCTGCCTACGGATGACGTCAGAAACGTAACCTGCACGTCTAACGGAGTAACGGGCAGACCGCCGGCGTATGACGTCATAGACGATCGGCTGTTGTCTAATGATGACGTCACAGGTCTGTCCAGAGGCGCTGCGAACATCTGGAAGATTCGAGAGAACTGCTGTCCGTCTGGTCGCCATGACGACAGCTCCACCCACTCCCGCGCCCGCCGGACAGACAGGGAATTCCCCACGACCACGACGACCACCACCATCACCACCACCACCACCATCACCGAGAGAAACCTAAGCACGTGACCAAAAGCAGTCTCTCAAAAGGCAAAGAAGAAAGACATCGTTCAGAAACGGCGAGAATCTTGGATGAGATCCTTAAGGAACTCCGATTTCTGACGAGCAAAACGAAGATCACAGAAGCCGAGGAACGGGGCTGCAGCGACTGGAAGTTCGCTGCCATGGTCATCGATAGAGTTTGTCTCATAAGTTTCACGATTTTCACGGTCGTTTTAACGTTCGCCATCTTGTTCTCGGCCCCTCACACGCTCTCTTAAAAAATAATGACAAGTCTATGCTGCAGTAATTTTGGCGTTATGGTGCTGTGTTGAATGTTATGTACATTTAATAATAATAATAATAATAATAATAATAATAATAATAATAATAATAATGATAATAATAATAATAATAATAATAATAATAATAATAATAATACCAAACTGATTTGAACAATTGCATTTCCATTTACTTTGTTGGTATCTTGTGTTGCGTTGCCTTTCCAGCGTATACAATTAATAATTATTAATTATCATTATTATTTTATTTATTTTATTTATTAATTTATTTATCTCTGAAATAGGATTTATTGTTTTTGCTAAAATAAGAACCTAGTTTAAATTTAAGGTGAATGATTTCTTGAATATGCCTCCGTTGCTCAATTCGAAGCGGAAATGTCAAGCACTTATCAAGTCAAGTGCGATATGCCCTCGTCAAGCACTCCAAATGTTCTTTTCGCACCGCGTGCAGGAAGACTTTGAAATCTTCTATATAATAGGCCTAGAGATGGCTATAGAAAATTGCCTAACATCATCCTCTCTCTCTCTCTCTCTCGTTTTATATAATTTAAAACGTGTTTTTCTGCGCTGTCGCTTTGTTTTTATGCGGAATTCCTTTGACGGTAAATTTTCGAGTGACTTTCCCGATTCTCAAGTGTTTTGTCGATGCTGTCACCTGTATATCGGCGAACTGTTTCCACGAAATTATTGCCAGGTAAGAGCGCACCTATCAGATGATGACGTCATTGCGGGGGTTGCCTGAGAGGCTGGCTGGACTGAGGGCGGAAAGGAATTTGCAGATCGATCAAATCTGTCTTCAATGCTATTGACGATTCAATGGTTCGCCGAGCATTATCGTCTCTATGTCTAATTGGCAGAAAAACGAATCTGTTATTCGCGAAACAATTTTAATTTACAGCACTCGTTAAATTAATTCACTTACTTATATATTTAACACGGTCCAAACTCAAGACGTTCTTCGGATATGAATATTGTCCATCTCCAACCCTTCCCAGGTCTTCATTTTGAGCAGTGGCGTAGCCAGGATTCCAGAATGGGGAGGGGGCACTTCTACATTTTTCGACCCGAACGTCTTGACGTGCAAAATAGAAAATGTCGTTGTCTCAAACGCTTTAAAATCTGCTGTCTTGTGCGTCTTCCTCGATCTACTCCAACCTCCTACGCCCTCCCCACCTACTCACCGGTTTTGGACGAATCTAACTATACGGGTCCGATCCGAGTAGGCGGCTGGGGGCCCGGCGCTCCCCCCCATGGCTACGCCAATGATTTTAACCCATAATTTCCGATAAAAGAACCAACTGGTAAAAGGGATAAACAAGTTATATTGTTTATCGCGCATGGTTCCGACCAGATTCGCTTACGTAATCGTCCAATCGATGACGTCACTCGCTAATTTAATAAACCGATGGCGCGTTTCGAATGGCCAGATATAATATACGAATGACTCATTTCCACGACTTAGGCCTACGACATCTGACTCATCGAAGACTCGGTGTCCGAATGGCGTGATTCAATGCCTTTCCGTGCCTTGACGTCATCTATTCTGTCCACGAATGTGACTCCATTCACAGACTGCATGTGACACGTGTAATACTTTGCCCGTCACAACCACCTTTGATGGAGTGTTGTGCCTTGTGTTTTGTTTTTTGCGATAGGTTAGGATGCTCACACCCCCTTCCCACCCCCACCCCACACCTGGCGCTCCTTGCAATGTTTTTCTGAAATCACAAATGCCTCAACCATCTTTGCTTTGCATCAGATACATACAAGGCCTTGCTGAAAACGCTATGGTGTAATATGGTATAATACGATGGTATAATAAGGTAAGGTATAACAGGTAGGCATAGACCTAGTGGAGTATAATCTTGCGGCAGAATGACAGTGATAGAACAGCGATTTCTCCTGAGAATTTATATAATTTTTATAGCGCCAGTCGGCAGTTGTAACACCAGTACGCAGTCTTTTCCGACTCATCGCCAGTCCAAGGACGTCTGTGTGTAATTAACGCGTCTGGACCAATTTCAGAACGCCTTGGTTGGCAAGGTGCGTTGGTTATGAACTGAAACAGGAATTTCTTTGACGCATGTTTCTCATCTTCTAGGTATAAAATATACCAGGCATGAATGACCTTGCCACCCCCAACCCCTCCCCCCCACCGAACCGCGATATAAAAATCAACATGAAATTGGTTTTATCTATAGTTCGACTGGGTTTGACTGTAACCATATAGGAACGTTAATAGGCCTACTATCAGTAAGCGACGGAAGATTCTCTCGGATCCAAGCGCCACAGATTAACCTCTGACCTCTGGTCGATATGAATGCAAGCAAGGTTCCTATTTCAGCGTTAAAAAGACGTAATATCTAAGTGGTAAGCTTCAAGACAATTAACTATAGACAGTTGATTATAGGTTATTTAGTACGGTCAAAATAAGGTCAAACGTCATTTTTGACGGACAAACAGTGAGTAATAGTAGTAGTAGTAGTAGTAGTAGTAGTAGTAGTAGTAGTAGTAGTAGTAGTAGTAGTAGTAGTAGTAGTAGTAGTAGTAGCAGTAGTAGTAGTAGTAGTAGTATTAATAGTAGACTATTAATAGCAGTAGTAGTAGTAGTAGTAGTAGTAGTAGTAGTAGTAGTCAGAGATGGGTCAATAAGGAAGTAATTGATTAGCTAATCGATTAGATGACCAGCTAATTCTAATTGTAATCAATTGGCAAATTTTATCAGCTAATCGTAATTCTAATCAATTAGAATTTACCTGCTAATTCTAATTATTTTTTAATTACATGACAATTAGCCATCCGAGGCAGCCTGAGAATAATGTTGTTGAAACGCATGCTCATAGTATAACGCTGAGATGATCATGGTAGCATTAGCAAGGAAAAACTTACAGCTGATAGATTAAGTGTTTTGTGTGATTGCTGTTGACAACTGGAAATGCCAGCCATTTCCAACCATTTGCAGCTGCATGCAATTACTGCAGATATTAAATTAGTATTTTAAAACTGTTTTGCGTGGTGTGTCAACTGTATCGCGAACATCGACAATCTAATTGTAATTCTAATTGATTAGACAGCAGCTAATGCTAATTCTAATCAATTGAACAAAGTGTAGAACTAATTCTAATGCTAATCAATTAGGTGCTAGAAGCAACTAATTCTAATTCTAATTGATTAGATTTTTGTCTAATTGTGCCCTGGCAGACGTGTGAATGGCTAGCACTTTTGATTTCCCTACCCTATCCCAAGGGGTACCCCTACCCCTAGCCCTATGGGTACCACTACCCCTAAGGGTACCTCTACCCCTAGCCATACCCCTATGGGTACCCATTCTCCTACCCCTAGGGGTACCCCTACCCTTAAGTTTATTCGAATGCCTCTGGACAGAATGTTACTAAATTATAAGAAGTGTCAATGTTCAAAATTTCATGCTTTTATCCACAAAATGAACAATCATACGGCTTATCAACTGTACTATGTGGTATTATTAATTATTTCATATATATTTTCATATATTTATTTGCGGATAATAATAATAATAATAATAATAATAATAATAATAATAATAATAATAATAATAATAATAATAATAATAATAATAATAATGAGGTTGGAGTGATTCAGTAGGATCTGACCTGTGTGAGAACCACTATAATAATATAAACGTATGTGTGTGTAGTCAATTTCAGCGCAAATTACTCGTTTTTTCTCTGATATATTATTCGACTTTTGAAGAAAAAATCCGCGCCCATTAAACATTAACGCAATCGGAGAATGCGTTGAAATGGAAATCGTTGCCAGCGAACGGCTTTAGAAACTTCGGTGCAGCAGAATCGATTATCTTCAACGTCCGGAGAAAGAAAGAAAGACAGTAAAAAAAAGAAGAAACCAGAAAACCAGAAACCCCCTCTCCCTGCCCCCACCTCTCCCCACCCCGCCGCAATCCACCGCTTCTGATATTTTCCGCTGTTGACTTAAGAGACAGACTTGGAACCCGACGCCGGGGTGGGGGTGGGGTGGATGCGGTTGAAGGGGGTGGGGAGTGGGGTGGGGGTGAGGGGTGGGGTGGGGTCGAAGGATGCGGCAGCTAATTGCAAAGGGGCGCTCTAAGTGATGACTCTGGGCGAATGGGGGCAATACATGACGCAATAGAGAGATGCGTAAATAATAAAACAGCTAGCAAGGACTTCTTCTTCTTCTCCTCTTTCTTCTTCGCCCCACAGAGAAAATGCCGCGTGCATGGGGAGGGAGGGAGGGAGGGAGGGGAGGGAGGAGGGGAGGAGGGAAGGAGGGAGAGAGGGAGGAAGGGAGTGAGGGAGAGAAAAAATCGAGCATATGAGACGCTGCGATGAACTGCACCAGGCCGATGAAAAGAGGAAAGTTGACAGGCAGACAGACAGACAGACAGAAGACAGACAAACGGGCAGAAGACAAACTGACACATAGACAGAGAGACAAACAGACAGACAAACAGACAGACAGGTACAGTAGGCAGATAGAGAGAGACACGGGGAGACAGACAGACACAGTACACGGATATGATGAGAGAATGTCAATGAATGAACACATCCCGATGTCGTAAAAGCTTTCGATGAAACCGAAAGAGTAAGTAAGTAAGTAAGTATATAGCTCAAGTTATTTTCAGCAAATTGAGTCATACGTCGTCCATTAGCGCAGAATGTACACACTGTACCGTATAAAAACAGGCATTCATTTAGTCAAAAAGAGAGAAAGCCGGGCATTTAAGGTATTTTCGGCTGCATGTACAGTAGGAGCTAAATAAATCGCGCAGCTAGAATTTATCGCTTTACTATTCACATCAGAGCTGCAAATCATTCGGATAATGGTTGGACTCGAAAAAGAAACAACAGATAAATATTTTTTTTCTAAACAAATAATAGAGAAGACAGATTTGCCATAAAATTTAGGCTAAGGTGCAGATAAGAAATAGAACTTCAACAAGAAAAAACATGAAGGCTACTGCAAAAATCTAGGAAATGTAAGTAGGCCTTATTCGAAAGGTTTTGATTCCAGGCCTGATTTTCCTTATGAATTTTAAATAGCCATTTCTGTCTACATGTAGACCTAGTCATCGCCATGATGTACTGTACCTCGCATTACCGATTCAAAGCATTGAACCAGAGGCATAGGCAGGAATTTGATTTGGGGTATAATGTGATTGGGGGGGGGGGGGTATAAATCTTTAGAAACACATTAAAAATTTTAAGGTAACTTGCTTTTTACGGGGACGGGGTTATATTATATACCGATATACCCCCGTCGCTACGCCCTGCTTTGAACAGAAAACTCGTTTATCAATATAGATTGCACACAGCCAAACTCTTCTTCGTTTTAATGTCAACCACAGAACGCAGGTCCATGTTCATAAGGGTTCAAGGCAAGCAGCTCAAAACTATTAATTAATAAATAAACGAATATTAGAAAAATAATTTATCAGCGATATTAAGAATTTCCTGACCGTTTTCCACTCTAGGATGTCTCGACGGAGAAAGAACAAGAAAAAGAACACAAAATATTGTCCTACCTCGATTTAAAATCCTCGCGGCGCCATCGCCCGTTTCTATCACAAGTTGCACAGATATGAAAATCGTGGTGTAACTTTGTCTCGATTGGCTATATATCTACCTGTCCATCTAGTTACCTGTCCATCTACCGTAGAACTTCGTTATAACGGACTCGGTTATAGCGAATACTCGGTTGCAACGTACCGCAATGTAGGTCCCCGTGTGATGTACTTCCGTATTGGGTGGCAGTATTTATTCTAGGCCTGTTGGGTTTTTTTGGGGGGGAATTCCCTCGCCCCCCCAAAGTTTTAAAATCCCCCCAAAAATTTATATATTGGCTTGGGGAATGGAAATCCCCCCCCCCAAAAAAAAAGCGTGGAGAGACAAATCTTGTCCCCCAAACATTTCAACCCCCCCAATGTCAAGGTGGCTAGAACAAACACTGTTGGGTGGTATTGGATAAAACGTACCTCGGATATAACATACTAAATTGTACAGACCCGCTAAGCACGTTATAAGGAATTTCCACTGTATATCTACCTGTGCGTACCTATTTACCTGTATCGGTACGTTTTATCGGATATCTATCGAGCGGAAAAGCGACGCCTGCATTGACCGGATCGTATCCGGGTTCCAGGTGGAGAGTGCACGATTCCGGGACGACCTATCTGACGTCACAGGTGCTCAGTCGCCGGAACGACTTCCGGAACGTCTTTTCCCAGATGGCGTAGATCGCCGGATTCAGAAGGGAGTTGGAGTAGCCGAGCCAGAGAACGAGGCTCTGGACGACCGGCGGAACGCTGTCAGGGCCGCAGAAGGGCCCGACGGTGGCGACGAGGAAGAAGGGAAGCCAACAGACGAGGAAGCCGCCGATGATGAGACCCAGCGTTCGTGCCGATCGACGGATCCGTCGCGAGTTGGTCTTCTGCGTCCGCGCCAACGACACCGTCAACGTCGTCCGGATCTCGTATCCGCCGCCGCCGCCGCCACTTCCGGCGCCGGAACCGGACGACGCGAGTATCCGGCGGTTGCTACCCGGAGTGTCTCCCGCCGCCGACGACGACGACGCGCCGCCCCCGAGGCCTCCGTGGCCGCCGCCGCCGCCGCCGCCGTTGTTGCTCGTCCTCGACGCCGGGTCGCCGCCGTCGGTGAAGGCCATGTCACCGAAATTCTCCTCCTCCTCCTCCTCCTCCTCTTCCTCCTCCTCTTCCTCCTCCGAGAACGGCTCTCGTTCGCGGTGGTCCCCGCCGGTGCCGCCCGTCGCGCCCCCGCGGCGACCGGCGACTCGGCGGCGGCGGCGGCGGTGGCACCCTCCGGGAGCCCGCGACATCGACATCGGACGGGGAAGAGCGTCGACTCGGACGGCGACAGGCTGTTGTCGCTGCGCCGCCTTTCCGCCCGCGACCGCCGACCCCCCAACCGCGCCGGGCGCCGACCGACGACGAAGAAGGCAAACCGGCTCCGTCTCCGTCCAGCCGGCCCGGTCGACGACAGCGCCGTCGTCGGTCCGTTGTTGCTGGCGCCCGACGGCGCCGACCGGTACTGGCGCGTCTTGCGTATGACCCTCCGGCGGGCGAACAGGAAGATCTTCAGGTAGACGACGAGAATGACGAACAACGGGATCCAGAACGAACTGGACGTCGAGAAGACCGTGTAACCGTAGTCCTGGCTGATCATGCACACGTCCGGATTCTGCTTCTCGATCCCCGTCCGCCAGCCGAGCAGCGGCGCGGAGGAGATCAGCGCCGAGACGGTCCAGGCCACGGCGAGCATCGTCAGACAGACCCTCGGTCGGGCGAAGACGGCGCTGTGCGTGTACTTGACGTTGCGCGTTATCAGCCAGTACCGGTCGAGGGCGATGACGACGATGTTCAGTATGGACGCCGTGCAGCAGAAGACGTCCGACGTGATCCAGAAGTCGCAGACGTGGGGTCCGAGGGTCCACCGCCCGACGACCTCGTGCTGGAGACTGATCGGCAGGACGACGACGGACACCAGCAGGTCGGCCGAGGCCAGGGAGGCGATGAGGGCGTTCGACAGCGTCCGCATCTTGCAGAAGAGGGCGACCGACAGAACGACGAAGACGTTCCCGACAAGGATGGCGACGATGAAGACGGAAAGACCGACGATCAGAACCACCTCTGACGCCGTGACGTCACCGGCGGTGACGTTGACGCTGACGTCATGACGTCCCCCTCCTCCTCCTCCTTCTCCTCCTCCGGACTCCGAGTATGACGTAATGTTGGCGTTCCGGAAGTCGGAGTCGACGTCGAAAACGCCGAACGTCATCGTGAACTCTCAGCTCTTCGAAGAGGCGACAAACTTCAGCATTGACGCCCGACCTTGAGTAATTCTTGACCTTAAAACTCGAATTCTTGACCTTGAATCTGGATAAGGTCGGTGGAATGCTCGTATATAGTTCAACCCGGTCTCTCTCTCTCTACGTAGAATCTCTCCTTGTTGACACCTCAACAGGTGCTGCTGGAGCCGATATCATGTTGAAACGATCTCTGGAATTCATAACAAACGGAAAATTCGGCGCTGTATATACATGTACAGTTGTACACTCTTCTACACAATGTACATAGAATTGCTATATATCACGCTTGAATCATAAACATCAGAGGCATCCAAGTGGTGGTCCGCGGGCCAGTTCCGGCCCGCCAGAGGGTGTGCTATGTCCCGTGAAGATATATTGAGACAATAAATAACTTTTTCTGAAACAACCACGTTTTCTAAGTTGTCTTGTTTTAAAATTATTTTTGCACCTGGGCCTCGGGCACCAGACATAAAAATTTAGCCCTGCATAAAATCTACTTGAATACCCCTGTATGATATACATGAGCTTATGAAATAGAAAGTCAATGGCAGAATTGGATTTAAAAAGGGCCCTGGACATGTTTGACCTCAGGGGCCCATACAGTGTTTATTCTAGGCCTTCTCTGGGGAGGGGAATCCCCCAAGTTTTAAAATCCCCCGCAATTTTTATATATTGGCTGGGGGATGGAAATTTCCCCCCCCCTAAGTGTGGAGTCTCAGACATTGCCCCCCCCAAACATTTCAAAATCCCCCCCAATGTCAAGGTGGTTAAAATACACACTGGACCCATAGGCCACGACTGTTCCGCGCTCAAGTTGGTAAAGTCTTAACCCCTTAACCGTGTATTTAACTGTAACTCAATGTAAAATGGACGGATATATCCGGGATCCCCAGTTAAGGGGTTAAGCTGTGATCCAGTTTTGATATAATATTTCATTAGACAAACTATTACGAACGATTACTAATAGAGTAATTAATGTTCAGGTGGTTTAGGGGTCCATAAAGGCTTGTTTGCCCTCAGGGCGCGCAGAAAATTCCTTCACGCCCAAGGTTATTTCTAGGATTATCAATTTGGGGGTGTCCGTAAATTCTGGGGTCCCTGTCAAAAAAGTCTGACAAGCCAGAAAAAGTTCATCCAATAGCTGAGATTGGGAGGTACTGGGAGGGGGGTGTCGGTCTCAAATTGGGAGAGGGGTTGGGAGGTGTTAGGGGGTGTAAAAATATCCCTGACCACACCCCACTGGGTGACCAATATGTCCCCCCGAACCCGACGATGAAGCAAAATCCTTGCTTACCTGCATGAATCCATCTGTTTTAGTTGCTACTGCGTCTATTTAAAGACGCATTCGTAAAAAGACGATGGGTGTCTGGCTCCTCCTTTCTCATCGAGGTTTCCCCCCACCCCACACCCCACCCCCGACACCATTTAAAAGTTATTTCCGGTTCTATTTTGCCGCCAGAAGCGAGCGCTCGCAGACGACGCCGCACTTAATAGAAGAGGTTGGCAGACGGCATGAAATATTTAAGTGCAACAACGTGGTACCCCCGAACCCCCACTGAATCGCACGCCCCGTGATTCATCATAAACGGACCCTAAGAGGAGGAGGAGGAGGAGGAGGAGGAGGGAAGCGGAGGGGAGACGGTTAGGGCCCCAAATGGGCGATTGAACGCCACCTGGTGAACGAAGGCAGAAACGAACGACGCACGCGACGTCACGCCCTACGTCATTGTACGTCGTGGTCACGTGTCTTCCGATCGATCGATTGGCGAGAATCGGACGAGAGACGGTTCTGTGTAGCGCCCGGTCGGCGCTTCGGCGCGGCGGCGGCGGCGGCGGCGGCGGCGGCGGCGGCGGGCGATAAATCGAGCCAAAATTCGATAATGTCGCCGTAAAACAGACGCCCCGCTATCTCTCAGCAGACGTCAACGCCGCGACTTCTCCCTCCCCTCTCTTCCTCCTCCTCCTCCTCCTCCTCCTCCTCCTCCTCCTCCTTCTCCTCCCCCGTTTGCTCCTCCTCATCCTCCACTTTCTCGTTTTCCTTGTCCCTCTCTCGCGCTCGATGGCTTTGCTAAGCGCCGGGTTTTCGTGTGAATTTGTTTTCGATTGGAAAACTTCATTTCGCCACCGAAAACAAAATCTATTATCGTAAAGAACGAGTTGGCAATCAACCCCAACCCCACCCCCAACCCCAGCCCCACCCCCACCCCCACAAGTGGTGCTGTGTCCGCGACGGGTCTGCAGCAGGTCAGAGTGAAATTGGTCGACCCGACCCGTCCAGGTCTCGGTTCCTGGTCGGATCGAAAACGACGCGGACCAACCCGGACCATTCTTGATTGATAAGTCTGTCAGTAGAATAACACCACTGCAGAGCCGACCGTCTGATGGTGCTGGCTATCATCATCATCATCATCATCATCATCATCATCATCATCATCATCATCATCATCATCATCATCATCATCGGTATCACTCAGTCAGGTTGATACCTGACGCAAGCAGAGATATAAAATATTCATTAATATACGATTACTGTATTAGGGACAGAATAGCTGGTTGTCGTCATACATGTACACTTGACAACTTTCAATCATTTTGAGTTACTATTATTCGACAAGAAGGATGACCCTGTGTATCCGAGCAAAGGCGACTCCAGGAATTCGGTTTGAGGGGGGGGCATTTTTGGCTCCATTCCCATTCTGCAGTGTTCCGCCTTCTATGTGAACGTTTTAAAATGTCTGGCATCAAGGGTTGCTCTAGACATTTTTGATCGTCCCTCCGCCTTCGAAGACTGCCGTGTTCGGTGACAGATCAGTCACGCTGGGAAACCCAGCCCTGTGGAACTCGTTGCCAAGCGATGTTATTAATGCGAAGTCCGTCGGCTGTTCTGAGAAGCTCCTAAAGACACACTTATTTAACATCTCTTATAAGTGACTCCTTTGTAAAGCGCTCTTGACTTTAGCTCCAGTTATGCTACTGCGCTATATAAATTGTCGTAGATAATACTAATAATAATAATAATAATAATAATAATAATAATAATAATAATAATAATAATAATAATAATAATAATAATAATAATAATAATAATAATAATAATAATAATAATAATAATAATAATAATAAGGGAAGTGGGTTTATAACTTCTACCGCGCGAAGAAGAGAAATTGGCAAAAAAAGTTTTTTTTGGGAGGGGGGGTGGCACTGCCCATGTTCGTCTCCCCCCGCCGTAGATCTGCCCTATGTCTTCTAGACATTGCAAATGCCTATGACGTCACTTGGAGGAGGAAGAAGAAGACGAAGATGATGCGTCACCTGGAGCGCCATCTGTGGCATGAAATTCATACTGAGTTCGAGTGTCAAGGCAGACGTCAGAAATAACAAAATAATTCTTCATCCGGGAACTGATCCGATTGCGTGCGATAAACCCAGCCTATTGCACGCCAACGGACAAACGGCACGAAACCCTGTAAGGATACAAGCTATTAATTGCGATGAACTGCCAGAACATATAGATTATGTAGACAGACGAGAGAGAGAGAGAGAGAGAGAGAGAGAGAGAGAGAGAGAGAGAGAGAGAGAGAGAGAGAGAGAGAAGAGAAGAAGAATAATAATAATAATATAATAATAATAATAATAAATAATATAATAATAATAATAATATAATAATATAATAATAATAATAATAATAATAATAATAATAATATCTAATTCTGTCTTAACTTCTATAGCGCCACTTCTTAATGCATAATAATAATAATTATGCTAATTGGTTTTTAAGTGGTTTAGTAGAATATTCGCTGTATTAAAGCCATTGTTACTATGAAATAAAGTAGGCCTACCATTGCAACATTCGTTTGTAATTGCAATGTATTGTAAAGTAAAGATCGTAAGTCTTCAGTTTATATAGCGCTATGAGATAATGAACTAGCCATCAGTTCGAAGCGAATGTTGGTTCGATAGAGCAAAAAAACGAAGGGTGCAATTAATAGCAGATGTCTGATTTGCGGGGGTCTAGGCCCCTGGATTTGGAAGATTTGCACTCCAGCTACACTGAAATTTTGAAGGCCGATCACACCGAATTGAGTAAGTAAGGGAGGCGCTGAAAATGCGATAACACAAAGACTTTCGGTCATCAGTGTCTGTGCGCTTGTATGTCTGTGTATCTGTGTCTCTGTCTGTCTGTCTGTCTGTCTGTCTGTCTGTCTGTATGTCTCTCACTATCTATCTTTCTTTCTTTCTCTCCGTACCATAAATCACCGATAGATGAGGACAGATGGGGTGAGGTGGGGGCGATGGTGGTGGTGGTGGTGGTGGCTGGGGTTTTGGGGGTAAGGTCACTGAAAAGAGTGGCGGACACGGGGTGGTGGGTCTGAAAGCCAAACAAATCGATTCCAGTTATCGCTGGAAAAGTAATCGACCACTGGAAAATCGGATGCCGTTGTGTGGAAGAGCGTAATAGAAGGAGGAGAAAGGAGAAGAGGAAGATGAGGAGGAGGAGGATGGGGAGGAGGAGGAAGAAGAAGAAAATAAGAGGAAATTCAGACAGCAAAACAGGAATGAAAGTAATGAGAGAGAGAGAAAGTGAGTGAGAGAGAGAGAGAGACAGACAGACAGACAGACAGACAGACAGACGGGCAGAGACAGAGTGAGACAGAGAAAGAGAGAGATGAGATTTCGAATGATTTACGGTCTGCGATCCAGTGAATTAAAAGTTTTCGATGGCTCCACAGACAGACAGAGAGACAGACAGACAGAGAGACAGACAGACAGACAGGTCTGGATGCTTCGTCGATTGTTCATAGGCTAAACACAGGAAGTGGTTTTGAGAAATGGGAGAGGAGGAGAAAGAAGAAGGAGGTGCCAACAATACGTGACGAGAGACGAACACATTTTCTGAAGCCTTGATCTAGAGGAGCACAATAAATCATCTGTAATTCATTCCTTTACGTCTGCTCAAAAGTGCGCGGGTCAAATGTCACGATATTGACGACGACGATAATGATTATGACGACGACGACGACGACGACTACAGTGCGAAGTCAATGAAGAGATCAAGTGAATTTTCAAGGTCATCAAGTACAGATGAATGGCGGTAAAATGATGACAACTACGACTACAAAAAAGATGATGGTGATGATGATGATGATGATGATGATAGCAACAGCAACTACTACGATGATGACTACGAAGACAAATCTCTGCGATTTTTTATTTGTTCTGAGACGTTTCTGATCAAATATATCCCCGATCAAAATCAAAATCCCGTTGTAACACCTGCAAATATTCGCATCCAACCCTCCTCCTCCTCCTTATCCTTTTCTCCTCCTCCTCCTCCTCCTCCTCCTCCTCCTCCTCCTCTTCTCCATTCATCAGTTTTTTCCTCTCTCTTTCGGATATCGTCCAGGTGTGAATAGTTGTGCGCCAAGTGCTGTGTTGTTATAGGCAACCGTTGTTATAGTAACGACGTCGTTGCAAGAGAACAATCGAAGAACGATATGGAATATTTGGCACACACGCCTCGAACACTCGAAGACATGAAGATCTTGCGGCACCCAGTCGAGTACTAACCGTGCTCGACGAGTCTTCAGAAAATCGCCAAATAGTCAAGAGCTCCAGGTGCAAAATCTGACGACTCTCATCCAGTGCAAAAATCCTCTGCCGCGTTACCAGTGTTCCATTTGCACGGGATGTGATAAATTTTCGCCATTTTTATAGCGCATTTACGCACTTCAAAGATAAGCCTAGATTATGACGACGTTGTCTCGAACACAATACCATCGATTATGATACAATTCCTTACTGGCATGAATTAATATAGCGCCTGTGTATATACGATATATATATATATATATATATATATATATATATATATATATATATATATATACGGAGGTCAAGCAATGTATAACGAAGACTTGATTAACAGGTGTCTGGTGAGATCCTGTCAATTTTCTGACGTCACTGAATCGGTATTAAACCGGAAACAAGAGGAACAACCGGAAATGGGACATAAACCATGCAGATACACAGATAATGATGACGACAGCAACGATAGATCATTGTGGCTGGTTGCTATGACGACGTCAAATTATCATCATCATCATCGAAGAGAGGATAGGAAGGAGGAGGAGGAGGAAGAGGAGAAGAAGAAGAGAAGGAAAAGAAAACGATTAGAAGGAGAAGCAGAGGGTGATGATGATGATGTTGATGATGATGATGGTGGTGATGATGATGATGATGATGATGATGATGATGATGATGATGATGATGATGATGATGATGATGATGATGATATTGATTATATTGATGTGTTAAACATTTTGACATAAGTGAGAATGAATCTGCATTTTAAAAATTGAAAATATTGAAATTGCAAGACGTATGATAATTGAAAAATTAAGTGCGCCTGTCCTTAATTGACCCCTTAACCGTGTATTTAACTGTAGCTCAATGTAAAATGGACGGATATATCCGGGATCCCCAGTTAAGGGGCTAATTGAGTTCCCAGTGTCTCGATCGATTAAGGTCCACAGCATCGGAATTTGGAGTCATTCCTAGAAACTTTCAAGTAACCGATAAGGCAAAAGTCGATGCGCATTTCTACCGCAGAGAAATAAGTGCCGCACTTCTAAATGAATATACACGTTTTATGATTGACTGCGTAGGTCTACAGGAGGCTGCTTTTGTCGGCAAAGCGGCCAACTGTACCGACAAAGTAAACAAAAACCTGGATATATTTATACATTAAAGAGCTCATGTCGTAAACAACAAACCTGGAAGCCAACAGCAATTTATTTTAAAAGGAAACGCGGCAACTTGAGAACCAGTTAACTTTGCCCAAACAAACAAAACCCGAAGCTCAGGTATATCGAGGTACAGTTCTCGCCCACTTAGAAACAAGAGAGGCGCCATACAATGATACAAAATGCTGCATTGCATTCCTCTTCTTTTTCTTTCCTTCCATCGTTCCCCACTGGATTGAACCATGGGGTCTGAATGAGTTGCTCCCATTTCTGTCTGCATTACATTACTTGCGAAAATATCAGTTTTCGTGGAGTTGGGACAAGGTAAGAGATGACGTCATACCGAATGACCCATAGAATTTAATTATCACTAGAACGAGTCTACGGCGTCTGAACTTGAAGCCAGTCTTCCGCCATTTTGTCAAGCGTGAGCGCATTACCGTAAAACCTCTAATGGACGCCGGGTCTCTAATACTGCCGCGGTACGAAGTCATTCGTTCTAATATAGACGCCGGGGCTTCTATTAGAAGTTTTACGATAATTTCTATCCATCGTAACCACGGTAACGTTTGTCTAAAACTCAGCAAAGGTGGCGGCAAAACGGCTTCGTTTTGCCGCCATCTTTGCTGAGTTTTAGACAAACGTTACCGTGGTTACGGTGGATAGAAATTACCGTAAAACTTTCCGCCGTCTATTTTCGAGTATTAATATTTCTTCTGCGGAAATCACAAACGCCGTGACGTCACAACAACTCAGAAGAAAACTGGAATTGTGACGTCATCGTCGACCGCTCAATGTATAATATCGATCGGTGGTCTAATCGACAATTTCCGTCTGAGCGAGCGCTCGCTACGTGTACGGACCGCGACGGATTAGGTGACAGTGGCGCATTGTCTCCCTCCGTCCGTGACACTCGGATCCAGTCCATTTCCCTTTCCCCCGCCAAGACGCACCACGCGGTACGGTATAAGGTCGCTCGGTACAGTCGGCTTATGCTACTGTATGCACGTGCTCGACAGAAAACCCGCACACCTGAGCGCGGCAGATGCAGGTGAAGCGATGGATGGATGCTGTCAATTGGTCGGTAGGGGGCGTCCAGATGCTTCTTCAAACAATCCGCGGACGATGAATAATAGTTAAGCGGGTGTTTATACGCTGTCAAGGACCGGGCGGAGCATTCTTCCCGGTAACATCTGCGTCCGTGGTTAGAGTTACGTCTTCCGATTACATGTAAAAGAGTGGAACAGGACAGGAGTAACTTCTCGCACCGAATTCTCTAGATTCCTGCCACGAAGACTATCGTCCAAACGAATCTATACCACCTTGAAATTGTATTTCTTTTTGCGTCGGCGAGGTTGAACAACTAACTAACCAAGGGTGACGTCATAACTTCTAGAGCGCCGGTTTTTAATGCACCAGACGCTCCGAAGTTAGAACGTTCCAATAATAGTCGATATATCTAAGATTATTATCTAAAGAGAAAAACGTTGATTTTACAGAAAATTGTGTAAAATGTCTCACTTCAATCTTCAAGTTTTTCTTCCTCAGTCTTGAGCGTGGCCAGAGGTAAGTGTTGCCGCTTCGAAATACTCTTTCAAGACCATGGGCACGTGACCTCCTCGCCGTAGACATTAAACGAGCTCAGTGTTTTCACCCAAACAAGCAGTGGCGGCTCCAGGATTTGGCAAGTGGGGGGGGCGTTGGGGTGTCGACTTCTAAGCATGATTACCAATTATTTTTCGTAAGAATGAACTAATCTAGTTGCTTGATCTAGTTGCTTAGAATGAGTGCACTGAAGTAGGGAGACAATGGGGGCCAATGAGGGCCAGTGGGGGGCCAGTGGAGGCCAGTGGGGGCCAATGGAGACGAGGCATCCAATAAGGAATGTCAGGGTCCCCTGTGAAGCCGCCTCTGCAAAACAAGTTGTTCGATTCGACGAATCAACCAAACACGGTCGTCGGCAAATGTCACCGCTTGCGCTGCGAAGAAGAGTCGTCGTCGTCCGGCCGGCGGGACATTTGCACCGGATGGACGGCTTTCTGAATTCGTCGCGGCGGCCCGCGCCGCTGTTTGCCGAAGAGAAGGAGCCGCGGAAAACTGGAAATCGCGCGGACAAATACGGCGATGAAACGACGCATACGGAGAACAGCGTTACTGCGTTCGAGGGAGGCCGTTTGCTCGAGAGTTATGAAGCGCATTTTCCAGGTCTACGGTTACCCACGCTTTTTCGTGTTTGCAAAATGGAGATTGCGCTTTATATAAAGGGAGATGCACGCTGTTATTCTCTGCGGCGTTTTAAGCGGATTTAGACTTCGTTTTCGTCTTCAGACTAAACGGCCAGCATTCTCTTTGATGGACCGCACAACACAAAGCACAGAAGATATGGATGATGTTTGTGCATCAGCAAAGTCGGAAGACAGGCAGACACACACAGACAGACAGACAGACAACCTGACAGACAGACTGACTGAAATGAAATTGACCGACTGATGACTTGCTCACTGACTTACTTACCCACTCATTGACTGACTCACTGACTCATCCATTGACTCACTGACTGATTGACAGACAGACTGACTGACTCACTCATTCGCCGAATGACTGCGTGAATGAATGAATGAATGAATGAATGAGTGAATGTACAGTATGAATGAATGAATAAATGACAAATTTAGAGATGGATGGATAAAAGAATGAATGGGTCATCATAAGTACAAACAGACAAAGACAGAGGAACCGGTGCAATTCGATAATTCGGTCCTACTGACTTACCTACCCACTCATTGACTGACTCACTGACTCACGCATTGACTCACTGACTGATTGACAGACTGACTGACTCACTCATTCGATGAATGAATGAATATATGAGTGAATGAAAATTTTGCTTAGCACTTTGAAGAAATGATGGAATAATTATTCTTTTATTATGAACTTAAAGTGGTAACAAAATCTTCGAAATACTCTTCCATCTCCTGGTTTATCCACACCCCACCCCCGGCGCCCGTTCCCCCCACCATTTTCACCCACTTAACAATTTCCAAAGATTAACATCGCTACTCCAGTCACAGCCACCTCTTATTAATTAATTATATTTTATTGGTAGACGGTACCGTAAACAGCACGACCCACGTGGCTCAAGCTACGACCAATTGATTAATATATTGACACAGATCTCGAAAAATTCTCTGAAGAATCAGGTCAGAAAGCAGCGCAACATCGAGCGAATCTGGACCAGAGTTCAAAGTGCGCACTAATCAAAGACACTGGAGACTGCGTACGTCAAAAACACTAA
>CM030858.1:11717800-11802800 GCA_018105865.1 Metaphire vulgaris
CTCCCTGAGTCACTTTGACCCCACACCATCTACTGGTCAAGATCGAATATCTATGGTGGCGAATGGGGCCTGGCTAAGAGATAAGAGTCTTGAGTAATAATTAGTAGCCTAGGTCTGAGCGTCAACGTTCGGCATTCGGTGCGGAAAGCCGTGCAGACAACGTCCTTCCGCACCGAGTAGACTGCGACGTGACGATAACGAGAAATTGCACTATCGACCAGGGGCGTAGCGACGGGGTGGTATATCGGTATATATACCCCCCCAAATCAGTCTACCTTAAAGTTTTTTATGTGATTTATATGTGGTTATATGTAGTTATATGTAGTTTATATGGTTTATAGTTAAAGTTTATACCCCCCGCAAACATTTATACCCTCCCAAATCAAATTCCTGGCCACGCCCCTGCTATCGACATGACATGATGATGATGATGATGATGATGATGATGATGATGATGATGATGATGATGATGATGATGATGACGACGACGACGATGATGATGATGACGACGTAAATGGTTTCTTTCCAATTACGTGACGCCTGAGCAAAGAATGACACTCTTGTTCTACGAAAGCGCTATATAAATTCATGATAACTTACTTACTTACTTAAAGTTCGTCTGATGCTACTGTAAATAAAAGATCCGCTTATAAGATAAAACAGTAGTTTGAAAAGTCTTCTGGATGTCTCATTATCGGAGTTCGACTGTAAAAATCGGTGGTATATTTTTGCTCAGTAAAATTCATCTCATAAAAATGTCCACAAGAAATTCAATTTTGACGATGGTGATGATGTTGTAGCGGTGATGATGATGAATATGACGACGACGACAATGATGATGATGATAAAGAGACTAAAACTTTAAAAAGCAAGAAAGTTCTATCTGGATACTTGACCATTGTGGGAAACGATCGATAACACGTCGCGGAAAATCGAAAAATGAACGAAAGTATTGATACTAAATAAATAAATAAATATACTGATATCTTGATTAATCGATTGATTGATCGATTGATTGAATAGTTAATCAGCAACCGTAGCTTATGAACAGGGACGTCATTTGGGAGGAGCGGGGGGGGGCATTTGCTCCCCTGATTTTGAGGAAAAAATTTTTTCTTGTGTTATTTAGTATTTAGTATTTTACATGTCCTAAAGGAGCGCCTGATATAATGTATATGATGTGGAGTAGTCTAGTCTGAAAAGTAACTAACCGTTATAAACGGCTGACGAGCAAAAAAAAGGCCGTCAACTTTTTCGCAAACTTGTAACTTGTCAGGTCAAAAGTGTTTTGCCCCCCCCTCTGAAAAACAGTGAAATGACGTATCTGCTTATGAAGCGCCAGTATTTTTCGCCAGTTAATACATCTGTGAGAAGAAAAAACCCACCGTACCTTTCGGAATGTCAATCCGCGAACAACGCTGCTAAAGATCCCTCCGCCACGAATTCCCAATTGATGACGAATGTCGACGACGACGACGACAACGATAACGACGACGATGATGATGATGATGATGATGATGATGATGATGATGATGATGATGATGATGATGATGATGATGATGATGATGATCTTACCATCGGCTTGATAAGACGCATTGACGATTACAGCTTGTGCGTTGATGGGAGGAGACTCGCACCGCTTTGCCTCTTCCTCCCCCCCCCCCCGCGCTCCGGGCGGTGGCGGCGGCGGCGGCCGATTCCATCCCCGCCTCTGTAACGGCCGACAGTCCCGGGCGCGGCCGAAGTGCGCCAAGAGGCGGCCATGCGCAAAAAAAGTTTTTGTGCTCGGATCGATGGAAGAAGGGATCGATCGCCAAGGCATTTTGTCGGCGCCTACGTTGTCTATCTAGGACCCCCCCCCCCCCCCCCCGGCCGGCCGGCCGTGTGTCGAGGCAGCGTATAGGCCGGAAAGCCGTGTCAAGTTTTAAGTTTCGCGTATAGTTCGGCGGGAAGCATTTGATCCAGAAGATGTTGGTAAAAGTGTATTTTTTCCACATTTTAGACGAGAACGGAACTGGATTCAGAAAGTTTCAAGTGGATGGAATTCCCTAAGATGCTCGCGATATTCTGGGAAGATCCAGCATTTCAAATCTCTCTCTCTCTCTCTCTCACACTCTCTCTCTCTCTCTCTCTCTCTCTCTCTCTCACACACTCACCCTCTGTATCTCAGTTTAAGCCTCGGTCTCTCTGTCTCTGTCTCTGTCTGTGTCTCTGTCTCTGTCTCTCTGTCTCTGTCTCTGTCTCTCTCTCTCTCACAGTGGCGGCTCTAGGATTTGGCAAGTGGGGGGCCGTTGGGGTGGCAACTTCTAATCATGAGGGGGCCAACCATTTGTTGTTTAATGTATGTAGCATTAAGTATAGGGTCCCAACTGGGGGACCACTGGGAGGGCCAGGCACTCAATAGGGGAGCACGGGCCCCCTGCCCCCGGTGGAGCCGCCACTGCTCTCTCTCTCTCTCTCGTTCTCTCTGCCTCCCTGTCTCTGTCTGTCTGTCTGTCTCTATCCAAATTAAACTCCCTAAGTTTTTCCTCTCTAGTCTAAAGTCATTCAGCGATCCTCACGAAATACGAAGACTGATTGATTTCTTCCTCTAATCGTCTCTGCTGCTGGAAAAAGGCGACTTACATTACGCTACAATACATAGACAGCTACGCGAATTATCTGTTTATTTAAGCCAAATTTAATTAACTTCTAAGTTTATTTAATTAAAGGACTCTGCCAATAAAACTACGAGTCGTTCGCAATGTAGTTTTGACAGCTAAGGATTAATTTGAATTAATTCAATGAAATAGTATTTAATGCTTTCGAGGGCCCCAGTTACCCTGAGATAACCCCACCCCACCCCACCCAGCCCTCCCCCGCTGCTCCGAACACACATGCATAGTGAAGAGTTAACTATCGTTTAATCCCGACTTTCTCTTAATTAAAATTGTCGGCGATTATTACCTACGTCGGATATGCAATAATACGTGGTAATAGAAAATCAATCAAACAAAATGGTAAGTTAATCATTAATTTATTATCCATATCATGCAGCAGCCTAAACGCGTGACTTCCGATTAGCCTACTAAAACACTGCTGACCGAGTACTCGGAATCGTTGAACTCCGAGTACTTAAAGTAGTCGTTCGGTGATTGATTATCGTTAGGCGTGTCAGATGTCGCTTTGGCGTCTTCTTCTACTTCTGAAGAAGATATTTTGATATTTATCTGCGGAATTCTCTCGCCAAGACGTTCAAAACACTATAATAAACCGCAACTGTCGCTACCACGTGTAATTTGCCTTCGACACTTTTCAACTGCTCGTCGGCATGGCTCGATAAAACACAACGCTCGGCGTTGTTGCCAAGGTAACGGCGCTGCGTGTCAAAGTTCAAGGTCATTCATTCTTCGAGGGACGATCTAAGGCCCTCATTCGACTGAGATTGTGATTTCGATTTAAATGCGAGACTTTTTGAGAGTTAAAACTTCATTATAGATTTTAACAACTTTAACTTTGATTACGCTTTGCAGCGGTAACAGTGCAAACGGACGCCCCGGTCAAGAGTGTTCAAAGCACACAAGGGCTTTCTTTATCCACGACCAGACCAGACCATTGAATATATATACCGGTATATATATATATATATATATATATATATATATATATATATATATAGTACAGGTGAGCACAAAAAACCGTACTAGTCACATTTAGCATTTAGGTTTGTATTTAATATAGTCCGGTTTTTTGCGCCACCCTGTATATATATGCATATATATGTACTATATATATAGTATATATATAGTATATATATATATATATGTAGTTGTGGAGAATCAATCGCCTCATAGAAATTCCTGCGAGGTCTTATTTGCGTAAGAAGTTAATGCGGCGATTGTAAATCGCTGCTGGAGTGGCGACCCCTGCCGACGTAATTTCGCTCGCCTCTTCCCTCCTTTATTAATATTAAGTCTCGCGTTACGCGTCGGATAATGTGCGAAAAATGGAGCGCAAGAAGGCCACCACGAAACAGCCTGACTGTCTGTCTGTCTGTATGTATGTATGTCCTCTCTCTCTCTCTCTCTCTCTCTCTCTCTCTCTCTCTCTCTCTCTCTCTCTCTCTCTCTCTCTCTCTCTCTCTCTCTCTCTCTCTCTCTCTCTCTCTCTTTCTTCTTTCTCCTGCGTGTCCTTATTAATTCTCTTTGTCCTCTTCTCTGTACTGGTCCATTTTTAAAAAATATTTCCCTCTCCTCGCCAGAGACTGCTCCACAGGGGTGCCGAATCCCCCTATTGAATGCCCGGTCCCCCAGGGATCCCCCAGACTTTAGTGCACACATTCTAAGCAACTAGACCGATCCAGGTTAATGAAAAACAGTTGGTACCCATGATTAGAAGCTGCCACCAGAAAGCCCCCTCCACCCTCCACTTGCCAAATCTTGGATGCGCCACTGCTCCTCGCGTATTCAGCAGCACTTCTGCTATGTATCTCTTTTTTCTCGTTCCTCTCCCGCTGTTCTTTCGCCCACGAGGGGACCATCTCAAAGACGCAGAGCGCCTCTCGAGTCGTCGAAATTTCCTCGGGCGAAGAGACGCTCCCCCAGATAATTTTCCGAGCGGGGTCCACTTAAACAGCAGAAGCACATCAAATCTTTACCGCGGAAGGGTACAAAAAAAAAACTGCGGCGCCACCATTCAACAACAAAAAATGTTCCGCAAGGAGTTTGAAAATATCGGTAATGGCGACACTTTCCGGAATGCATCTTACTCGCACCCTTCCGCCCACGTTTTCCGCTCCCCCTCCCCGTTTTCTACAGTTTTATGGCATATGAAAACACTCTTAACCGCTGTCAACAACGACTTGCACCACGCCATGTAATAACTCGGGCGAGTTACGAGTCACGTGATTAAGAACGGTTGCAAACGAGATGTCACGGCGCTACATAAACTGTGAGATATGGCTTCAATTTCTTTTTAAATAATCACGTTTGTGTACGTAGCGTTGAAGCCGCTTCCTTAATTCCCGTTCGGTTAATTTATTTCATAATCGTGATAATTTTATATAACGTAGTAAGTTCCCTTCTAATGATAATCATCAGAGGAACACGAAACAAACAGTGCGGCGCAATACAAAATAATTGTAATCAGGCATGCACACAGTAAACCGTGCAATACAAACAAGTCGTTTTATACTGTACAGTGTTTTAAGTCGTTTAACTGTACAGTGTTTTTTATCCCGACTCCAGGCCTTTGTGGTGGGCGTGGAGGGGGAATTTATTTGCAGAAGGGGAAGAGACACAGTTCAATGCAAACATTTGTGTCAGTGCTGGGATATTTTTTTTTTTGGAAGAGGAATTTTTGTGGTTTATATGGTGGGGGTAATCTCCCACTAACAGGCCTGGATAAAACACTGATTGCTTAGTGCCTTAGAAAGTTCTTATTTTATTTTTATGCAGCGAAATTGGACTCCAGCTAGGCCACGTCGTATGAGGTCGTTTGTCTTTCGAAAAATATCGGACACCGCTTTTTATAGCGCTAATTTGCGACTACCATTAGGCCTGCAATCTAAACGTGGACAGCACAGGCTCCTCTGAAAATATATTCAAATGCTATTTAACGCGAAGAGAGTTTCTCTTTCGAAAACAATGACAAACGATAACTGAGAGTAAAATTGTCGGTCTGGCGATTTTAGAAACAGTTTCGAACACACTCTAGGCTCTTGCTTGTATATTTCTTGTCGTTTTATTTGATTTCGAGTAGTACAGTATGCATCCCTTCTCCAAGCAGGCATCGGGCTGGTTTTTCTTCCTGTCTCTCCATCTCTATATCTATCTCTGCCTCTCTCTCTGTCTCTCTCTCTCTCTCTCTCTCTCTCTCTCTCTCTCTCTCTCTCTCTCTCTCTCTCTCTCTCTGCCTGTCTCTGTCTGTCTGTGCCTGACTGAACGCCGGGTTTTAGTTAGGCGGCTCCTCCACACCACCCCCTCACTGGAGATAAAGATTTTGGGGTGAAGGGGGAGGGGTCCGACTTGTCACCGGTTCCTTGAAAAATTTATCCGTGACAAGATGGAAGCTACCTTTTTTTTTAAAAAGAAAGCCGAGGCGCTGACATGAAACTGGTTTCGGAACACCGTCCAGGGAACCAGCGCAGAGAGGAAGTCTTTGAACCAGAGCAATCGCTCGGTCCGTTTGCCGAGGTGCTGTTTTGCACTCCCAGAAAAATAACTCAGCGTCGATGGCGACAGCGATGCCAGGCGCTAATGAACTGCGTGACCCCAAGATGACCTCCGGACGACCCCTCTGCTTCGGCGACCGAACGATAAACTGCCCCTCTCTGACGTCATCAAATGATCATCATCATCATCAAAATGACGTCGTACATACTCTGACAGAGAGGAGTGAATTCAGAGAAGAGGCGTGTCCGCGCGTGTGGGGTGGGTGGGTGGGTGGGTGGGTTAGATGTCTACAGTAAAATATCTTGAGTTCGAAGACATTGAGCCGTAAGAGAGTATATATTACGACTAAGAGGAGAGTAGGCCTACTCATGCGACTCTGGCGGACAAAGATGGAACCATTCGTCAACAGCTAATGCTCGGAACGCAAATGGAGAACAAAGCCAGAGGGACAGGCTCTGGACCGGCATTTTGGATATCTATCAGATATCTGACTGCTTTAAAGGTTTGAAAATCTATAAAATGTATATCCACCATTATTATATTTTGCAATATAGACACATTAATAGGGTGGAAAGTGACGTCTTTTTCTAGTCCTCTGACATCAATGCAAGGCGTTTGAGGGTTCTAAAGAGAAATTTGGGTGAAACATCGACATGAATTTTTGGGTCGCCCGAAAATATTTCATGGACTATAGTCCAGGGTTTTTTTCGAAATTTGAGCGAAAATTTGTGGTGTCGTAGAGATTTCATATTTGCACCGATTGAAGCCCAGTCGATGCCTACAAGGAATCTGGACCCGCATTTTGGATATCTATCAGATATCTGACTGCTTTAAAGGTTTGAAAATCTATAAAATGTATAGCCACCATTATTATATTTTGCAATATAGACACATTAATAGGGTGGAAAGTGACGGATTGTTCTACTCCACTGACATCACTGCAAGCATTTTAACTACACAACTAAAATTCTAAACACTTGTCAAATTGCCTGAACTTGTGAACGACTAGGCAATCGAATAGATAAGAAAAAGTTTATTACCATTTTGAAGGGCCAAAATTTTTAGGACTGGTGCCCAAGGGCAGGAAAATAAATTTTTTAATTAGAAAATATAGTTCATAGGTAACAGAAAACATGTAAGTTGAAAACATTGCATTAAAAATATTTCGTAAGTATCAGATAAAGTCATTCATCATTTCAGTATCGTCGCGGGCCATTCAGCACCCATTAGCGGGCCGAATCTGGCCCGCGGGCCGCCATTTTAATACCTCTGGCGCAGGCGTTACCTTCGAACTGCAGCGAATGATTCGGTAACAATCACAATGGCGGCCCTCTGGCGAATGCCGCGAGCGTCAATCCGTGTTTTCGTTCTTGTTTTAAATTGAGGCAAGCACTTAATTTTACAAAAAAAAACAGTACCAAGGTAGAACCTCCTCAATTACCAACATTTTCTACCCTCACTTTGGTATTTCCTGTAAACCAGCGCAAGTTATCAGGGGACTGACCCTCCTCAGGGTTTAATCTAGGCTGTTACCCTTTCCCCCGGAAATTTCAATTTCCCTCCCGGAAATTTTTGCATACTCCATCGACTAACAGCAGTCCCCTAGCAGAATTCCCCCCGGCTTTGTCAGTTTCCCCCGGCTTTGTCAGTTCCCTCTCCCGAAATTCAGGAGTCTAGATTAAACACTGACCCTCTTCCAATCCCTGGGGAATTTGAACATATTGGGAGAGGGTTTTTTGATATATATATATATATATATATATATATATATATAATTATATATATACTGTAGTCAGTCATTAACCCCTTAACCGTGTATTTAACTGTAACTCAATGTAAAATGGACGGATATATCCGGGATTTTCAGTTAAGGGGTTACAGATTTATTTGCTCTGTCTAAAGTATCGGGAGTTAATACTGACTTCCGAGCGTTATATCTTCCTCCATCCGTTCCTTCCTACAGTATGTACTATCATAGTCGTCATTTATCATGGCCACCAATTTATGGGCGACGCGGATGACACGTGACCGTCGATCACGTGATCTACGACTGCTTCAGGCGTCTTATCTGGACCGCATCGGGTCCGGTGCGACCGAGACGAATGGGCGTTTTACATGCGGTCGAAAGTCATCCAGCGGATCTTACGACGGAAAAGAACGCACGGAAAAGAGGCAGGCAGCGTCACGTGACGAAGAGTAGGAAGAGATGGAACAGCAGAACCGGATTAGAAGACACGCTGAGCCGGAACGATCGACAGAGAAAATAATACGGTGTCTATCCATTGGGAGATGGATAGATGGATGGATGGGTAGATGGATGGACGAGTGCAGTAGAATTTCGTTATAACCGACTCAGTTATAACGGATACTCGGTTATAAAGTACCGCAATGTACGGTTCCGTGTGATGCGCTACAGTATTGGATGGCATTGGATATGACGTACTTTGGATATAACGTACTAGATTTGACAGACCCGCTATGTACGTTATAGGCCTAACAAAGCTCCACTGTAGGTGGATATATATATATATATATATATATATATATATATATATATATATATATATATATATGGAGAGAGAGAGAGAGAGAGAGAGAGAGAGTGAGAGAGAGAGAGAAGTCGAAACTTATAAGGCGCTACCCGTTAGCTTAATAGTAAAATCGCTGCCATCTTCGTTTTCTTTCGGATCGTTGTTCCTGCATGGTATTAGAAAGTCTAACAACGATTTTTACATTATATTTCGACGGTTTCGTTCGTTTTCACTGTCGAGCGACAGGCGGAGCCACTGCAGTTTTCTGCGTCCGATAGAGCGCCCCCTGTCGATGTTATTCTCCGCCTAACAACGAAGGCTTCCAAGCTGGTTAAAAGCACGATGATGTATTTTACGCACCGTAACCTTTGAACCCGACAAAACGGATTCAAAATATATTCGTCATTATCTCGCGCAGACAAAGGCAACAATCTTTTCGAAACACCTGTCCGGGTCTTGAAATATGTCGCCCCAGTCACAGGCCAGCGCCGCCGTACATTTATATAGCGCGTAATGAAGAGAGAAATTCCCTTCTGGTGGAAATTAACATGGCGCAATCATCCCTCGGCGAGATTGTTGTGTAGCAGGGCGCTCATCTAGCGACGGTAAAATGTCCGACTGGCAATAAATATATTCTGAATATTTTCCGCGGTTTTATGGCGAAAATCGTGAAACGTTTTTTATGATACACCTGGTAGTTGTTTAGTTCGGATCTAAAGGACAAATGTCCCAAAAAAATTATATAATTTTTTTGTATATAAAATAAATTATTCTAAAGTTCCCTCCGGCATCCAGTAGTATTATTCGCCTGCGAAATGCAATTATTTGAACACCCATCTCACAATATCCTCTTAACTGTTTCTTAACCCCTTAACTGGGGATCCCGGATATATCCGTCCATTTTACATTGAGTTACAGTTAAATACACGGTTAAGGGGTTAATATAGAAATTTAACAGGCTGCTGCCTCTGCATCATTTGCTTGTATACGGTAGAGTGAATGTTGTAGGCCTATCATTGTAGAACTCGGCTCGATCTCTCGGGCACATAAGAGGAGAAGTGGCTGGCCGTAGAGGGGAAAGTATTTGAAGTACCGGCTGACCCCAAAAAAAAAACAACTCCCCGAAAACTTTCGGAACAGCGTCGTAAATTACTCGTAATGCATCGAAATGTCGATCCAGATAAATGCCCGTACCGCCAAATTAATCGGTCCGTACCACCGTACCAAAGAGAGACAGCTTCTGTTTGGTGGACGATGGGTGGGCAGTGACAACGGTTTGGCCTTTGAGAGACAATAAACTGGCCTTTGAGGGAAAATAGACTGGCCTTTGATTGTATCTGCAGCGAAAGAAGTCGTCTGTTTTTGGATCCAGGTATACAGTAATACACACGTCAGGTGCGCTACACAGTGCAGCAAAAATCGCCGGAGGCATGCAACTGCAGCAAGAAGAAGCATATTATTATCTGCACAGTCCAGATTTAGGACAAATACTGTACAGTTAATTAGGTTATGAGCAGGCCTGAGGAGAGGGGGTGCAGCCGGTACATTGTACCGGGGCCCATGGATTTTTCAGGGGCCCAGATCCGGTGACGATAAGGTTTTTTTCTTTTACTTGTCATCAGGGTGTTTTTTTTGAGAATTTACAACGTTTTTTGGCTTGTCAGGTTTTTCGGAGACTTGATAAACTTTTTTTAAGGGTCCGCAAATTTTTTTGTTCCGGGGCCCAGAATTTCTCTCGGCGGCCAGGGTTATGAAGCCCCATACTTCGGTCCTGAATGAGATAGGTCCAGTCGGACTAAAAAGCCAGTCAAGCACGCACGCTCAGGAAATGCAGGAGTAGTTAGAAAATAAACGAGCATAGAAATTCCTAGCAGTTTCACGCTCAGAAAATTTTAACTCCACCGTTTTGTAACGATTTGAGCGTGTTAATGGAACACAGCATCTGACAGCATTGCTTCTTGACGGCATATAGACATCCGCAAGTTCTTCTTATTTATCATCCTCTTCCTCTTCTCCTTCCTCTTCTTGTTCTTCTTCGTCCTCTTTTTTCTGCCTCTTCTTCTATTTCATCATCATCATCATCATCATCATCATCATCATCATCATCATCATCATCAAAATCATCATCATCATCTTCATCTTCAAGAACATCATCATCTGCATCATCAGATTTAGGACATCATCATCCTACATCATCCCACATCATCATTATTTCATCATCACCATCATCATCATCATCATCATCATCATCATCAAAAGACATCATCATCATCATCATCATCATCATCATCATCATCATCATCATCATCATCATCATTCTTCTTTCTTTCTTCTTCTTCTTCTTCTTCTTCTTCTTCTTTCTTATTATTATTATTATTATTATTATTATTATTATTATTATTATTATTATTATCATTGAACTTCTATAGAGCCATTTTGGTAATGCGCTTGGCATCATCAGTCGTTGTTATCTTATCAGAGTAAGTATGTATCTGTGTTTTTGACTGTGCTTGTTATCTCGCCGATGTACGGCTGCTTCGTCCTGATGCTCTCGTAAAATATGGCATAAATATCGAACCGATTTATGTAGCGCCGTTTTTTTCGAGCGCCTTATCGCGTGTGCGCTCTGCGTAAACAACGGCTAATTTACGACTTTTTCGGGGGTGGGGGGGTGGGCGGCTACTATCGGCAACAGCGTCGTCGCACTTTTTTCGACCCACTGCGTAGGGTGACTTGAATTACGACGGAAAAGGAGCAGCTTCAAGGATTCGCGAATTATCTCAAGTTGGGGTTTTTTTTTTTTTTTTGGGGTAGATTAAAAAAATCGCCATTTGAAGGAAAGGTCTATGCACTGCATTGGCGGCTCTAGGATTTGGCAAGTGGGAAGGGGGGCGTTGGGGTGGCAACTTCTAATCATGGGGGCCAACCATTTGTTGTTTAATGTATGTAGCATTAAGTATAGGGTCCCAACTGGGGGGCCACTGGGGGCAGGCTCTCAATAGGGGGCACGGGCCCCCCTGGCCCATCGGTGGAGCCGCCACTGATGCACTGCCATCTCTTTCTCTGGCCTTCTACCGCCTCCTCTTGGGTAAGACTGGGAGGCAAAGATTACTTCAATTTTTTAAGTTTTCGATCTCCAGTGGGTTGGGGTGTGGGGGTGTAGTGGGGTGATTGGTCTTGCTGCAGTCATGGGCGGATCCAAGAAGGGGCAAACCTAAGTTTTGTTTTGTTAACTTCTCATTGTGACCGTGTATTATGAAATGGCTGGAAGGTGCTCTCTATTTCGAACCCTGTAGATCGAAAATGAGAATGATGTTATTGATTATAGGCCTATTCTGCAATGCTTCTTTAATGCATTTAGGGCCGCCATCTACAAATGACGTAACGCGCTTGGGGGGGGGGTGTTCGGACATTTGTTACGAAGTGTGACGAGGGCGGTCCGTGAATGTGACGTAACGCTATGCAAAATTATTGTCACGTCATATTTTAGGGGGTCTGACTTTTTATTACGTCGCGTTACGAAGCGGGGTCAAAAAAGTGCCAAAATCGCGTCGCGTCATTTATGGACGATCCCTTATCTATATAAGGGCTCGATGGAAGGTTTCACCGTACACCTGCTCTTGCTTGGAACTCGGTGTGGAAGCCATGCCTGGCTGTAGATTTTCGCCAGATGGAGCTAGTAGAGTTGTAATCACGGCCACAGTAGCTTTTGCAGCCATGCATCGTCATAATGATAAACTATCTCCGTTTGTTTAAAGCGGCGCAACTCTTTCTACCGGGTGCAATTGTCCGCCTGGGACGCCGCTGATTTGAGATATTCGCACGGCATGCCAGACGGATGCCAGATGTATGAGTGTGACGTAAGAGGCTGTGTTGGTGACGATGAATGGAGTTTGGCGATCCATTGAAATACCACCTGCAGATACCTGCCATAGGTCAGAGTTCAGAGATCGAAGAACTCGACTCAAGAACGACGTTCTAAGAGTGAGTCAGGTGGGTACAAATTGGCATGCTCGTCGTTGCACACTACTACTACTACTACTACTACTACTACTACTACTACTACTACTACTACTACTACTACTACTACTACTACTACTACTACTACTACTACTACTACTGCTAATAATAATAATAATAATCTTTATCATCATCATCATCTCATCATCATCATCATCATTATCAATTCACCATCATCATGCAGAGCCAATAAATGGCTGTGTTATCCCAATCCGTGTTGGCAATATTTTCATAGAACTGTGGCGTCAACATCGTATCCCTTGTTTCATAAAAGAAGTTTTAAATCTCGCGAATTAACTAAATTCCTTTTTTTCGTTTAAAAAATAATAGAATACTTCAATCGATTTCTTTCTCTGTCGGAAGACAATACACTTCTATTGAAGGCAGACAGAGGGGTTGAAAGGTTATCTGCTGAGAAGAAAAACACTTGGAACTCGACGCCGCTTAAGAACCCAAGTTCCTTCGCAGTCCTAAAGACGATGGACGGCGTTCTACCCGATGCGGTTTTCCTCTTGTCTTCGAGTAACGAGCCCCCAATGCGCAGCTACCGCTATTACAACGCCTCGAGGGCAACATCTCCGTCGGTTTCCTCCCCTCCTCCAGTCGAGACACGGGACGAGACCCTGGCCGCCGTCGAGATCGTCGTCCAGGGCGTCGTCCTGCTGCTGACCGTCGCCGGCAACACGGCCGTCCTGGCGATGATCCTGTCCCTGTCCCGCCGCAAGGACCTCGGCCGGATGTACACGATGATCGGCCATCTCAGCTGCGCCGACCTGTTCGTCGCCGTCTTCAACCTCCTCCCGCAACTGGCCTGGGACGTCACGCACCGTTTCCGCGGCGGCCGGGCGCTCTGCAAGGCGGTCAAGTACCTCCAGGTGGTCGCCATGTACGCCTCGTCCTACGTTCTCGTCTCGACGGCCGTCGACCGCTACGGCGCCATCTGTCGACCGATGACCAGTCACACGTGGACTTCCGGTACTGCCCATCGCCTGGCCGGCGCGGCGTGGGCGCTGTCGGCGGCGTTCGCCGTACCGCAACTGGTCATCTTCGACTACGTCGAGATCGTGCCCGGCGGTCGGGTCTACGACTGCTGGGACCACTTCGACCCGCGCTGGACGCTGCGGGCGTACGTCACGTGGTCGGCGCTGGCCGTCTACGTCATACCGCTCGTCGTCCTGGCAACGATCTACGCCAGGATCTGCGCCGTCGTCTGGCGCAGCGCCGGAAAGAAGCAGGAGGCGACCGGGCTCGCGCCGAGGAAGTCGGACCTGCTCCAATCCGACAGCGACCTTCAACGGGGTCGAAGAAGAACGAGGAGGAGGAGGAGGAGGAGGAGGAGGAGGAGGAGGAGGAGGAGGTGGGGTCGGGTCGACCACAAGCTCCGACCAAAACGCGACCCCGAGAACCCAAACGCAGCCGTACGACGGCAACAGCATGGGGCTGACGAGGGCGAAGGCAAAGACGGTGAAACTGACGCTGACCGTCGTCGTCAGCTTACATCTGCTGCTGGGGTCCGTTCTTCATTTCGCAGATGTGGTCCGCCTGGGACCCAAAGGCACCGTTCGAAGGTAACGATATGCTGTCATTATCAATGAGAATTTTTTAAAAATATGGGTGTTAATACCTACGAAATAAAGCCCCTTTCCCCAAAATACTCCTCAGTTTCCAACATACACCCATCTGCCTCATGCAGTCATAAATTGAACTGTCCTGGTCTTTGATTGGTCTGGCTTTGGATTAACCTGTTCTTTTACGGTTATGATTTGTATGGCCATCGATTGACGTCCAAGAATATTATAAATGGCCATATAAAAGTCCATTATTATTATTATTATTATTATTATTATTATTAGTAGTAGTAGTAGTAGTAGTAGTAGTAGTAGTAGTAGTAGTAGTAGTAGTAGTAGTAGTAGTAGTAGTAGTAGTAGTAGTAGTAGTAGTAGTAGTAGTAGTAGTAGTAGTAGTAGTAGTAGCAGTATCATTATTATTGCATCCCAATTTGCCAGTTCCTTACACCAGCTCCTATCACTGATCCATCTAATCAAAGCAGTGCATCTGGACACAGGCCCCTAACAGTTTTCGTCTTTTTACGCCACAATCAACGGATTAGCAATCTAAATTGAATGCTTCCAGGTTCGCTCCAGGCGCCGGCGCTGAGAACACACACCATCATTCAGCTTGGAAGCAGTGGCGGCTCCACCGGGGGTCAGGGGGGCCCGTGCCCCATTGAGTGTCTGGCCCCCCAGTGGTCCCCCAGTTGGGACCCTATACTTAATGCTATATACATTAAACAACAAATGGTTGGCCCCCATGATTAGAAGTTGCCACCCCAACGGCCCCCCACCTGTCAAACCCTAGAGCCGCCACTGCTTGGAAGTGACGTAGACCTAAGTAGATCTGCTCGTTTGAAATTGAACTGCAAAAGATTTAGATGTTTTCGAATGCAGGAGCGGCCATTTTGATTAAACACATTAATTTGAGCAAACGAAGATGTTTCTCCATGAACCCGGCAACCTACTGTCGAACCAGCGGCCATATTTCATTTTGGATGGATTCGAGAAGCAACAATCTGATTAGCAGCTGGTAATTAAGCAGTAGCAGACAGAGGCGGCCTCTTTCGGTCGCCCGCCGCATAACTACGACAGGGTTACCGCTTGATTTGCGTCGCGTGGAAGAAAGTTTCTCACGTTCAGCGGCAGACGCCGGAGAAAATCTAATCGAAACTAACAACACACATTAAACAGGTTTTCAATGATATGAGAGAGAGAGAGAGAGAGAGAGAGAGAGAGAGAGAGAGAGAGAAGACAGGAGACTGAGACAGACAGACAGACAGATAGACAGACTGACAGACAGACAGACTGACTGACTGAGACAGAAACAGAGACAGACAAACAGACATTGTTGATATGATGGTATTAATGTTCATATGAAATTTTGTCTGTGAGTCTGTCTGTCTGTCTGTCTGTCTGTCTCTGTCATGGTGTCTGTGTCTCCTAATCTCTGCCTGTGGTTGTATGAGTGGCTTTAGAAGAAGTTGTTTGGAACCGTCTCTATTTCGCGATGTCTTATTGATTCACATCTACCAGTTAAGACGATACTACTACTGCTACTACTACTACTACTACTTACTACTACTACTACTGGACTATCTGCCTACTACTACTACTCGCTACTGTTCTCAGCTCGCCTGGTCTAGCGGCTGCTACTATCAAAAGATCTATCCCCGTCGCGATTGACTCAGGGACTGACTCAGGGGTTCCGATCGCTGCTGCATCGTCCGGGAGTGCTGCTGGTCTGCTTACAGCTGCCCCGCTGCTGCTGCTGAGAATATACCACCTGCTGCTGCTGCTGCTCTGACTGGCTGAGGATGCCGATGCGGTCGCCACTGAACTGACCACCGCTCGTGACTACCGTGCTGCTGACTGCTGCTGGTCTGGCCATTGTCTCGAAACTCAACTTTCCAAGATAACGACTGGGTTAACTTCGACTGCTACTCACTGACTCGCTCACCACCGCTGTTTATCGACCAGGATCGCAGGCGGTGTGTGATCATTATTCAGAGAACTATCGATCTTTCTCGAATCGCTTGTGGCGTTACGCCATATTGGTCGTCGGGGATCTAATATTCGTTATGAACGAAATAGTAGGTTCGTCCAGATCATCGACTACTACTACTACTACTACCGAGGAGGTCTACTCGACATCGTAATAACGACGGATAATAATAATAATAATAACAATAATGAAAAATTCTAATTTAGACGGTTATTATATTAATGACAAAAATGATAATTAAAAAATTCCTCTCTGTTATAAAAACGACGCAACTCCGTTCTTAATACTCGACTATGCGTTTGACTGAAGGGCAAATCAATCGCGGTTGATGAAATCGTCTTCACCTATCGACGTTCGCCGTCGTTTCAATATCACAGTCGACAAAAAATATTTGACAAGCAAAAAGGTCGCCTAGTCAATGTTACCCCCTCCCCTCTGCACGCTAGCTACTGTATTATTATTATTATTATTATTATTATTATTATTATTATTATTATTATTATTACTACTACTACTACTACTACTACTACTACTACTACTACTACTACTACTACTACTACTACTTAAAAATACCACACTATTCGGACGCAGTGCAGGTTAATTATAGGCTATACACGCTAATCTCGGAAAATGCCCTGGAACGCATGGCAGGAGAGATTTCGTCCAGCCCGTCTGGCTTACTGCAGGGTCCGCGAGGCCGAGATCACCACGCGTTGATGTCTGGATCAGTGACGGACAAATATGAAATCGAATTTCATACCTCGGACCCCCGCTACCCACACCCCCCCCACCCCCACATCCCCTCCCGATCAAAACTTCTGAATACGCCTGCCAAATCCTCGAGTTTCGATCTCTAATCGAATCTTCGTATTTGCGCACATCGAAATCAAGCGGCAACTTTGTACACGTTGGCATAGCCACGAGAGTTGGGGTGGGGGCCGGACGACGTGAGAGCTAAATGGGCCCCTTTTTATATTTGGGCTGGGATCAGTCGTGAGATTTTAACGCAAAACCGATGAGATTTTTGTGCAGGGTGTGTGTGATTGTCAAGCAGATTCGATATACCTAGTTGTATATAACAGCTTTGGCAGAGGAAAGAGGTCAATTCTCCAATATGCATTTCGCCGAAAATGTCGACTAGGCCTAATCAGTGAAACCAGCTGACAGGGGCGTAGCCAGGAATTTGATTTGTGGAGGCATAAATGGGGGTATATATTGTTATATGTTATATATATTATATACTATATATGTTATATATTTGTATATATATACTGTTTTTGTGCAGGGTGTTATGTATACTGTATTATATATATATAATATATATATATATATAATCATATATATATATATAATATATATATATATATATATATATATTATATATATATAGGCCTACTGATTTTTTTGGGGGGGTATTATATACCGATTATACCCCCACGTCGCTACGCCCCTGCCAGCTGACAATAGGGCCTACATTTCCTGCGGTTTTAGGCAAGACTTAGTCACTGGATTGTTTGTTTTGGGAGGATTAAATCCTTACTTTGGATTTCGTTTTGCTAAGCGCCGTAACCGAAAACGCGAAATCGGTTGCGTTCAATTGTTTAGAATGCACAAATTCCGCCATTTGCTTTCAATGCAATTGACGTGTGCATCAAGGAGCAGCAGTTCGTGAATAATTCAGTGCATCTAGTGGCGGCTCCAGGATTTGGCAAGTGGGGGTGGGGTGGCGTTGGGGGTGGCAACTGCTAATCATGGAGGGCCAAACATTTGTTGTTAGCTATGTAGTATTAAGCATAGGGTCCCAACAGGGGGCCACTGGGGGCAGGAACTCAATAGGGGGCACGGGCCCCGGCCCCCTCTGTGGAGCCGCCACTGAGTGCATCAATGCAACCAACCACGTCCACGATTTTCATCTTACATGGATATCTGATATAATACTGTACACAGAGTTTATAGGCTAACGAGAGATCAGGGACGTACCTAGGAATTTAAGTAAGTAAGTAAGTAAGTTTATTGCTTCCAATTCATAGGTTAAATGTACAAGCTCACATACAGCCATTATAACTCATAGCACAGCAATCCAAAAAAACAGTAAGTGTCTTTAGGTCATCAAAATACAAGCCAAAGTGTCATACTTAATATAAAACAATCTATTCAAAAAACCTAGTATACAATCAAATTTTATGTCTTAAATCTAAGAGCAAGGAAGTAAAATTATTCTTGTTAAGAATTTAATATCTTGCATGTTGGTAAATACATAAATTTGATTTGACGGAGGATACAAAAATAAATTAAAAAAATCGCTTTTTTCAGTTTTTGTCTAATATGACGCTGTAGGTCCGGCGATGGTCATGACCCTGCTGTTGGCCAGCCTCAACAGCTGCATCAACCCGTGGATCTACCTGACGTTCGGAGACCAGCTGCGTCGCAAGGTGACCCGCTGCTGTCGCCGCACGCGGGGCCAGCGCTCCTCGACCGCCTCCTACGAACTGACCGACTTCCGCTCGGGGTCGAGACCGACCCACTCCTAACCCGCCCCCCCCCCCGAAAAAAAAAAAATCCATTTCGACAGCCAGATGACGCGTTCTGCTGGATTTTTGCGCGATATTTCTTGATTAAAAACCCGGTAGAATACAGTATTCGAAAATTATTCGTTTTTCCATGAAGAAATAATAACAGCACATCGAGAGACGAACAGCATCTTAATTTAAGAATGTAAGCTTATTTATCGTATGGAACATCAATCCAGATGATTTGTTTCCATAGAGTTATATATATATATATATATATATATATATATATATATATATATATATATATAGTCTATGCTGTGGACCCTATTACCCTATGCTATACGAAGAGAGGGCATCGAATCTGTACCGTCCACTCGCCTGAGTTCACCGCGGAACGTCAAAAAAATACATCGGCAGAAATCAAGACAGATTGTCGAGAGGACATTACGACGAGGAAGACGAATTGTCTGCGGAATCGTGTTTTGCGTGCAGTTCACGAGGATTCGAGCGAACCCAATCGAGTTACGCCAAAGAAGGACGCGATTGTCAAATAAGGTTACGTTCCGAAGAACATAGCCTACAACAGAACTCCACTATAGGCCTATAATGTAAGGCTACGCAGCGGGTCTGTAAAATTTAGTACGCTGTATCCGAGGCACGTTATATCCAATACGGTAGCGATTCACAGAGGACCGTACCAGAGTTTAATCTAGGCCGTTTCCGGGGGGGGATTGCCATTTTTCATCCCGGAAATTTCAAATTGCCCCGGAAATGTTGGCATACTGTATCAACTTACAGCGCTCCCCCAAACCCCCTAGCTGACTTTTCCTCCGGCCTTGTCAGTTCCCCCCGGAGTCCAGGAGTCTAGATTAACCACTGGACCTTACATTGCGGTACTTTATAACCGAGCATACGCTATAACCGAGTCCGTTATATAACGGAGTTATACTGTAGGCCTATATAACAGTATGTTATTAATAATTTCGCTGCTATATAATATTACACAGAGGCGTCGATTACTGGAAGTAGCGATTTCTTCTTCAGAACAGGTCAATGAGGTCATTGCCAGAAAATCCGTTCAGAGTGGGAAGAGCTATAAAGTGAAAAGACAAATGGTTATTGGCACAACATTTTCCAGTAAATCGCCATGCGTGTGTGAAAGTTGCGTGGCTATTTCATAGTGTTCCACTCCGGAATAAAAATAATCGGCTGTTCTTCTAGCCTAGAGTCAGATCTTTCGAGGGTAAATAAGTTATTGTTCGATAACAAACTATAGGCCTATACTGTAGCAACTATAGTCTTAATAAACTGCACAGTTAGGACGCCGATTCCAAACAATATAAACACAACGCCTAATTCATTCCCAGGATGGGTGAATAGGATGACGTCAGATTTTCCACATCAGAGACTACAGAGTACATTGAAACATCGATGAACGCGAGAACTTATCGAAAGCAAACCAGACTTAACATCAAAGGCGTCGATCCACTTAGAATATTGGGGGGGGGGGAGATCTCCGAAGTTAGGCACATAAAAGTTGATGCAGATATCGCTGGCTGGAATATTTCGAATAACGCCCGTGCAGGGAGAGTGGAGGCTGGAGGGAGGGTTATTTGCACTCCGCGACATTGTAGCAATTAACACTCCATTAGACTTCAAACAAAGACTGACTAGCAAAAAGCTCATGGTCTGTTCATGCACTTATCTTACTATATATATATATATATATATATATATATATATATATATATATATATATATATATATATATATATATATATATAATTTATGCAAGTATATTGTGCGCCTATACTAGTTTTGACCCCGGATCTTCATGGGAAGGGGCGCAAATAGTGTCGTTGCGCCTTTCAAATAAGCAAACAATTTCGGGGTAGTCACGGGGACTTAGTCCACCAACGCCCTGCTAAACTCCGTCCATGCCCCCGACAGACGAGGATGAGGAAGAGGAGGAGACGGGGAAAATTAACGGCCACCGGAGCAACAGCCAGACGATTATTTCGCGCGTCGAGGGTAATCGACACTTCTAGGAAAGGGAGCGAAGCCGAAAGGTGCAAGTGCATCAAATAC
Organism: Metaphire vulgaris; assembly: GCA_018105865.1. NCBI lineage: Eukaryota > Metazoa > Annelida > Clitellata > Crassiclitellata > Megascolecidae > Metaphire > Metaphire vulgaris. The sequence goes on from CM030858.1 coordinate 11,738,660, forward strand.
CCCAAGTATAATGTGATGATATGATATCGACGACTATAAGATGCTAGAGAACGGGATAGAGGAGAGAGGAGCTGCTGACTTTTTTGCCCCCCCCCCCAAACGCAAATGACGTCCCTGTTTTTGTTTTTTGTTGCACATTAATACATTATAAATTAATATTTTCATTTCCTTGGGGGGCCACGGCCCCCCTCCCAGCCCCCCAAATGACGCCTCTGGGTTATAACCAATGTTCCCTCTAAGTTGCGCGCCTGCGCGGCCGCGCACATGACAAGAAAACGCCGCGCAGCAATTTCCAGCCACCGCGCAGTTATTGTGAGTTTCAAAAAACACTGATTTTGTTGTGTTTTGTCTTGGGTGACATCTGTGAAACAATTCAGGTGCTCAGGCATGAAAGTGTGCCGCTCAGGCACTATACTTTTCCGCGCACACTCAACAAAATTTAGAGGGAACATTGGTCCAGATTCCTTGTAGATATCGACGGGGCTTCAATCGGTGCAAATATGAAATCTCTATGACACCACAAATTTTCGCTCAAAGTTCGAAAAAAAACCCTGGACTATAGTCCATGAAAATTTTCGGGCGACCCAAAAATTCATGTCGATATTTCACCCAAATTTCTATTTAGAACCTTCAAACACCTTGCAGTGATGTCAGTGGAGTAGAAAAATCCGTCACTTTCCACCCTCTTAATGTGTCTATATTGCAAAATATAATAATGGTGGCTATACATTTTATAGATTTTCAAACCTTTAAAGCAGTCAGATATCTGATAGATATCCAAAATGCGTGTCCAGGACTTATAACGTAAGCCTATACTCGATTACAAAGTATTGCGTATTAGCCTATCTGGTAGCCTATTGGATTTAACGTACCTGGGATATAACGTACTAATTCCACAGACCCATTAAGTACGTTATAGCGAAGCTCTACTGTATTAGGCCAATCATTCCCAATGCGCACTTTCGACAAAACACCGGACACCGTAATAGACCTAAATTACGACTAAATGTAAATGCGAACTGATCATGCTTTGGCTGTAAGTCTAAAAGCTAGATCTTGGCTCTGGACCCAATGTACAGTATCGACCCGCTTGCGTGTTTCCAACCGCCATTTAACTTTACGCTCCGGATCAACGGATTCCAAAGACCTCGTAAAGTCTAGCGACGGTTAAAAGGTCCATTAATAATATTCTAATAAACAGGCTAACAGAAGGTTAGCCTGTTTATTAGAATATTATTAATGGACCATTATTATTATTAATGGCGATTCACGAATCGCCTGCAAACGGAAGGTCACGCTCGATAGAACAAAAGGTAGTCCCATACTCGATTTCCGAGCGTTGGGGCCGGTGTGCTGATCTCCGGTTACTAGGCAAGCAGCAGCAGCAACGCAGGTGGCTTGCGCCATTAATCTAGAGTAGGTTGCCATTACTTTCTCTAGACCCACTGCAAGCAATGCCAGCGATTTATATCTTGTAGGGTGATGGCATAAGTTTTCATCCCACCACCACCCCCCCGCTCCCAGAAAAAGAAAACAAAAATATGAAAATGACCTTTGATTTGCAACCTATGGACTGACAAACAGTATAGCTTTTAAATCTATCTCCTGTCCCTACTCAACTACAGTGTAATCATAATTTCCTGGATTGTTCTTTAAACAATGAACACACACGGTAAATCTGTCACAGAAAATCATAGATGTAGCGAACCACTTCAAAGTTGACCGACCTAATAATAATAAAAACAAAACAACATCAGGTACCACACAAGAATTTCAACCAGGGGCGTAGCGACGGGGGGTATATCGGTATACATACCCCCAAAATCAGGCTACATTAAAGTTTTTAATGTGTTTTTTAAGATTTTCAACGTTTTTAAAGATTTATACCCTCAAATCGCACTATACCCTCCCCCCAATTCAAATTCCTGGCTGTGCCTCTGATTTCAACCAGCAAACTCAACTGCATACGTCACAAAATAATAAGCTTTTACTTTTAAACAACTTTAAATATTAAACTTGAATGCTGCAGCACTAACAAATAAATCTTCAATTGAACTGGTATATTCAGAGAAATCTTTCCAAAGAAGCCAAACCTGGAGACAGACTTTATGAAATCCAGCGACACGATGCACTTGTATTTCGGCGACTCGAGTGAATCAACGTTTGACATCTGGGACAGGAGGCCAAGCGTTACCAGGGAACTGATCTAGCAATCAGAACAATGCCAAATATTCTAGAACAAATACATTAGAACAGGCATATCTCTCTTTCCATAATAGTAATAATAATAATAATAATAACTTGGTTATTGCAGGACACAATATTGGCCAAATAGAGAAAGAGTGGTTTGAGTCAGGCTAGTGAGGGTTGGGGGGAAGAATCAGGTCAGTGGAAGGGAAGAACTTGTAACTATTTCATTATGCTAAATATGTTAGTTAAGTAAGGTAATGACAGCATATAACTTCTCCCCCTTGCTAAGCATAGAGTGGACCAATAGGGAGAGTCAGTAATCAGTGAGCAGGATTTCCCCTTCCCCTACAAATTAGTACTGCACTGTACAAGGGTCATACCAGGAACCATCCAAACTTAATAAGACAATGATGACCAAAATGAAATAGTTTAGCACCGAAAAGTCCAGAGTTTGATTGCATTTAATTCAAGCATAGAGTTTAATTAAGAGAATTTACCTGAGAGAAAATGCTGGCAGATGGCGCCACTCTGTCATCAACGATGCAGTAAAAAATCGCCAAAAGTCGATCAAGCGGAAACACCTTTGGACCAAGAATTTGATTCGTTGTCTATGCACAAAAAGTTAAAAACATCGTATTTCGTGTGAAATTTTAAGAATATATTAAATGCTTTCCTAGCTTTATTAGCAGTTTGTCATCAGCAACAATTTACTACTTCGAAATAACTTATTAACCCCTTAACCGTGTTTTTAACTGTAACTCAATGTAAAATGGACAGATATATCCGGGATCCCCAGTTAAGGGGTTAAAAATCTCTGCTGTCAAAGCTTAACCTAGTTCTAAGAGTGCAAGGCAGGACCAGTCACAGATTAACAATTTTTAGGCCCTGTACACGTGTTTCCATGGAGGCCCACCGAATAAAATTCTGTGAACCAATAATCTACATAGTGCTGATGAAACTTTAGATTTTTCAAAATCTTTAGGAAAAACTTTAGGAAAAGTTACAGATTTACAGATTAAAATTTTACAAAGTCACGTTGCTACTTTACGATCTCACACATCAATGTAATAGGAGTGGGAGGGCCGTGAATTCCCATCCAAAACAAGCGCTACATAAATGTCATGTTACATTAAATTACACTACAGTGGTGGATTGAGTAAATATGTGTCACCCTAGTGTGATTCTTCTTCAGTGCTCCGTGTGATTTCCGTCCAATTTTGCCAGCAGTCTAAATTTCACACGAAGATAAAAGACAAAATAAAATTGCTTCCATTTGTTATCATCGAGCGTTCAATAACATTATTTATTTGTAAACTGTACTTTGCTCCTAGTCTTTGCAGTTCAGGAAAATATTCAGCTTTGACTCCTTAGTCTTTCATTTTAAAATGTCTCAAACCATGCACATGAACAATATCTACAACTTCACAGCTCTGATTATATCATCAATTATATTATCATTGCAAAAATTACTGCTAGTTTCAATTGTACAGTTTATTATCATTGCACCCCTCAATACAATTATTTTAAAATTTTCAATGATGGTATTCAGAATTTCAAATCAATATATCCCGCTAGTATCCTTTCCCTTCACTTTCAGAAATAATCTCTGGACTCACTTTCGAGAAAAATCTTTTGTCGGATTTGACGGGATTGTAAGATGCAAGATATGCGGCAATCAGCAGAAACTTTGAATAGACTGGGAGCTCAATCTGAGACCTGGCAACTGAAATAAAAATAAGAGTCTGTATAATGCCATAGCATATTGCTATAACACACCCTGCTATAGCTTTGCAAACCCACTGCTATGCCTCCAAAGCACTTTGGAAGCTTCTAGACACACAAGTATTTAACCCCTTAACTGGGGATCCCAGATATATCTGTCCATTTTGCATTGAGTTACAGTTAAATACACGGTAAGGGGTTAATAAAAATTTAAAATTCGGAAAATAATATCTAGATAAGAGCACTGACATTCAGAGCTTAAGTGAAATAACTTATTTATTCCCATAAACAGTCAAACCCAAATAAATATCTAGTATAAAACTGAACAAAACATTTAGGCATCAGCAAAGTGGGACGTCATATAAAAATATATATATATAAACACGAACTAGTTAAATCGAGGAAGAGAAAATAAAGGCAAAACCAACCAACATTCTGGGATGCCTCAGAAGACTTTTGTATCTTTTCCCATTGAACCCTAAAACATATTAAAGAAACTCATAAATACCAGCATCATCTTTATTTTTGCTTTCCAAGTACAATGATAATGTTATTATTCTTCTTTCAGTTAGCATGAACCAACATAGACAGACTTTGACAAAGTTCAGACGTTATTTGAGCTTGACAAGTCTATACATTATAATGACCGCATATAAAAATGAAAAATATAGTATAACATATGCTACCATGCACCTAAAGTTGCTATAAACCTACAGCTTTAACCCTTTCGCTGCCAGCGAATGTATGGTATGTGTCTATGGTATGTGTCTATGAGGAGTGGCACTCATCAACAAAACTTTCCTGCTCTGAGAAATATTGTTCTTTTATTAACCCCTTAAGTGCCATGTAGACGGCACTTAAGGGGTTAATAAAAAGACAATATTTCTCAGAGCAGGAAAACATCTTTTGCATCCATTTGTTCTGAGCAAATCTTAAGAAAACTCTCCAAGTACTGTTTCAATTTTGATTTTCTGTCTATCTCTTAAAGTTACAATAATACTTTAAACTAGGCACGGAAAGCCTCTATTTCTTGGTCAAATATGCGATGGCCGAAAAGGCACAAACCCAGATATTTCTCGAAGATAGACAGTCTGCAAGGATTTCTTCAAGTGCGGCTCAATGTGGCGCCACAGTTTAACGGTGTCCTCCCACTTTGCTGCAAGACATTCAAACAAAACAAAACCCATAAACAGATCATCGATAACCACGCCGCAAGAAAATTCTTATAGCACAACTAAATCTTTTGAGTGTCACACGTCACGTACAAAGCTTTAGTTTTCATCTGATAACATCTTTTAGTTGGAGTGGAAAATTTAATCCAAATAACTAAAAGGTGAGAACCAGCATTGAATGTCCTGCAAAAGAACAATGCCGCAGCATGGAAAATCACGACAACCAGCAAGACAGATGCTTCAAGTGTAAAACACGTTTCAAAATTTGACATCATAACCGTTTCAATTTTGAGAGTGATTTAAATGATCACTTAAACTCACCAGAACCATCTTCGACTGGCTCCGCGTATTTTCTAAAGCTTACGGATGCCTGACAAAAGAAATAGAAATAATCAAAATAATATAACCAACTGCTACTATAATCTTTCCCTTTATCTTCAGTTAAATATCATTGACAATTCGTAAAGAATAAGCAATCAATAATAATAACAAGACACACTCTAAATACAATAGTAGTGCAGTTTACTGCTATGTTTCCATAAGATAAAATGTGAGCTCACATTAAAAGCTACCAAAGATATCAGTACTAGTTACACATAATTTTAATCAAAAGTTACACTCATTCGTAATGCCGTCAAATATTCACATTCTCAAGAAATTATTGTTCCATTTAACATAAAAAACAGACTTTGAATTACATAGCATGATTGCAAATGGCTGATAAGTGGCTTAGGAGGCACTACTGTCTGTGTGAAAGCCACTAGGGGCACTAACAGGGGTTGAACCCGCTCTGTCAGCCTACCGTTACAGTGCATAACCCACTCTGCCATATTCCGCCCCATGTTGTGACATCATACAAATTTCACAGAATTCTTTGCAATACCTTATAGATCTCTTAGACATAAATGTATTAGAAAAATGATAGCAAACCAAATATCTGAGTTCGTTGAGGTTGTGACACACGTGGTAGAAAATATCCAACAATAGACTAAGAAAGCTCTTGTACGCTTCAAGAGGGCAGACGTCAGGCAAATCCAGGCACATGAGTTCGAGCAATTCGTCTGTTATAATAACCATCAACACAAGATCAAATAAAGCAAGAAAAAGAATTCCAAAAACTGCTATCTGTTCAAATTCAATAACCAAATTTCATTTCTTTTTCTGAATTCATGGCATACGTTTAATTAAACAAAAAAATTGCAAAACTACCTTTTGTGTAGTCAGGAAAGTGTAGAATGTACGGTTCTCGAAATCCAGTCCCAAATCGAAATTTCTCCCACACAATTTCACTCTCCAGTATAACTCCAACGTTAGCACCACTCTGAAAACCGAAATTAATTTTAACCTATGATTAAACCTCGTTAACTTTTAAAAATAGCATAAATCAGATAATATATTCAACATTAAATGACTGCCTGTAATGGACACCTAATTGTATTATATTTCAGATTTTTTCATAACTTCCTCAATGGGTAGTACTTGTCATTCATTGCTCTGTGTCATTAAAAACCAATGTGGTGACTCCAAACTTAGTTAACTTGAACCTAAAGATTTAATTAATTCCAGCTTTATTTTGGGAATGTCAAACCTTGTTAGACTTACGAGACATACCAAGAACAATAAATAATAAACGAGGAATTAAAGTCACGGGCCCAAACTTTTTGAGGCATTTTTAATAATTTTGAGATCCTGTTCTCAGGAGAATCAAATACAACCTGGTAATCTACAATCAAATCTATTTTCAGAATAACTGATACACTAATTGTTGTTCAGGACTGGCTGTAAAATATCACAGACTTTTAATCAGAAGTCCCTCGGTACTCAATCACATTTGATAATCTTTGAGAACAGGACTTGCTAACCAGTTCCTGAAGTCGCAGCAGACCAGGAAGAACGGCAGCGTCGAAGTCACGAAGTCGCTCGGAATTCTCCAATAGCTGCACGTCAGCGAAAGCAAAAAGTTATTTTTAAAAATTTCTTAAAACACAATGTCGCAACCAAGTATTAAAACAATACAGAAACTGGACTCAATGTTCAGTTACATCAGATCGGCCAATTTCAGGTACAGAGATATAACTAAGATTAGGCCAGGTCAGGTCATCGTCCTCCAGCTGTTTCCAGCTATCGACTTCTCCACGACATCTCTCCAACGTTCTCTGTACTTTGCTATTTCTTCCAAGGACACACAGTCCCTTCTGTTAGTTTTTACATTGAGATTCAGACCTGTGGTGGACGGATTGGAAGATGCTCTTCCAATCCGTCCACCCATCGTCTTTTCATTCTTAATTTAGATCTTCTCCCTTCTGGTTTGTAAGAGGGGAAAAGATCTGAAGGAAATTAAATACATAAATAACCAGAATAACACAAAGAGCCACTTACAATGTAAATACACTCCCCATTAGGAAATCTTTCGCTTGCACCAAGTCGTAGCAAATGGATGAAGTCATTCATGTTGTCACAGCGTTCCGCTGCCTTGCCATTCCGCAACTGAATCAGAATTGTTTCGAAGAGCAACCGCGACGAGTAGCATTCAATACAGTTAATGCAAAGAAGCTGGTGCTGAGAAAAATCAGAAAAAATCACATCAAAATAACCTCCACAAGTTGCTTAATAAATCATTACAAAATTTTTAATAATTCTCATACAACATTTATTATTATTATTATTATTATTATTATTATTATTATCATTATTGTTATTATTAGTAGTAGTATTAGTAGTAGCAGTAGCAGCAGCAGCAGCAGCAGTAGTAGTAGTAGTATATTATTGCCATCAGTGGTTCTCACACATGGCATTATTATTATTATTATTATTATTATTATTATTATTATTATTATTATTATTATTATTATTATTATTAAAAAGGTACTTGTGCTCTTACAAAAATTCAACCTAAATCTTCATATCAGTACTTTTCATATCAGTACCTATGATCAGAGATCACAGCAGGGAAAATTTATGGAAAATCCACACAAATGACATGCTCAGAAGCACTAGCTGAATGTTATCAACTCAGTACCACACATAGCAGACGCATTTTCTAGCAGCATTCCAAACTGTGTCGCACAACCCTGAACAACCAAGGATTACAGATTCTGGATATAAGTGGAGAGATTACTGGTTTACTAACTTCTTACTTACTTAGCACACATTCCAAATAATTAAATTAATTAATTAACCGAATTAATTGATTATAATTATTGACAACAAATAAGGTTGCCATTATTTTTGCCATACTTCAGCACTCATTTAATTAAGAACTATATTACCAAACGCCATTTCTTACCATAGCCAAGGACCATCAAAAACACTCGTACAGTTCAATGTAAATAATTAACTCAGCTTTAAATAGGTTCAACTGTGGACAAATGGAAGAAGAAGACTACACATGTAATCACAAATTAAACTCACCCCTAATCTTGGAACAAGGAGTTTAAGAGTTGCAGATTTTCCAGTAGCCGTATGACCATAAATAAACAGACTGGGAATGGCTGGACTACCCTTCTACAAATAAATTCACAATGACTCTAGTTTATAAACTAAACATTACTCTATACCATGACATATGAAAGTAATTTAAACTTGTTGGACATGTTCACAGTGTAAGATATAATCTCAAATCAGTAATTTCTCACATGAAACAAGATTAGTTAGATTGGTATTATTGTAGTCGGCACTCGTACCGGTCCAAGCAAGGCGCTGAGAAGTTCGATCTGTTGAACTCTGCACGGAAGGCTCTTCGAAATACTGTCCACTTGATCTGTAGGCATTTCTTTGCCAGTATTCAGTCCAGAAAAAACTAAAACTGTACAGTCCGAAAACGTTCATTCACCAGACTACATCATCTACACGTAGCAATGTAAATTGCTTCCTAAATTTCATGCAACCGTTATTCATTCGCTGGTCTGTAAAAATGCATAATGCTCATATTCAAGCATGCACATCACGGTCTACAGACTCGGAAATATTACATCGTAACACTTGACAGCACATCCACAACGATGCATTAATGCGACGCTATATGATTCCATTACTTACAAACTTAATAGTGAGCTTACAGACATGAAAGACTCAAATCAATGGCGCTCACACAAAAACAAAATGATCGTGAATTAAATGCTCACCGAAAATAAAAACTTCTGAATTAATGATTACAATTATTTTAATAAACTTTAATAACCTATTTTTTATTAAATTCTCCCGCGACACAGGAAGTACCATCTGAAAACAATAACAAATAGCTGGGTTGCCGCTGTAGCATTTTATCTTTTAAATAATTTCCGCTTCCGGTGACGAATGTAAATAACGCAACGGTGAAGAACTGGAGATATTTATTATTTTTAACGAAACTTAAGTAAATTGATTGAATAAAAATTGCGGAAGAAATAATCGAGACGATTATGAAGGGAGTCTAGCGTTCCGACACTCCCAGGCGATGGCCAATCGCGGATACTACCAGCCGCCGGCGGCGGCCGACGAGTCCTTCGACCTGCTCTTTAAGTTGGTCCTCATCGGGGATGCCGGTGTGGGGAAGACCTGCGTCGTCCAGCGTTTCATGGGCGGAAGTTTCGTCGAGAGACACACGAGCACGATCGGCGTCGACTTCACGATGAAGACCATAGCAATCGACGGAAAGCGAATCAAGGTTTTTCAAGGACCGCTTCGTTCGATCAGCGACTTCTGTAGCGCCACTTCATGACGCATGGAAAGCATCAACCGGTGGCGCGCCAAATCCTAATGGGATAGGGGAGGGGTATAGTTTCGGAACAGGCGAACCATGAATGTAGACAAGAACTGGGGTCAAGGTAAGGCGCTAGGGTTAACTTGGCTAGCAAAACAGCTAGGTAATTCTTATCCACAACCCTAACTGGCCTATGGTTCCCCTATTCCGAAACTCTACAGTAATAGTAATGATTAATTATAATATGGTGTAAAATGGGTTTTGAGCCTGTCTCTAGAGCTTGGAGGCCTTGGGTGCCTTGACTTGCTTATAGAGCTGGCATTATTTCAGATGACTTAAATGCAAGTTTCTATCTTTTGTAGCTGCAGATCTGGGACACAGCTGGACAGGAACGGTTTCGAACAATAACACAGAGCTATTACAGAAGTGCAAATGGCGTGATTGTTGCCTACGACACTACTCGCCAGCAGACGTTTGAAAACTGCGCTCGCTGGCTGGAAGATGTTCATCGCTACGCCGCGCCAAATGCTGTTCAGATGTTGATAGGTATTTTGCGTATTTTTCTGTCATTAAACTACCACATGACTTTGTAGTTGATCTAATTATGCTAGACTTTTGTGTCATTTAATAAAATTACCAGCTTTGTTGAGTAGTTTTGCTTTGTTTTGCTAACGGGCTAAAGAAAAATTCCTGAAGTGCTGTTTAAAAATTTTCTATTCTGATTGTAATAGCATAGCATTGGCTTACCATTGTTTAAATTGTTTTGTTTGTTTTTTTAATTTAAGGGAATAAGTGTGACTTGGAGGACCTCAGACAGGTGCCTTATGCTCGAGCGAAAGAATTTGCTGATGAGCAGCAGGTGTTTCATTTTGTTGAAACGAGCGCAAAAGACAACAAAAATATAAACGAGGCGTTTCTTAATATTGCTCAGGTTCGTATTTAGATCGAAGATTTTCTACGGGTAATTCTGTATTCACTATTTAACCCTTTCATCCTGTAAGGCCAATATCTTGGCTGTGTGGCCTATTGATTGTATGGATCGACATGGACAAAAAGGTTAAGTCTGTGATAATCTGAGTAGCAGATATTTGCCATATTCTCACCATGTACAAATTTGTAATGTGGCCTAGAGTTCTTAAAATTTTAAGGTTACTGTGTTTAGCAGCCATGCATTTTAGAATTGCATTACCGCATGTCCATAGAAATCTTACAATGGATAAAATGATACAGGTTGCTAGAGCATATCCCGTCAAAATGCACTCTGAACTGTATGACTTTGATTATTATACTCAGAGGTTTATTATGTGAGTAATGATTTTGTGGGGCAGGAAGATGGCTGATTGGTAACACGCTTGACAGGCGTGCTACCAGCTTTGTTGAGCTGCGAAGGTAAAGCGCAGGTCCAGACATTCGACAGGCAATCTACGCTGCTTACCTAAGTAGATCGAGCCCAGCGCTGGCCGCAATGCTCCAATTGGGTATAGGAGATTTTGCCTTAGTGATTTTATGCATCATATTTTGATTTTTTAGGAGCTGAAAAGAATCCACGGAGGAAACCAAATGTCGGAAGGGAATTCGTCGGTTTTAAATCTCTCTGGACGAACTGTGGATAATCCGAAAAAATGTTGTTGACTGTGGAGATGACTCGCTTGTCGTCGACGCTTTGATTTTATTTATTATTTCCAGACAAGCCCGATTGAAATTAATAATCTGCAGAAAATAATACAGACAGATTTTGCACTAAACATTTTGTACATTGGATTGCATTTTTGTTTAGCGGAAGGCGTTTTAAAGGACATTTGTTATGTTATCTGGATTTTTTATGTTACGTCAGCTGCCAACGCTAAGCATGATGTGCAATTTAGACCTGTATCTGATGTTGGATTGTGCTTATTGCTTGGTTTTTCAGGCATTCTGTCTAGTCATCTTAGATATTGACATCTTTGACCTTGTATTTTATTCAACTATGAAGGCATAATTATGTTTCAATTGGGAAAAGTAAGAAGCTGATTCTGAATTTGTTAATTTTAGTGTACTCCGGGAATATTTCAGTTGGAATGACCCTGTGATTTCATGTAGCGAGGCTTACTGATGGAATACGTCCTGGTTTCTTAAATATGTTATGATTATCTATTTTGCTGTTTTGTCCAGTTCTTTACTTTTTGCTAGAATGTTTACCTGTGTTTTTTTCTATAGAACTGTTTTAGCAATTCTACTATTAAATGGTGTTTCTTCTTGAAAATTTGCACAAGTGGTTTACCGCTGGTCATTATGTATTGTTTACTAGTACAGTATATGAGAAATGTTTGGGGAAAGTGATGAAGTTTCACGGCAACACGTTTGAAAGTGGTTTGGGTCTGGTTAAAGAATATGAAAAAGCGTGGTGCACTGTCCATTCATGTTGTAACATTCTTGGAGTTAACACTTGATTAGTTGGGGGTGGGTGGGGGGTTAGATATTGTGCTTTAAATGTTCAAAGTTGATAAGGGTTGAATTTTCTGGAATATTGTAACCTGTATGCTTTTGTATACTACAGTACATTTCTTAAATGAGATTTAAATCTGTTTTGTCAGAACTTTCTGCCTAAGTATTTCTATGATGGAAGTTCAATTAAAAATGCACGGGTTATAATGATGTTGGTTCTGTTTAAAAAATTTGTTGAGAAGTTTTGTGTGAGACTTGAATGTTGATGTCATAGATCAAAGTTTATTTGTTTTTGGAAATTAAGGAATTTCTTGTCATTCAATGAACCCAGGTATTGCCTCACACAAGCTTATTTAGCCTCCTTAACCACGTCGGATCACTTATTATATTATTATTATTATTATTATTATTAAAACATTCCAGTTACAAAAGTCATATCCTTTGTAGCTGTAACAACCCGCCCCGCCGCATCATGGAAACACTGACCTTGCCAGGTCGTCGATCCACCTTGTCTATGGCTTTATCAAGAAAGATTAAGCGTATAAGAATAAACACTACCGCTGTATGCCAAGCGCTAGAAAATTCTCATATTTTACTTACTTACTTACTATTCTAAGTGAGGACGCTCGGCGTCGACATCTTTGGTGGGCGATGGCTGCGGCGAAATGTGTACAACGACAATAATGATTAAGACAACAAGCATGACTAGCTTGTAGATTTATTACTAATGACTGCTACACAACTACGACCGACGATCGCAAGCTGTCGTCGTCATCATCATAGTCGTCGTCGTTGCTACGTTGTACGTTTAGTTGTTGCGATATAATATCGTTGGACTTATCTGTTCTCGTATATGTAAGTAGGAATGTTATTTTTCTTTAAATGGTAAAAATCGTTTAATATTTCATTTCGGGTTTAATAAGTTAAGTGACTCCTACGCTGGCGCTACATAAATGAGAGATACGAATGCTGTAGCTTTAATGCTTTCGAGTAGATCGGCTTGTTTTAAGGTATTAGAAATCGGAAATCACTAGATCGGTTGGTGATACTCTCTCTTGCGCTACATAAATGAGTGTTGCAAATGGATGAGTGTTGTGACCTAAATATTACAGAATATTAGACTCTTTCTCATGCTTAAAGCTTATTTTGGTGAAAACACTTTGGTCGTCACGACAGACACGAAATTTGGCCATTGTCACGTGTTTCGTGCTAATGATTGACGAAATATAATATCACGAGAATAAAAGTCACTTCTAGTGACTAGTGACCTATTGACTTTCGAGTTATGACAAAGCACCCACTTGCGTCAATCCATGTCATAATAAATGATCATTATATGTGGCTTATTTTGTGCAGTTTATTACTTATCAGCAATTGACTTATATTTCAAGTTGGTAAATTTGGTTTGGGGATTGAACAGAGTGTCATTTATCATTGCGGCTTGCATTATTATTATTATTATTATTATTATTATTATTATTATTATTATTATTAGAGCGACAACTTATTTAGTGCTATCTTAAAGCTCAGGCAGTGGACAAGAGCACTTTACAAAAAGTTCCATAAGAAGTACTAAAAGGTGCGTTTTCAGTTTTTGAGCAAATCGGTTGGGAAAGATTTCTGATCTGACTTCTTCCGGAAGGGAATTCCACGCTATGAGGTTACCTCTTGAGAGAGGTCTGTCCCCAAACTTTGCCGTCTTAGCTGGGGGAGGCACAACAAGTCTTAATCCCTGATTAGGTCTAAGGTTTGGCCGACCTGATCCCAACCCAACCCTGTGCACCAGCTTAACTAAGTTGTCTGGGCAGGTCGAGTCACACAAAGCCCTAAACGTCATCCAACAGCGTAATATATGTAATATCTGTTCCAGCATTCATAGCCAGTGTGACGATCACGAAGCAGTGACGTAACGTGATCTCTCCACTTTAGTCCGAAAATAAGCCTGACTGCAGCATTATTTATATTTAGCTGATGCATTACTGCTGTGGAGTGTGAACTTCTGTGAAGACTGTGGGCAAATTGTTCACCAATTGCACTGTGATTAAATATGGGCCTGTTATTCTTTATCTTGTGATTCTTACAGTGAAAGGGTACACTGCATGAAGTATAATAAACTTTAACTTTGTGTCTTTTGCCATGAACACTGGTTTGGCCCACTGTTGGCATCACTGGTTTGGTGGGGAACTGACAACAAGAGTAGATGGAGACTGGTACTATCTTCTCAAACCCTGGTTCCTAAGTTATCTAGCTATAGCCCTCACCAAAGGAATCGTGTAGCAATTTCAAAAGTACCAAGTTGGATTTTCAAAATTATTGGCATTTTAATAAATAACTCCTCAATGGGTCCTCATAATTAGTAAATTTCATATCTAAAAGCGTCTCCTTTTAATGCTTATTTTGCCTGTCGGTTCGAAAAAGTATGAGCACTGGTTCCCGGGTTGGGAAATCGCAGGAATGGACAGAGACTGATGCAATTTTACCTGACACTGATAAACGCTGGGAGTCGTTTTACTTGGTTGTACTTGGTTGTACTGTTCTATGGCTAATGTCTAGACCTAGCCATTTACATGAGCCATGCCCGGTGCTGCCACTGGCATGATTTTGTGGTGAAAGCAGATGTCTATTAATTTTTTAATGTAATTATTTTGACTGTATAATTTTTTTGACAGTTGGATTGAACATAAGTCTGTCACGTGCATTGTTGTCGTTGTTTGACGCTGTGGAGCAAACACTTGAACAGAACTATTATTAAATGATTTTGACAATTTTTATGCACCGGTAGTGTCAAATCTGGCACTGTTGGTCTCCATCGTTAGAATTTTTGTTGTTTTGTTGTAACTTCTGAATTGTCCAAAGTGGCAAGTGAATGAATGTAGGCAGATATGGCAGACAGGCATGTTTCCTTTTAAACCTGCTAAATGAGAGTGATGAATGCTGCAGCATTGATGGTTTTTTAAATAACTTTATTGGCAAACGCAGACAACATAAGAACAAAAACAACTCTTAACTAACAACTACACATTCCACTATTATACAGTTGACAAAATACAGTGGTTTCTTAGAGAACCGAATTATAAAAGAATGTCCATGATTCTTTATGTACAGTATCATGTATTGAATGCAATCCAAGCACTTCGCCGATACAGTCAATCATTACTTTATCATGTACATCAAAGATTTTGCATACAGCCTGCTGTACTAGATGATCCAAGTTATTTAAAGTTTTGACAGTTGGACTGAAGATAAATCTTTGTCAAGTGTTAGCAACATTTTAGAATTTATATTTGCCCAGAAAATATGGTTGGTTTGATTTATCATGTTGGCACTGACTGAAGCCTATTTGTTAGTATAAACTGTACTTGTTCACTTGTGCCCGCATGGACTTTCATTGTAAAACTTTGCACCCATGGCATGCGTCTGCATACAGGGTCGCAGTTCAAAGGTCCGGTACATGCTATTTATATTAGGCATTCTGTATGCTTCTGAGCAATACATGACTAAGTTAATGTTGATGTTTGTCAAGTAAATTTGAATGTATAATTTTGGCTGCATGTAATAGTCGTTCTGTTTAGATAGCATAGTTTTTATAATTTTGGTTATTCTGCAGTTGTAGGCTTTTCACTCGAAACGCTTGGGACCACATGGAATTGACTGTTGGGACGTTGAAGACGACGCTAAAACGCACCATTTTTGTGAGGTTAGCGGCAGACCTGTCCGTGTCGTGTCACCGATTTTCGTTTCCTGTCGGCTGGAATTAGTGCAGGCGTCTGCACTAAATGGTCCAGTGTGATTTTGACGGCTGGTGGTGCAATTTGCATAATCCAGTGTTGCTATATAATGCATTTGACCTCACAGTAATACTGTGATGCTAGTGAGATTGCCAAAGTGCATTGTTGGCAATTGGCCATAATAAGAACTATTTCAGTGGAACCTACTGCATTCTTCTGCCAGTTTGACCTAATCGATGTACGAAAATAACATTGCTGCAAGTGGAATCTTAGAAATTCTGTCCGCGGTGGCAAATTCTGACGGCATTTATCAGCAATTTAGGAATTTAGGTAATTTTCTTGTAATGATAGTTGTTACGATATGCAGTGAAGTTCTGTAACTGGTAATTATGTGTGCACGCGTAATTGGTAATTATCGTTGTTGACGTATGTCAAGAGCCTTGTTCGAGTATGACCCCGTGAGGGACAGCGGTCTCCCTGGAAAAGGCCTTAGCTTTAAGTACGGGGACATTCTTCACGTGACCAACGCAAGCGATGACGAATGGTGGCAGGCCAAGAAGCTGCTTGGTGAAGGAGGAGGAGTTGACCAAGGACTGGGCATCATTCCAAGCAAAGGCAGGTTAGTTTGTCATGTGGGTTGGTGTTCGCTAACTCTTCAACTGTTGGCACTTTGCGTTGTTGTGGTAATGAGTTGTCTTTGTGGACAGTCTTGGGTGTTTTAATTGTTGGTTTGACATTTTGTGATGTGGTGTGTACAGTGTTTTATCCAGACTCCAGGCTTTTTTTTTGGGGGAATTGAGGCTTTTGAGGGGAATCGACTTGGTTGGAGGGAAAAAGATACAGTTCAATGCAAAATTTGTGTAAGTGCTGGGATTTTTTGTAGGGGAATTTTGAGGTTTTGGGGGTGAAAATCTCCTCTCCTAACAGGCCTGTATAAAACATTGAGTGTGTATGACCAGAAATTTATGTAGCACCATTAATAGGTCTGTGCATGTTAGCATCATGTATATAATCCACCTGATTCGACCAACTGATTTCATGTGGCCCACAGGCTGGCTGGTAATAATATTGGTGGACCACTATATATCTTTTTGGTCCTATTTATGCATACAATATTGAGTCACAAGTAAGACTAGTTACTGTGCTTAATTTAGTAAAATTTAATAAATTACGTTTAAATTACTGTTTAATTGTAACTGTTACCAGTTACTACCATTACACAACTGCAGGTGATTGTCACTACTGTTGAAAATAATGTGCAAAAGGCAACAAAACCATGTGGCCCTCCACATGTTGATCAAAATTTTTAATGACCCCCTTGTAGCAAAATGTTGGCCACCCCTGCTTTAGACTAATCATAGTGGCCATCAGCTTTGGCATTACGATACAGAGTCTATAAATACTTCTTATCCGATTGCTTCCACATTACTCTCACTTAATGTAACTGGCACTGAAAGCTTTGTATGAGTTGTTGTAATTTTTGTAGAATTGAAAGGAAGGAACGAGCAAAGACACGAAACGTAAAATTTGTGGGAAGGGAATCGGACAGCACTGGAGTAAATGATTAGTTGTTTAAACATTTTAGCAAATATTTTGATAATTTCATAATTTTTTATGACGTTGATAGCATTTTAGAGGCATTTATCAGTCGTTCATTTGTTCTTGGCTAACGTCTGACTGTCTGTCATTTCGGTAATGTAAACATTAGATACTGAAAGTAAACAAGTAAGTAAGTAAATTTTATGCATGACTTAGTGCTCTCCAAAGTAGTACAGTACATGCACTGTAGCTGCTTGGTCTTAGTACTTGACAGCTCAATGCTGCAGATTGTATTGTTGTGCGGTGAAGTTCATTTGTGATGACATTGTACTGTTTAATGTACGTTTCGTCGAAACAGACGCTGTCAAAAAGCAAAAAAAGAAGCAGCTGTTTGGGGGGCGGAAGCTTCATTTTGTGAAGAGCAAAGAGAGGAGTAGGAGTGAAAATGCTCTGAGCGCTGATCAGCACAAAGGTCAGGACAACCAACATCAAACGATTTTGGTTTTCGTTTTAAAAAAATACAGGCATATCATAAACTGCTTATTACGTGATGAATATTACTTTACAGGATGCAGTAGTACCGGTCACATGACTGTCAGTGCAGAGAAAATCTGCAGTGCTGTATACATATCATTATCTCCAATTACTGAAACACTGGTTCCATCCTACTGGGGATTCTATAGTAGGGTCATACAGCCTCACTGAGAAACTGGTTCCCTTGTAATGTTGATCTTATAGTATGGCCATACAGTGCCTGTGATACAGGCCATACAGTGTCTGTGATACACTGGTTCCCTTGTACTGGGGGTCTTATAGTAGGGTCATACAGTGGCTATAGCAAAGTTGATGGATGTCTGAATGTATTAATAATTTTTGCTTTTTGAGACAGAAAACAGTTGAGAATTGTTTGATTTTTTTAGTGGCTGCCATTCAGGAGGGAAATGTTTTGTCGTATGAAGCCATTGTACGGCAGGAATGTAAGTTTTAAGTTTCACTTGTTGTATTTGGTTTTATTCAACTCAAGAACACATTAAAAGTTTTGTCATGTGATTTTTAATTAAAATAATTTCAATGTTCAAGGCAGCATGAAGGTTGAATACAAGATAATGTGAAGCTTATTTGTACAGTAGAAACTGACTAATGTCACAGTTAAAGTATCTCATTGTTATGATATACTATCCCAGGTGATAATCAATATAAGACAGTAAAGTGCTTTTATTGAAGTAAGACATACAGTTCAGAGTTACTTTGGATAACTTGTAGTCCTCTTAGGATGTTTTAATTTTTGTGATAAAATTTTATGGTGTGTAAATTAGAGCAGATTATAATTTTGGATTTAATTTTTATCTGATTCGGATTAAACTTTCATGCATTGAATTTATGTAGTGACACTTGCAGCCCCATGTTTTTATGTTATTTAATGTTAAATATTAGTTATTAAAAGTAGAATTGGATTTAGTTTAAGCTTATATTGAAAAAAACATTCATGTGGTTGACTGAATGCCTTGGTGAATGTTATATTCTTGTTTCTGCTTCTTGCAGTAAGATATACCCGGCCTGTTATAATTTTGGGGCCTCTCAAAGACAGAATCAGTGACAACCTTCTGCAGGAATTTCCAAATAAATTTGGAACGTGCGTCCCGCGTTAGTATCTTGCCAACTTTCTTTGAGCTGCTGTAACATTTTTGATCTTAGATCGCAAAATATATTTTAGCGTACAATGCAAACTTGAAAGGTATTGTTGTACTTGAATTTCCGTGAAATCTATTCATACCAAGTCATTTTAATTGTATCTTGGTCCAGATCTAAATAATGATGGTGATTTTATATACTTTATGTGGAGAAGTTTCCTTAAATAGATTGACTATTGTATATTTGTATATATTGATATTGGTATTTTAGTATTGTATATGTTGTGTATTATCTTACATTACATTTGTATCGTTTCTGGTATGCCAATATTGAAGTTAATACAGACCATATTCCACTCTTGATATTTTGAATTCATGTTATCGCTATGGATTTAATGAAAATGCTGATACTGTAGAGTGGTAAATGCACAGAGCTGAATTGAAATACAATTAATCATTTTTTCTTTAATTGGCGTCTTGCAATATTAATGTCCCGAGCAGCAGTTGTGTTTGAAATTTATTAATCGGACCAACTGTTGCCCGCCATTCTGGTCGCAAAACTTTACGACGACGCGCGTTTTTGTCTCCGCAGACACGACGCGGCCAAAGAAAGAAAACGAGGTCGACGGCCGCGACTACCATTTCGTGACGTCGAGGGATCACATGGAAAAGGAAATCCACACGTCGCTATTTATAGAAGCGGGTGAATACAACGAGAATCTTTATGGAACCAGCGTGCAGGCCGTCAGAGAAGTAGCCGACCGGGTTAGTATGCGTGTGTGAGCCGCGTGTGTGTGTTGGAAAACGCTCAAACGAGTGAATGGAATCTAATGAAATTTTGCACTAATGCTACAACTAGACAGATTTGTATGCAATTAAAATTTCATTTGAATAAGTACAGACTTAAGGCATGGGCTAGCTAGTGGTAGGGTTAGGATCAATAAATATGCAGAGAACTGTACTGTGTATAAGTAAAAAAACTCTGAATGTGGACTGTCACCATCACAGAATCTTGATTCCATAGCTTTGTAACATCAGGTTCAAAACATAAGTATGACGATGATGATGATGATGATGATGATGATGATGATGATGATGATGATGATGATGATGATGATGATGATGATGATGATGATGAAATGGAATCTTCGATCTACTGTTTTACCATTTACAATGGTTTCAGTTGAATTTGTAAACTATCTTTTTTGTGTCCAGGGTAAGCATTGTCTTATGGATGTTAGCGGCAACGCCATAAAACGACTGCAGTTGGTGGGAATTTACCCGATTGCGATCTTTATCAAACCTCGATGTATTGAGTCAGTCATGTTAGTAGATGTTGCATATCTCTGTCAAATTTTTGTATTAATTAGCGACTTATTTTCAGTTAGGAAAATTCCTTGAGGTGATGTACTAGAGACAATTAGAGTATTTTACGGTTTTTATGGCAGATTGGTTGTTTAGTAAATTTTATATTTGACTTGTAAAAGTGTGTAGCATATGGACTATATACCTGATTCATGTTTTAATGCGTTAATTAATAGCGTTAATTTAGTCCATGTTATGTAACGGACACTGCTTACATCTTGTCTTATTTATTTATGTAGGGGCCTATCACAATATGAATTATCTTCAGCTGTGTGGAATTAGAAATGTTATTGGTTATTATCTAAGATTTCTTTGAAAGGTTGACAGGAGAAAGATTTTTTTTACCCATAGGGAGTGGAACAAAAGAATAACTGCTGATCAGGCAAGGCAATTGTTTGAGAAAACAGGTCGACAAGAACATGAATTTTTACAATACTTCACAGGTACTTGTACAATGTACTGTACATACTTGATTTTTCAGATTCTTATAAAGTTTCCATGACTTGTGGCTGTCCCATTTTTTACCGTTTTTGTGTGAAATTTGTGATTACTCGTTTACTGTATTATTTTTGATATTTTGTAAAATTAAAAGTCTAAATTTTTGCACAATTGTTTGACTGCTTCATTATGGTGAACGTTGAAAAGAATTTTTTAAAATTTGAGGCCAATACAGGAAATTTAAGCTTATTTGACTGTTGTTCATGTTATCAGAAACATAAGTGTTTAGGTGAGGGTTTTTTGAAGGTCAACTCTACCAGAGGTATATTCACAGTTCTTGAAGAAAATCTGATTACCTGCTTTGCCAAATCAAGTGGACAGATAGCTGAATTCTGGGAAAAGTTTGCCGTTGTTGTGTTGACTAAATTGCGATGAATTGACATTTCGGAGGAATCGAAGGCTGAGACAGAGGAATGCAATGCAGTTCAGTGAATTTTTTGGCATTTTACTTTTTCTGCCAGATATTTTGAATTGATTGTTTCATGTGTTTTATAGCAATCGTCACGGGCGACACTCCGGATGACATTTACTCCCAGGTCAAGGAGGTCATTCAGGTGCATTCTGGGCCAGTCGCTTGGGTCCCGTCGAACGAAAAGCTCTGATCCGATTTCGCTCATTTCCATCGTGTTATTCGTCTCATCAGTGATGCCGCTGCTGCTGTTGCTGATGTGGTAAATAGAGCATACCTGTTTGTAACATTCTGTACGATATTTGACTGACATACCGTGTGTGTGTGTTTTTTTAAAGTTATTTCCTTTGTGTGCCGTATTTTTCAAAATCGAGTCGACTGACCCTGCGCTGATTCTGAGTTATACACGGCTGCCGTGTTGAGTCGTCGTTTGTGCATAGAGCTCTAAACAGCGGTGGGGGACGGGGGTGATGTTTTTTCTGCGAGGTTTTGGAACCGACGGGGGGTGAAGACGCCTTTTTTTGTTGTTGTTGAGGTGGCCGGGTCTAGTGTTTGCGAATAATTCTGGTAAGCGGGTCGCTCAAGCGCGAACCTTGTCGTATTAAGTGTCGTCGTCGTTTTCGTCGGATGTGCAGTACCGTAAGGTGGTGAGTTTTGTTGTCTTTTCCAAATATTTCAGCTGGTGTGTGTTTTGATTCGGTTCGTCTTTCTTTCTTTCTATTTCCGATCGTAAAGGTGACGGAGTGACCGCTTTCCGTGACGTTTCGTTTTATTTTGTTGGTAATGTTCTTACCTCAGTGTTATTGTGATTTTCATGCACGTGTGCACTGTGCGGTCATGTAGCCTGAAACTTGAGGTCTTGCGCGAAATGATTACCATACACACACACACACACACACACACATACACACAGAGAAAGTGTGGTATTCCCATTGGAGTGTTTAACTTTATGGATGAAATGTCTTTAGTATGAGATCTGGGGAGGTCATGATCTTTCCCATTTTAATTGGGCATCAAATCTGTAAATTCCAAAATTCCACTGTGGTTTATGGCTAAAGTCATTGCTATGTTTTAGACATGCTATTAATAGTCAGGTGAGATAACCCATCCAGGCTTTACCTAAAGTAGTGATGGTCCTTTGGAAGTGGATAGATCTGCTACCATACTTGCTTCTCGTGGTTATACCATTACCGTGTGCCTGAAAATTTGCTTGTCGTGATCTTGTGCAGACTTTGCGTTTCTGTGCGGTTTCAAGCGCACCTCTGCACCAAGTGTTGTGTTTCCACTGTTGACTTTTATTTTGACAATTTCACTGATTTCGTTTTATTGATGCTGATTGTTTAAGGCTGTAGTAAAATTTGAGTAGATTTTTAAAGCTTTTGTGTTGTGCATGGAGCTTGCTTAGAGAGCACTCACTGCATCACACACACACACACACACACACACTGCGTGATTTATGCGTCAATATTTTGCATTGGTTTCGAGAAAACTTAGTCATTAGGGGTATTCATGACATAAGAAGTGGAATGCTTGTTGACTTTTAGGTGTGAATTTACTATCTTTTTTAAGATGTGAAATTTTTATTGTTCTGCTGTCGATATTTGCATAACATTTTGAAAATATTCCATCCCAATTTATTTGGTTGTTGACAAAGTTCTTTGAAGCAGTGAAGTTTTAGTCAGAAGCCAAAGGATAGTTAAACCATTGAGCAAGGTGTTAACCCTTTGCAATATAGATTTGTTTAACAAATAGGTTATGAAATTGGAATACTGTTTTGATGTGCCCATAGGGTTTACAATTAGATAATTTGGTCTTAGTATAGACATGAATAGTTTTCTTTTGCTTTTATTTCATTTTCAAATAAAATTACTTGCTGCTGAATGGCCTTGACATTGGTTTTAGTGACCATTTGATATCTGGTGCATACTGCCACAGTGCTATTTGAAGCAAAAATGATATTCTTGGTGCAATGAAGAAGAGATGTACAAAAATATTTTATGCTGAAGTTTGCATCATAAGTAACTAACACACACACTTCTTACATTGTATGCAGAACTATTGTAAATAGATACCGGATTAGGAGTTTTAATGTTTTACTGTATTCCCAATTTTAAATGTGCAAGAACTTTGTTGTTTGTGTATTTGTCGGTCTTTTATGAATTTCAAATTAGGGTCGATGGTTTCGAGTGTAGTCTTTAACAAAGCTTAGAAAACAGTTGTTGGAGATATTGCAGTTTCTTTCTGTGAGTCTCATTTTTAACATGATTGTATGAAATATCTGTACGTGTTCTGGAACATTCTTTTCTTTTGCATTGCTGATATTAATTCTGTAGTTTTTAATTATATACGTGTTTAGTCTTCATTTCTTGTTTAATTAATTAAAATATTCTTTTTAAAAGTCTGTACTATTGCTCTCTCATTTGGTGTGCTTCTACAGCATAATGTACACAATTTGTGAACCGGGTGGCTTGTTAAGTCATTTGGATTTGATTGAAATAGAGTAGAATCATGAGTTTTCAAATCTTTCCTGTTGCTGGTGCCTACTGTCACATGCCAATTGTATTTGTAAACTGTTTGTCACAGTCCCTCTGAAGAAACTAATGCTGTATTTTGCATACGTGAGCATGAATTTGTGTAATTATATTATATTATTCGATGATTTTTAGCTTTGAAGAGAATTTGGATAACTTATCCAACAGGGCTTATGCTCCAAGTTTTTTTAAAGACAAATGTTGGTACTGGTTCAAAGAATTTTGATTGAAATAAAATCTTTTTATATTGTGCATAATGTTGTTACTCGATTTTCTGTATAGGTTTTTACAGATTTTCTGTATAGATTTTTACAGGCTGACCATGAAGACAATGAAAAATTTCTGATGGTTATATATGATAGCTAGTTTTTTAACTTAAGAGACACAAGATAATTTTTACGCCACATGTTGTGTACGATTAAAATTAAGCAAAGTACTGTGTGCTAAAAATAGCCTGGCCAGTGGTGTGTTCAAATATCAAAACATTTTGTAGAGAATTGCACACATTGTGTTGTATCGTTATTTCTTTTTCTCTGCTGTGTCCATCTTACTCAAACTAATGTGATTGGTGCTTTTTGTACTATTTTAATACCAATGGATAGAGTAATTTCTTTGCTATTGCAGGATTTGATGTAATTTGATGATAAAAGCTTGTTTGCTTTCCGTGTACAGCTATTTTTCTGCTTACATCTTGCTTTTGACGCTGTTTTTGAGGAATTTTTTTGATGACTAAAAATCTAATCGCATACATGTATTTAGAAATACTAGCTGCAATATGATGTGCTATACAGAGGCCACTAGTTAAATAACAGTGGATTGGGTGAATTTTGCTGCGATCAGCAGATATCCGTGGTGTTTAGAATGAGAAAACCTCAAGGTCTGATGCCGTCCTAACAATGTTCTGTATTACTGTCGTCTACGATTTGATTTTTAAGAAATTGGAATTTTTAAACCATGAATGTTTCCATATAAATCTGGTGAAGACATTGTTTGTTACATTCTTGGCTGTTGATAAACAATATTTACTGACAAATAATATTTACTGATAAACAATATTTACTGACAAATAATATTTACTGATAAACAATATTTACTCGAGTTTGTAATCAAGTTCTTGGCACAAACACTTCTCTGCAGAAAAGAGCAAGTTTCGATCTGTAAACATTAAGATGTACAACATGTAGAAACGCCATTTAGACAGCGCAATATCCATGTACAGATAAAAACACCTCATAAACGTTAATGTTAAAATTTACGTATAGATGTTTTGCTAATAAACATTACACTTTGTTAGCGGGGTATTCGTCCTATATTTTGCAATTAGCACCAAAAAATTGCACCATTTTTATGAAGACCCCAAAAATCAGAGGCTGTTGTGGTGGTGGGTAATGCTTGGGACTTGGTAGGGACAATATTGTATTTTAAAATATGTTTTTATACTGGAATTCAAAATAAAGGTTACAAGTAATAAGTCTATTAATGCAACATGCCTATCTATACTGACTTGAACATCAGAGCTAAAATACACTCATTTAGAATTATATTTTCACACAGATACACGAGTTAACAGATCACTTGACATCAGAATCAAAACTTTTTCCCAACCTAACTATACAATAAAACAAATTCCTATTCTGTACAAATAGGTAGTGAGAATGTAAAAGCCTTTCTAATTTAGGATTTCTGCTTTGATATTCATAGCAGCACCCAAAATTGCTGCAGAAATGCCTTGCATAAGGCTTGAGAGCTCCAAGTTACTGCATTATCACACCAATTCAATGTTTCCTCTGTTATGGGTCCACCCATATAATACGTATGCACTGAGGAGGAGGGGGTTGGATTGAGGAGAATTTGCATATGTACGCTATGCAAACTGGGACAGGGGATTTGAAAATATTTTTTTTTGCATATGTACTATATGGATGAGCCCCATAGCACAAAAAATTGACAAGCATCATCTGGCACCTTATTGCAATATTCCATGAATGCACTTTGGACCATAAATTGCCTCAATATGAAAATTAAACAACAGATATGTTTGGTCGTTGAAGTAGACAATGTTTCATGCACCCAATGATCTAGAAAACCCGGGTTCAATAACTTAGCTATCACAATGTGCTACAATACCGGTAAATCCAAATAGTTAAGGCATCTTTGCCCAGATCACTAAGACAGTTTGTCAAGTTCACTGCGAGCTTTCCACACTGTACTTGTCTACCATAGATGTTACACACAATAGGCCACAAAATGTAAGATGTCTGCTCTAATAAATTACCAGAAATCACATATTAAAAAACATCAATATTAAATGAAAAAAAAACAACCAACAATACATAAAATAGAAAAAGAGGACTGCATGCTAATATCCGTTCGAAAGAAATTTTCATTTCATTTGCACAAAGATCACTAAATGAATTACTAAATAATTAACTCAGACATGAACTATAATAATATTAAGAGCATTCATCAGGAAAAAGTAAAAGTAAACACAGATGAAGCTAATTGACTTTTGAAAAATACACCAAATAAATGACTATATATTCAATTGTCTGTCACAGTCAGTCAATAAAAATCATTTTTACAACAGCAAAAAAACATTTGCATAAACTCAGTTTTAACTCACACCATTTTGCAAAATCTACAGTAACAAGCAAATAAAGCCATCTTCAAATTTCTAATATGGCAAATAGCATCAAAGTGGTAAAAATTACCAAAACATGACAAAATAAAATCTCCTAACAGAAATGTTATCTCAACCATGCTACTCCTGTAGTCAGCCACCTAAAACACAAAAGTTCAATGCAGACCATTGAATGTGAACACAATAGTAAAAATTTGAAATCATCTAAAAAATTATGGAGATCAAACAAAGAGGGGTGATCTAAAGCAAAACCTAATGTCCAAAATCACAGAAAGTGATGAAAACGTATCTCTTGAAATTGTTTAAGCTTCACAAGCCCTTAATAAAATGCGATCAAGATTTTTTTGTTCAATTCAGATTTCGGACTGCTGGTGTAGAGAGGCCCGTCTGTACATTTCCTTCACTGTCGTTGCAACTTCAACAATTCCTCGTTCTTCCAAGATGTCTGCCGATGTACAGATGTTACCCTAAAAAATTAAACGCTATCACCACTCTTGCGAAATCTACTGCACCAAACACAAGCAAGGACACACCCTTCAAACCACCAGAAACTTTTGCTGTCAAATCAATATTTGATAAAACGACTTGGGGAGAAATTTTTTTGGATAACATTTCATACAAAAAGCAAAGATACTAGTTCGTGTATGGTTTTCAACACAGAAAACACAATTTTTGTCCCATCCTATCTTCAATCAATCAATAAACTTCTATGGCGCCACTATCATAATGCCTAGGGCATTAGCCATTGGCACACAGAAACAAAGTTACAGTTTCTAATTATAATGTTGTAAAACACATCCTACAGTTTCTAATTATAATGTTGTAAAACTGTAAAACTATGCTACGTTTTACAGTCAAATTTGCAATATAAAATATCCAATGTAATTGATTATAATCACCAAAATCAAATTTAATCCCAAAATTATAAACATCAGAAGTCATCAATTATGTCACACAGGTTGAAGGCAAAACATGTTTAAACTATGCAAAGAGCTATAATAAACACACTAGAGATGCAATAATATGTTATTCAGTTAAGTTGAATGTACTACTGACTGCACAATAGCATGTTAATAGCATATTATAATAGCAATAGCATATCTCTATGTTCATGAGTTGAATTCATGCAATTGAACATTTCCAACTGCATCAATCACTGCAAGCTGAACATAAGATCTCTATGGAAGAAAGCCTTGGGGCTCATCCACATAGTACGTACACAAAATTGCATATTTTCAACACCCCGCTCCCCCATTTGCACACCGTACACATGTAAAATCTCCTAAATCCAACCCCTTCCCCTCAGCACATATGTATTTTATGGATGGACCACCCTGTGCTAATAACAATACCTGATCTATGCCCATCTGCTTGCAGGCAAAAAGGAAACTGTCCACGTTCTTTCGGCACTTTGTGTTCGACAGATTCGGCTTAAAATGAGACACATAAAAAGCAATAAAAAATGTGTCAACCAACAAGACTGAATACTTCTGTATAACTGACCACTACCTACCAACAAGTACTAAACTGTGTGCATACTGCAACAAAAACAGTAATACCAAATACTGTCTATACAATTAAGTCTGTATACAAACAGTAAACACTCAGCAAAAGCAGTTGCATGAGAAATGGGCGCTGGAAAAGAGTGTAAATGGCGCTCCGTCAAGCTATCGACTTCTCCATGACATCTCTCCAAAGTTCTCTGTCCTTTGCTATTTCTTTCAAGGTCATTTGGTGTCTTCCGTCAGTTTTTCCGTTGAGATTCAGCCCTGCCATGTTCAGATCCTCTTCCACACCGTCCACCCATCGTCTTTTCGGTCTTCCGTTAGATCTTCTTCCCTCTGGTCTGTAGTTGAAAATTCGTTTTGGGTTTCTTATTTCTTCCATTCTGAGTATGTGTCCTGTCCATTTCATTCTTGTCCTGATTACTTCCACGATGCTTGGTCGCAGTGTTCTATCTACAACTCTCTAACTTCTTCATCTGTCATATGCTCCTTGTATCCAATCCTTAGTATCCTTCTAAGCCATTTATTTTCTCTTGCTATTCATTTTTTCTCCAATTCTTATTTTATTTCAATGCACAAGATGACAATAGTCAGCCATTTCAGAAAGGCCTATCTCTATACAGACTGTCTTTATATAACCATATAACGACTCGTGAAAAACAACTCACAATTGCTGGAGATGGAACGTGTATTGTTGGTACAGAACGCGGTCGAATACGATTGGCCAGGTGGCACAAGACCACACCGTCCCTCAACGCACACGGCAGATCCTCTGGCAGCCTGATCTTCAAAAGGGACTCGATCACCTGGCGCAAAATCCAGGTACGTCACAGGTCACATGAGTCCAAAATAACACGGCCTGCATAGTTTAATTTTCCAGTCTTATTGGAAAATAAAAAATAAAATTTTAAACCTATTTATCTGCACACACCCTGCGCAGGGCTTTCATCTGTTCTAGGTCTTCCCGAGCGTGATGAAGATTACGTCGAATTGTAAACGCAGGGTCCTGGCTATTCAAATCAGCGCTCATTGCATCCAGTGCTTTTTGACAAGCCAGTGGCAGGGCTAAGACAAACGACACAGGGCAGAATACTGCACACAATTAACATCATGTTTACCAACTAAAAGAGGTCAAAGTTAAAATACTACCATTCACCACATGACATACATGTAGAGAAAAACTGAAATCAAAATATTCTATTAACCAAAATATCCTATAAAATCCAAATTTATTCACCAAAATACAGCAAAATCTACCAATAACATGGACTTCAGTCAAACATTTACTTATTTGAGAACTAGAGAAAGATTACTGTAAAATACCTGAGAGTTTTATGTTGGAATTTGATAAATTGTCACTGAATGCCTCAGGATAAGATTCAATCCCATTTGAAGTGCCGTCCAGCCGAGCAAATGGATTTGAATGCTGAAATGTTAATTACCACAATAAATAGAAATGCAAAATTTATTCAACAAAGCGGTAAAGTCACTCTTAGGCAGGTACAGCGGTCATTCCACAATGCAACACAACGTAAACAAATTACATGAACACATATCATCCGCATATTATATATCAGTCGTGTTAAGCACAACTATAGATGTCACACATGATTTTGTGCCACTAATTAACCCCTTGAACTGGGTATTTAACTGTAGCTCAATGTAAAATGGACGGATATATCCGGGGTTCCCAGTTAAGGGGTTAATTTCATAAAAATCGTTTGAGCTCGTGAAGATATAAACGTGTTTTGAACAGAATATTAAAGGGAGTTTAGGCCAATGGTAGCACACCCACTCTGAACT
Source organism: Metaphire vulgaris (assembly GCA_018105865.1). NCBI lineage: Eukaryota > Metazoa > Annelida > Clitellata > Crassiclitellata > Megascolecidae > Metaphire > Metaphire vulgaris. The sequence goes on from CM030858.1 coordinate 11,768,499, forward strand.
GGTCAAAGTCGTCGAAAAACCGGCGGACACGCATTTTCTCTTCGTCAAGTCGATGAAGCACGTTCAACGCCTCTCGTCGGTGCTGAGCCACAACTGCTTCGTGATGCCTGCGAAACTCATTCTCCTGGAAATCAAAAAATAATTCAACTTTTAAAATTGAATATAACGATATATAGAATTGCACCAAACCAACAACAAAATTTACAACTAGCAAACGTCATTTAAACTCTAAAGCAAAATAATAAAAATCTCTAATTAACCCTTAAAATTCCATATATAATTTGTAACTATATGCAATGTAACCGAATATGCGCGGTTCCGACAGTCTAAGGGTTAACCTACCATAGGCTGGCTATGACTGTTATCTGATGAAGGGCTTTCTGATGTTATGTGATGAACTGGTATTGGAATGGAGCCAGAGCATTGAGAGGAGATGACCCGAGGTTCTTGCAAAGTGTTGCGCTCGCATCCGTTGATACTGAAATTGAAATAAAATAATATAATATAATAAAACTAAACTAAGTTAAACTAAAAACTAAAATAACTAATAATTTGTCATCACAGTCATATGAAAATAAGTGTCTCAATTTCACCTCTTGCATTTATACAAATAATTAAACTATTTAACCCTCAAACTGCCAAATACTTTATAACTGTATACAATTTGACCAAGTATATACTCAGTTCTGGTGGCTTAAGGGTTAACATTGCACTACAAAAAGAATACATACATTCATTTCTTTTTTAAAAATGAGAACAACTTTACTAATGCTGTCACGGGCAAAGAATTTTAAATAAATGGATGATAATAAAGATTAAAATGGAAAATAAATGCAAAATTATCAACCCTGTTGTTGACCAGACTTCAGAAGCAGAGCAGTTTCCATTGCTGTTGTAATCCGCATTGTCGGATACTTGATACTGTAAAGGGACGACGACTGGTATTGGAACCGCTTTAACCTCCTTGAAATTCTGAGTCTGGAAACCACTGTCGATAAATATTTCAACCAAATCGACAATCAATCAATCATAGTGTAAATCATTTACCAATAAATAGCTACACCAAACTGACTGAAAGATTGAATCGAGCAATCAATCCATCAATCAATTACAAGAATAACGATAACTGAGAATGACGATGATGGCTAAGATGACGATGATTAAGCAATTAATATAAAACCATGCGGCAAACTTTTTGCAATTATTTCGCATTGTCTATTAAAAGTTAAGAATTCAAACAAAATGTCACAGTTTGGTGAAATATCTGTTTTAAATAAAATTTGTCAAGACTTTAAGAACGTGAAGCTCTATCTATGATAAAAAAATACCCAAACCGATAAAAACTGTCTAAATGAATATTCACCCCATACTTACTGTTTAGGTCCGACACATTTTCCATTTTCTCGGGGACTTTGGTGACTCGACTGCGTTCCACCGGGTATCGAAAACACGCCTCTCCTACGCCCGTCGATTTCCACTTCTTCCGCTTTCGGCTTTTCCGCTTGGCGCCTCCGCAACTCATCGTCTAGCCTCTGCCGATGATGTAACTTCTATGCAAAATATATACCACAGCTTTGACTATCTGCAAACTGGCACTGATTATATAATATGAATGGGAGCAAAAAAAGTCAGAAGCCAGGAGCAGCAACATATGTCAACGAAAGCCATCGGTAACGTCTGAAATATATTCAGCCTTAAAATAGACCTCTAAAGAATAAGACAAAGGAACATATGCACACTGACTTCTCCTTAAAATATCAATCTTAACAATCCTCTTTGGCTTGTCAGTTCTTAAGAGAGGACATTTTTGAAAACCCAAAGAAGCTGCCAATTTTCATCAGAAAACAATAGAACGATAGAAAGGCTATGAAAATAAATACTCTGGTACAGAAGTCAAAACCAATTTTCACAAAACCAAGAAAATTGTAACATAAGAAAAACACTGGCCAAGCCAAGCCTAAGAAAACAGGCAAAACGAACGAGTTAATATTTAAAAACTCATTCGGGATATGAGTCACCGACTAACACAATAAAACAATTTTATTAAAACGCACCTCAGTATCCGCAATGACTAATTTGCGAAAGCTGCCGTTTGCAGCAGTTCCATACCCAGAATCCAACACTCCTCCCCGCAGTCGCCCAAAATCCCCGTTCTCTGATTGGTTAGTTGCTTCGTCACCGTTTCTGTCAACCGCAAAAATTCAGCATTTGTCCACAAACTTGTCAACTACATTGTTTTTCTCCTAAGTCTGTTCATATAAACTGCCAGATTTGTAATCTTCTGCATCTTTATACAAAAGCATACAGATACAGTACCTTAAATTTCAGCATCTTCTAAACATCAGATACTGGCAAATATTTTAAAAATATAACTAAAGTCACAACCAGACATTTACTAATTTTAATAAAACAATATTGAAATCGCATAACCAATTCGTACAATTTGCTTCAAAAGTGAATGCAGAAATATACTTACAGAGTAGAATGTGAGGAAGCTCGTTCAACATTTGGTACGTTACTTCTTCGATTGTTGTTATTTTGGATCATGCCGTGATGTCTTTCATATTTTAGTGCTTCCAGGCAGAGTAGCTTTTTTAAATGAACAATACCCTTTGTGCATGCCTAGTTAACATCAAACAATGCTTCAGAAAGCAGTCATCATCTAGAAAACACAAACTGCAGTTTGGAAAAAAGTATCTGCAAATTAGAAAATTTTCCATTTCACAAATGTAAAGTGCTGTAAACGAACAGTGATGTCTAAGCGATTAAAAAATGCACTGACTATGCATGATCAACAAATCTTCAATAAATCTTACATCAATGTGTCTTAACCCTTTTTGCTCCATAAGGCAGATATTTCAGCTTTATAACCCATTGGCTATAGTGATCACCAGGGTCAACGGGTCAAAAGCTGCCATGGGTTGGCTGGAGTAGCAATAAAAGTCCAAGCCATACAAGATTGTCGTAGGTTTGAATCTGACTCAACCATTACATGGGACAAGCTGTTTACTTCCCAACTATCCTTGAGGATGGCAACAGAAAACCAATATACTTAGCTCCTCCCTTGGTGACATAATACGAAAAAAACCATATTGTGTAGGGCCTTGGGTAAAAAGTATTTTAGATCCACTGCAGCACACAGAATTACAAAGCCAGGACTTGCCATATTATAACAAACAAAGCACCCCACAAACATAAGCTAGAAATGTGATGAAATGCAAGAAAAGGATAATGCAAGTTTCTTTTTCAACTCCATCAGGTAAAACGTTATCCCGGCAACGTGGAAAATGGAAAATCAACTCACGTGAGCCGGAGGAGAGAGAAGCGGATTATTCTCCAGACGGAGTTCTTCCAGAGAATCCATCCGGTGGAACTCGCACGGTATGTGGGCGACGCGGTTGCAGGAAATGTCAAGAAGGCGCAGTTTGAGCCGGCAGAGACCTGGAAGACCCAAAGCCAAGAATAAAAAAACAACTGTCGAACGTATCTACGTATCTGCACGTAACTTGTAACTAAAACACACACACACTCGCACCCACACACACAGTAAGTTCATCAAAAATAACAAAAGCTAATTGCAGGATTAAAAAAATGTGGATAAAACTATTTGAAAGCATCATTCCATACAAATACATCAACAGCAATAATAATATACATCATATGAACTTATTTAGCATCATACTCATCAGAACAACATACTTATTTTGCTATGCATGGTCAGGACTCTTATCTTCACTGTGACATCACAACACAATCCCATAACAGCAATCTGCACGAACCATACGACGCAAAACACAGATCTCAATCCCATAACAGCAATCTGCACGAACCATACGACGCAAAACACAGATCTCAATCCCATAACAGCAATCTGCACGAACCATACGACGCAAAACACAGATCTCAATCCCATAACAGCAATCTGCACGAACCATACGACGCAAAACACAGATCTCAATCCCATAACAGCAATCTGCACGAACCATACGACGCAAAACACAGATCTCAATCCCATAACAGCAATCTGCACGAACCATACGACGCAAAACACAGATCTCTGACCAGTTAATTTTTGCCTGTTTGCGCTTTTCTACTTTTCTTCTACTTTTTACATTTTCAATTATGTTCCAATCAAAGATTCCATCCACCAAACCACAGATCAATCCATTAAAGTAACCATTGCATACAATTATCACCTCCCACATGTTTCATACAACATCCAAAATCATTGCAAATATTCATTTAACAACAACAACAACAACAACAACAACAACAAGGCAAATACTTAGTGGCAGTTCCACGAGTAAGTTGCGTCGAACGACGAGACTCCTCAGGGACTGGAGATCGCCCACCTGGATTGGCAGGTGGGTTAGTTGATTACAGGTCACATCCTGAAATCAACCAAGAAAGAACATAGAATGTAAACAGCATAGAATGTACTGTAAACAGCATAGAATGTAAACAGCACGCCCATGTGCTCTGCGCTTCAAACACCGCAAAACATCAACCGCCACAGATTACAGGATCACCTGAACTGCATCGGTTACCATGACGACACTTTATGGGTGTGCATTTGTAACACTACAATTCGAGATCTTCCTTTAACACAGTCCTGCAAAATATTATTTTGCATCCATCTGACAGCGTCAAGAAGACAGCAATGTCCTGGATATCAACACGTAGTTGAGAGATAATTAACGAATTAGGAGCTTCTTTAGGACCCCACAAAGATTCGACCCTGTGACTCCCCGAGTCCTTACCATCCCCCCACACCCACTGAGCCACAGCATTGCCGTTAATCTAACAATATCCCTGACCAAAGAGAATTATTAAGAAAAAATCATGCTCGAATCTGAAGTACCAAACTGATTAGAGCACAGCTCGAGTGGTACTTTGTCTGATGAAGAATGCCATATTGTTTGTGGAACCAGTCTAAGTACATCGAGTGCTGCCGCCGCGACCGCAGAAACACTTGACCGCAAATGATTTACAATGCAAGAGTGTGTCTGCAGCCACAGCACATCACATGAGCAGGTACGGAGGCAATGTCTGGGTAAAGCCCATAGTCACAGGCCCATCAGTGAATCTGGGATTTTCCTACTATGGTCACCAAGAAATATAATGCACGGTAACAAAACTTCTACCAGTTGATTCCACATCTAATTTAAAAGCATCAGTAGCAATGAATTGGTTACAAGGGACATCTTAAATAGGCAAGAGTTGAACATCAAAGATACGTGAGAACTAGATATCATAAGACCACAGTACACCAGATATTTTGAATAAGCTAAAGGTTGGGTGGGTGTCATAAATTATTTGGAAGGATAGGAAAATTCATGCACATATATGAATGTTACAATGCAACTGTACTGCTGCCTACCAGTTCCATAAGATTCTCGAGGCTTCCGATTTCCTCGGGCAACGAAACCAGACGGTTGTTACTGACCTGAAGAACTTGAAGCTGTTCTAACCGACAAATGAATGGCGGCAACACTGCTATCAAGTTCCGACTAAAAAAAATTAACAAACAGCATCAAAAATTCTGTCCATTTCTCCCTAACAGTACTTGTCATCAGCTTGACTATGTGCTAGAACTTTTAGAAAATGCTGTCACCCCCCCCCCATAAAAAATGGCATCGGGCTTTGACTCAGACTAAATATATCTTTTGGTCAGTGATGTCATACATTGTCTATCACGCAATGCTGCATGTCATCTAGTGCACTGCACATGAAAGTCGTACAGCTCCTCAAGCATATGCAGACATAAGGACAGATTGAGATATGTATAAAACTACGGATAAGTTTTATTGTACGGTATAAACTAAAAGCAAAGTTTTCCCATGCCCATATTCAAGCGTTGGGACCGGTGTTGATCTCCGGTCTCTTAGGCATACAGCGACACAGGTGGCATACGCCATTAACCTAGAGTAGGTTGCCAGATGGACAACATCAGAGAAGAAGATCTATAAACATGAAAGGAATTTCAATCATAGAAGGAACACGATTAACAGAAGATAGAACTTCTTGGAAACATTTTGTGTCGAGCTATTGCCGCTAAAGAGTTGGCAGAGAGCAAGATGATGATGATGATGATGATGATGATGATAATGATAAAAACACATTTGAGGAGGTTGCCAGTCAAACATCCAGGCCCATGCTTTACTTTGCATCGAAAGCTGCCCCTCAATTTTAAGTTATAACCGCCCTCTGGCGAGTAAGGCTGAGTCGACCTTGGGGGCTCCTACGGGAGTTGAACCCGTTCCACCAGAGTGCCTGCCCAGCGAGTAACCACGTCTGCCATCTTCCCAACACAGGGCTGCGCATAATTGGATGAAAAACTTTCAAATGAATGGCACCTTAGATTTAGATGAACTAGGTTCTGAAGCTGAGTGATCGCCGATGGAAGAGTTTTTATGATATTGTTGTAACAGTTCAACTGTTCCAAGGAATGATAATCACAGACTTGACTCGGAACCTCGCCAAAACGATTTCGCGACAGATCTGTAAATATCAGACACACGACTTCACATCCACGTATCTCCAGCTTTCTAACAACAACGGTAATAATGAGAGTTTCACTCAACAGAAAGAAGCTATTGACAGAGGTCACGTGTTCTTCTAATCAATCAATAAACCAATCAATCAATCAATCAATCCAATTTATTAATTAATATCAGATCACAAACCAAAGAAAAATCAAAATTACAAAATCCAATGAATAATAATTGTAAATGCATATGTTACTGAATGTAGAGCTAAGGATTAACAGTAATGGTGAAATACTAAATGGTGTCACAAAGCACCACAGAAAATTTAACTTATGTATGTATGTATGTATGTATGTACCGGTATGTATGTAAAAGGAGAGGCAGGGGAAGAGAACTATTTCTATGCAATAAATCTGCCTTCCAACATACTAAATATTTTTATCATGCAAACAAGACAATTAAGATATGCATAATTCATTACAATGTATTACAACAATTTATAATTCTGATAATAGCATTTAAAATAAGTTTTGGTGTAATAAATAGGCAATAGTGAGAGAAAATATGCAGTGCAAGCTACAAGTTGGTACCGGTACCTAAAAACACAGATTCACAAGAATGTTTTATGCTCATTTGTTTCTAAGCATTGTGTTTACAAGTTCTGGCTTTTGAGACTTGATCCATATTATTCCTCACCCACACACACACACACACACATCAATTAGACTTCTGAATACCAAAGCATAAACAAAAGAAGAAGTTTGCTTTCTGCAACAGCTTAAAGAATAAGACAAAAGTAAAACAATAATAACAAGTGTTAGACCCATCATCAAGAAAGAAATAGTTCTGGAGCCTACTAAAGACGAGCCAGGCTTTATTCTTCTCAAGTCTGCAAAATATTTTCCTTCAGCTTGTGAGCCAAAGCCACATCAACGGACTTTATATCATCATCCATCACTTACAATGCATAATCTTATAACTGGAACATTCTTCAGATGTACCTGCTGCATCCTGCAAAATTGGCCACACCTACACTGTGTCCGATAACTGAACCTTCAGTTAAGGTTTTTCAGTTACGGTCTTCAATGTGGTCCATCAACTTGTAGGATTTCCCAATTTGGATTTATTACATAGAACTAGTTTTCTTCATTGACGCCTGTTCACCACAGATTGTTCCATGACTGACCTGGACTAATTCCTTCTGGCCATAACTCAGGTTTGTTGACCAATCAGCCAATGCCCTAAGCATCATCATAGTAATGCTCTAGAAATTGGATGGCTGATTGATAATAACCCATAACAGATCCTAATCATTGTTCAAATACTGATTGACTTCAGCAGTTCAAGCAAACTGCTTTGATAACATCAAATTAACTGATTTGAACCTCTGAAGCAGTCACATGACACACAGCTGAGTTTAAAGATGCCGCCTAAGAATGTATAATTAAACTTCGTCTTATTTGCTGGTTCAAAAGACTCACACAGCATCAAGGCTTGACATCGTTAGGGTCACTTAAATACAAAGCCAAACATCTTACTAAAAAGCTAGACTAACCACAGCAGCACATGACAGATGGCGATAACTGAACAGGCTGCCAAATGGAACTTATGGAAACTTAAATTACATTCAAGACCTGCATCCACAAAGACAAAATGTATCATTTTTACTAACTAACCGACCAATGGCGATAGCTATTTTATATTAAGATTAAGCGCCTAAGAGTGAGCAGATACTGCGCTGTTACTTTTGGAAGCGCTATAGAAATTTACGAGATTTTACTAACACGACCGATATTAAATGCGCCGTACCACAAACCCAAACGTACCGACGAGCGTCGTGTCGACGAGGTCGTATTTGGCGGCGGACCGCGGGTACTGCTTGAGATTTCGTCCAGCGAGGACGATCTGTCCCGTGTACTGCGAGTCGTCGAAGACCTCGGCGGTCGACGAAGAGGCCGGACGAGGAGGCTGACTCCGTCTTGCACTCATCTCCGCCGCCGACGCTCTTACCATCCGTACCGATCGCTGGGATGCGATCCGGTATATCCCGCAGACCGGATCAGGCGCTCAGAGGACGCGAAAAACTCCGCATAAATGAGAAAAAAACAGAAGCAAGGACCCGCTCATTATAAGTCCTTCGCCTGTTATGTCGGCCATCGTTTATTCACATCTGCCGCATAGAGCTCTGCGATATGCCATAGAGTTCGATATATCGTTGCAGATGTAAACAAACCAAACAAGCTGGTTTGGACTCAGGATTAATGCAGCAAAAAAGTCACGAGTCTCACGACAGTTGAGTTAACAGAAAGAGAGAGAAAAGTATATACAAATCATTAGAAGGAAATAGCATAGAACAACTAAAGAATTTTACATACGTTGGAGGAGAAATTACAAGTGATGGAAGGCACGAACAAGATATTAAAAAGAGAGCAGCAAAGGGACTAGTCTAGTCTTAACCCTTCTAAGACAGAGTTTCTTTTAATTGACTACCCCAACAACTCAAAAAATTGACAATCCTAAACTAGTTTTGGCTTCTGACACCACAATAATCCCTGTTCCAACTGCTAGAAATCTAGGATTCAAATTTGATTCTTTTCTAAACTTCAATCACAAATTTCCCAATTATCAAAAGCCTGCTATGTTCATATTCGTGAAAACGTCCTTGCCTAGATACTAAAACTGCCTCCACAATTGCCACTCCACTCCAAATTAGATTATTGTAACTCCCTCTACTATAACCTTCCCAAAGCCTCTATCAACAAATTGCAATCAATACAAAATGCACTTGCTCGTGCTGTTACTAAGTCACCTAAATTCTCCCATATTTCCCCCATACTAAAATCATTACATTACATTGGCTTAAAATAACTGAACGTATCCAATATAAGATAATAACACTTACACATAGCTCACTTCAGTCATCAAAACCTGTCTACCTTAGGTCACTATTAGCCCCTCAGCCTCCTCGACCCACACGTTCGTCATCTCATCTCACTCTGTCACGCCCGCTAAATCAATCATCCCTGAAAATTTGCAATCGTGCCTTCTCATACGCTGCACCTGAACTCTGGAACTCGATCCCAGCTTCCCTTCGCAACTTGGACACTTTAAAACAATAAAATCTGATTCCTCATTTCCTATAATTCCTGCACTATCTCCTCAAGTCTTCAGGTCTAAGCTTAAATCCTTCCTGTTTCTTAAATCATTTCCGCCATAGCTGTAACAACCTAGCCTCACTGCCCTTCGGATATTGACTATTGCCTGGCTGATCCCACACCTTTCCTATAGCTATTTTAAGAGAGGCTGAGCGCCTAAGAATAAGCAGCTACTGTTGTGCTGCTTTCCAAGGCGCTATAGAAATCCACGAGATTTTACTTTACTTTTACTTTACTTACAGACAATGGGAAGACTTAGGCATAGTTGGAATGCAAAAGAAACAAAGATCAGCACCAAAATTCAAGTATTCAACACTATCATTGCACCACAAATACTATATAGATCAGAAACATGGTTCTTAGAACGAGCAGATAAAAAGAGACTGCTAGTGGCAGAAACGAGCTGCTTGCGAAAGATCTTGGAAGTAAGCAGACTGCAGGAAATAAAGAAATGAAGACATAAGAAAAAGACTGGGAATGCAAGAGACAATAATAGACAAAATCAGAAGAAGACTTAGATGGTATGTAGGGGTCTACATTTGAATAGAATGTAAGACTGATGGGGTCTATATGGTAAGCATTAAAACTGATGCTATAGTATCAACATATTCGTTATTGTTTACGAACCAGAGCATCAGAATTATAACGCATACCAGCACTACTTCATTTGCAAAATTATACACTGCTAACTTCGACAAACTAATATTGTTTAGAAGAGTTGTTTACGGACAAGTTCAAAAACTAAATATCAGAGTATTATTCTTTTATTCAAAGAAGCTCATCTGGCCAGTCACAAACAATTGAAAAGGCTTAGGTATACATCTGATCAATCACATGCATTTATATTTGCATTGCATATATATATATATATATATATATATATATATATATATATATATATATATATATATATATATATATATATATATATATATAGGTAAACATATTACTTATAACTTAGCATACAACAAACAACATCAAAAACAACAATTTTCATCACTGGAATGTTAATTAAAACTGATTTTTACAACAAGACTTTAAAATTGTGACAAAACACTAAATAATTTAATCACTTAGTTCTTTACAACACAGAGCAAAAAATTAGACAAGGCATGATTACTTGTAAGCATCAAATTAAAGCTAGATGCAGTCCAGAAAATAATTAAAGCAAAACATTAGAAATAATTCCAAAGTGCATATAAATAAATACTGTAACGACAATGATTGTATTATTATTATTGTTCATGTATACTATGAATTCAGAAAACCGAGGGGTTCACAAAACTGGCAAAAAACCTGCCGAGGCAATGCTGAAAGATCAAGGCCAAACAAGACCCAAAACCGAGATCAAGACCAAGACATTAAGAAACTGCACTCGTTACAACCACATTAGATATCACATTCTATAGACTTAACCACTCTGCGTGAGGAGGCGATATTAACCATGCAGTATAGACAGAGAGGTTGGGGATAACAAAGAGTGACATGAAGATGATTGACATGAGAGGAATGACATTAAGCAGAGTTTACTGTAGCTGCAGTTCAATCAATGCAAACAAAGCAACAACACCGAAAACACTATAATCGGTTCAGAATGGACTTAAGTGGCACTGCTATTGCCAAGCATTTAACCAAAAGTCTGCCAAAATACTGTTTATATTGACCTCATCATACTGCAAAGAACTACAAACTCTTACATTAGAGCCAAAGTCATATTATCATAACTGAGCCTGTTGTCAAGGACCATAACATGTGCACTGTCAGTCAAAATTAAATTTAATACAAATCATGAGTGACACATTTGTGCAGGTGTTCAAATTTTCCAAAAGTTTTGGAAGTGTCAGGACAGGCCAAATGTTTTGACGGCAAATGGGGAAGGGGGGTCAAAGCATGAGACAAATCCACTGATGCCATTATAAGTTATAATATGCCGTAAATTTTCATTTCTAGCAATCACTCCGACTTTGTCTGAATTCGTGTAACGATGGGGAAAACCCGCTATCGTATTGCATGTTCAATTCTTCCACCTTTGCGACGAACGACCGAGACCCGAACGAAGACGAGTCGTCGAAATCGTCCGGAGGCAACGGAGAAAACTGGACGAATGCCGGAGGAGAGGAGGACGACTCGAGCGGACTGTCGCAATTCATCCCGCCGATTCCGAGATCGAGCGACTCGCGGAGGATTTCCACGTACCCGTCGTAACTGCCTTCTGGCGAGGGCGACATGAATTCAATGTCGGAAGCGTTACCGAGGTCGCTAGTCTTGGTGTCGTCGTCGTCGCCTGCAGGCAGCGGATACATATACGCCTGATCTTGAAGTAAGTCGGCCGCTTCTTGCCTGTAGCACCTTGGAAACCAGTCTGGGTGTTCTCGAGCGTAAACAGACGCCTCCCCAATGGCATTGAACAGTGCCCTTCCCTTCTGGCTGTTGAAGCAGTAGGTCGCGGCGCTCAGCCGGCGCGCAAAAGTGGTACCTTTGGCGCTGAACTTCGTCAGACCGTGAATATTCAGGAAGAGGTCTTCGATGTGGTCCATCAACCTGTAGAATTTCCCGAAACTCAAATCCAGGACGTGTTTTTGTTCCGTGTAAGGAAAGCACACGTGAAAACAGTGAAACCGAGGACTACCCAGGTACACCTTGCTCTGGATCTGGCGTAGTGCGGGTATGAACACGTCAGGTAGGGGGAGATTCAATTCTGGAACGTACCGCCTCTGCCCCAACCACCCTCGGTATTGCTCACAAGCCCCCAGTGAGTTGACGATGATGACGTGTTTGACGCTGTACATCTGTTTCGACAGCCATTCGATCGGGCTCGTCTGCGCGATTTCCACCTGGCACCATTCGTCGTAGATGACGTCACAGCCGCAGCGGGCGTTCAGAAAATCAGCGAAGCTACGAACCACCTTGCGATGGCTCTCGTTGTCCGTCGAGTAAACGAGAAGAACAGGCTTTCTCTGACTAATTAGAAATTTCTTTTCATCGTTTTCAACAGCTGCACAGAAAAACACATTTCTTGAAAAGTAAAAGATGCGAGCTAATTAGATTTCTACGCATAATACAACATGGCAACTATCACATCGCCCTGGCAAAAGTCTTACAAAATGCATTAAACTCTTCGAATAGTAAGCGGAAAAATCAAAACTTGACATTAATAATATTCCAATATTTTTTACTGAAGCAACCATCGACTGGTGCTGATGTACTACTACAAAGGTGCTAAAGAAGTTTACTACCACTACTACTACTATTACTAGTACTACTACTACTGCTACTGCTACTACTACTACTACTCACCAGAGCCAGTAAGAAAAAAAGCAAAAATAAGTGCAGCCATTTTGCAAAAGACACTAAATAAACAGATAGCATCAAATTACTTTGGTCTGGAAGTGTTCCATCGCGTCCATTGCGGCATCGAATATACAGGATTACAATGGACGCAACAACCACAAAAGCCGCAAAAATGCCAACAAAGATTCCGATCAGTTTCCAATTATTACCAGTACTCTGCCAAACATCTGGCTCCATGTTCAAATGTGCAGCTGTTGTTGCTGACAAAGACGAGCAGAAACCTAATAATTAAAATAGCAGCATGTTAAAGACTGAATCAACCAATCTATGAATCAATCAGTGAATCAATCACCTATACATGTGCTTGGAGAAGTTTTGTACCTCTGGTGCAGGGGTATTCAAATGGCGGCCCGCGGGCCATATCCGACCCGCCAAGGGGCCTGAAATGGCCTGCATAGATACTAAAAAAATAAAGAGCTTTTTCTAACACTTGAAATGTCTTGTTTTAGCCTACCTCTTTCTACTGCTTATGAACTACCGGGTATAATTTTTTTAACTACACAAAATATCAAAAAAGAAAACAGTTACTTCCTTTATCATGCTAACATACAGATTTCCAAAACCTCTTGACCTTGGGCACCAGTCAAAAAATCTGTCCCTTAATAACCTTCTTAATAATCTTCTGTCCCTTAATAAAATTTAGTTGCCTACCCCCACTCTAGTGAAACCTTACAATGTACAGTTACAATGGCAATGAAAACATGCAAATGTTGCTATAAAAACCACAAGTCAGAGTGGTTAGAGAACTAAATCTTCTGGCTAAGGTATCATGGGTTCAAATCTTGACAATATGGCTGCTAGCCCTATTAGCTCTTTCCAATAGAAATATATTTAAGCAGTAGATGAAAGTACCAGTAGAACAATTCCAAAAATGTCTATTCAAGGCTTTTCCCTTCCAAACCATCCTAATCATTCACACCACCCTCTGCTCCCCCACCCCCCCATATCTATACAAATAGTTGCCCTCTCAAAACAATCCTCCATCCAGCACTCAACTCAAATGACTCTGGTATTGGGCTACACTCAAATTTAATACAATGAATACTCTGACAATATTTACCCTTCTTTGACAATATTTACCCATCTTGGGCACCCTGCTATAAAGTTTTGAGCAAACAAGGTAATAAAGCAAAATCTCTGAATCAGAGAAAATCTAGGCCAGGCCGCCAATGAACAAACAGGAATAGTTAGAACCAGAACACTGCTAGGTGCATTCGGCTCTCACAGGCCCCAGGTCAAGGTCACAGGTCAAGGCCCCCCAATCACAAAATACATGCAAAGGTTCTGGAGACTATTATGACGAAAGGCAGAATTTTTCATGGATGGGTGCTTGTGCAAAGACTATGCCATAGACATCGTATATTGTATGATCATATTGGTGCAGAAATTAGTCATATTCATAGCAACAATGTTGTACATATCACGTAGCACCAGATCAGCAAGTCGTGTGGCCTCATTGTAACGATGTGCAGATTTCAAAGACTGTACAAGTTATTGAGTCAACTAAGAGAATAGACTCATAGATAGACAATGACACCCAATGATCACCAATGTTGATTAATGTTGTCAATTGCCAAAAGGTCATGTGTGACAGGCAATTGATATCAAATGACACAAGCAAAGAATTGGCTTCAGAGAGTGCATGTTCCCAAACTGGTCCACATCCATGCTTTTCACAAGACCTGATAAGAATCTTTAAGATTGACGAAAAAAGGTCAACTAAAGACAATCTGAACAACTTAAGAAAAGATTTCATTGCTGTGGATTAACACATCCACACTTACTTACTGTCGCTTATATACCGTGCGGTTTTAGTAGAGGAAAGGGGTATATATTGTATTGTAGAGGAATTGGGGGGGTGGGGGAATTCCTGGTCACTGCTTACTTCCCACTGATCCACTCTTCACACAACAAGAGGGAATTTTCACACTGTCATTAACTTATTCAACTAACTTGCTGAGCATAATGAAAAGATTTGAAATTCTCCCCCACACCCCACTGGTCCGATTCTCAAATACCATTCCACCTAAACAAAATGGATTGGCGTTAAACATAATCTACTAACGACTTACTGTTTGTCATATTAATGGGACTCAGTTCCGTGGCATAACATTCACGGCAGTCATTCGGTCCAGCCCGACACACACACCATGGGTCGTTGATTGGCATCACCTGCAACATTCCCCACAATTTATTTTAGACACACAAAATAATTAAAACCTCAAAGCTACCTTTGATCATTAAAAGAAAAGGTCATATTGTGCATGGATAACTTGGCTTGGACATGTTAAAAGAATGGACAACAATAAATGGACCTACAAAGTACTGCATACACACAAAGTGGAAGGAGAAAGAGGGCGAGAAAGACTAAGAAGATGGAAGGATAACAAGAGAAAGGATCTGGAAACAAAGAAAAAACATGACAATAATTGTAGAAGGATGCAGATTACCGTAAGATAGAGTAAAGTGGAAATGCTTTGTATCTACCAGTTACTATTGTCGTTATGCAGGCAGAAAGTGAAGATGATAACAATGCATTTGTCATCAGCATAAAGCAGTGATTCTCAACCTCTGGTATACACACATATCCCTAGGGGTATGCCAGCTGCCTCCAGGGGATATGCAAGGAAAAAGATTGTAAAAAAATTAAGAAAAGACAGATAGTACTCATAAGACAAAAGTTTGACATGTTGGTACCAGTATCTCCATTGTGGGATGCTTGGGGGTATGCATGATCACTTTATTGCTGGGGGTGGGGCGACAATTTAAAAAATGTTGAGAACCGCTGAAGTGTCTAAAGCACTATGCAGACCATATTATTTAGTCCCACTCTGCGCTGGTGCCAGAGATGACAAAAACAATCTGTTTCATACAATCAAACCCACATTAAGCACACATCTAAACTGGAGCAGACATGGACAGATACAGCATGAACCACAGAGACACCCACAGCAACTCAGAAGTCTACTTCTTAGCATTTTAAGCCGCTTCTTTCGGTCAACCGAGGGCTGAAGCGTATAAACATTGTGCGGTCAAATTCGTTTCAGCCGAGAGAACACACGAGCTCGAAGCAAACGAGAATACTTTTCAGAAAGAGGATAACATCTTTGAAAGAAAGTAAAGTGGAGTAGAAAAAGAGAAATTGGAAATTGGTTGTAGCTGAGACTTCAACTGGAGAAGCACTGCCAGCCCAAATGTATTTACACAAAAAATACGTTAGTAAGTAGTCTTTTGATAACGTGCCTTTCTTCTTCCTTGGCAAAGAGATAACATTATCAGCTTAGCCAGTGTTTTTCATTTCACTGTGTACTACTAGCAGATGGCACAGCAAACATTGTTGCAATTTCTCAACCACTTACTTTCAGACGTTCATTTTCCATAATATCATAGCATGCATCGTGGAATCAACCACGCCAAGCAACAGATGGGAGTAGGAAAAAAATTCCACTGCCCACCCGTTCATTAACCCCCAGCCTGCCTGCACCATGTGATGGGCAAACAAAGGCGACCAACTTTACCGCACTAATGAACGGGGATCTCAAGGTCTCGCCATCACAGCGATGTCACCATGACAACCTGACCCACTTGTGTGATCAGGGCTGAGATTGTAGTACGGCACACAAGTGGTTTGTTGATGAAATCGCGAAAGATATCTAACTAGGGAAACGAGAAGACAAACGGATCTTCTAACCCAGACTTTGTATATACCAGGACAGACATTGCTGAACTTCTCGCACACTTTTCTATTCTAAAACACACAAAAAATTATCCACAATAATACATTACGAGTACAGTACAATCATTAAACATATACAAATACAAACATAATGCAAGTGAATGGCTTGATTTGCTTTTGAAGATGAAAGCTTGGCATTTCGAAATACAGTGGATCCCACTTAATTGCATACCGCTTTATTGCATAACCCGCATAATTGCATAACAACATAAATACCAGAACCAGTGTTTTCTGCGTACAATTAATTATCAGACGTCCCGGCTATTCGCATAGCCCAGTTAATCGCATAAGCAAGGCTTGCACGGCACCTAAGCAATTAAGCGGGTTTCACTGTATTGCAATCTAATTTTATGCACAAGATTGCTGTTCAAAAAGCTACAATGCAAATTGTGCTGGGATCTCCAGAATCTTTGAAACTACAGTAGAACTTCGTTATAACATATTTAGCTGGTCCGTAAAATTTAGCAATACCGTCCAATACGGTAGCGGGTCACACGGAACCTTACAATGTGGTACATTATAACCGAGTATACGTTATAACCGAGTCCGTTATAACGAAGTTCTACTGTACTAAGCCATGTTGCCAATAGAGTTAGACTATGCATCTTATATTTGCAAACAGCATTGAAGAAACGCCAAACTGTTTAATACCTCCACTCCAACACTGTAGACAATTTTTTCGGCAACAGTAGTCATTAGCGGTGATGTCGCTGTGGCATTCAAAAGAGAAATCTTGTAAGATTTGAATCCAAACTCCTCTGGGGCTAAGAAGAAACAGATTTCGAGGCTGCTATACGTGTCCTCGGACGGATTCTGCTTCGACCACATCATAGCCTTCCACTTATAGGTCATATCGGCGTTTTTCGGGCGCGTGCCTAAAATTTCAGAACGCAATTCAAAATGGCAGAGTAAACTTACTGCGAGGAACACTCAGACTTGGACGGATATAATATCAACCTAAGTTTGACTGGTGCAAAAGTTGCCACAGTGCGATTTGAATCAGGATAAAAAATATCTGCATATTTCTACTTATCAGCCTCACACACTCACGCCAATATGGCCGCCTCTTGTTATGATAAAGGTGACACATGAGCTTGAAAATTCGCTCGGAGACAACATCGACAATGTTGCAATCCAATTCATAATTCGGTGCAGAAGATTTGAAAATATTTACTGAATTCCGAACTGCAACAATTTTAACAGATTATATTTACCAGACCTTGCTTCATCACTTACAAGGTGAGGTGTTAGCAAAATCTTTGGACGTCATGAGGAAATAATCTACATAGTTGGTTTCTACCAGTGTGCTCAGCGGTAGACTGTGGATCCTGACATGATACTCTGTTGCACTAGCCGGTTTAATACACTCATGTCTGAATGCAGTCTACACAACAACAGCAGGACAATCAATCAATCAATCAATCAATCAATCAATCAATCACTCAATCAGTCAGTCAGTCAGTCGGTCAATCAATCAGTCAGTCAGTCAGTCAATCAGTCAGTCAGTCAATCAGTCAGTCAGTCAGTCAGTCAATCAATCAACCAACCAATCAATATAAAAAACCGTCTGGGGCACCACAATATCATAATTTCTATTGCATCAAATGAGGGAAAACCAAATCCTAGCAGAATTACAGCCAGGTCAAGATGAAAGAATATGTTCACACAACAGCAGGAGATAATAAATGACACTCAAATAGATGATCAAACTGCATAAGGCACCTGATAGATGTCCATGTTGCTCCAGTCCGCCACGGACAAATCGTATGTTCGAATAATGCTTCGAAAGTCCCCGTCGTAGAAAAAAGTTACGTTCAGCAGAAATCCACGAAGATACCGCGGATTGGCTTGAAAATTCAATGAAATTGATTTCAACCATCGTCTCAATTAGATAATAAAATTCATGCTAAGATTAGAAATATGCATTCTATATCAATTTTTACTGCACCTTTCAACATCCTCCTTCTCCTCCTCCACCTCCTCCTCATCATCATCATCATTGTGATGGTTATACACAATTGGCTTAGCATCCATAAGCCTAATCTAATAATCCATAATGAATGCTATGATTAATTTATGACCAGGTTATATTGGCCGGATCACTCACCTTGGGCAAACAATTAATTAAATCAAAACAATAACATGACACTCGAATCAAATTACATATCAACAGGTGTAGTAAAAATGCAGTACCCTATGTTATATTACCATAAAACTATTCACAATATCAGAAGACAACTAACCCAATGGATTTATATGCCATGTGATGTTCAAGAATGTTCCACAGATGTCTTGATCATCATACTTCACAACTGTATCAACACTTACATCCTTAACTGGACCCGGACAGTCAATACTACCAACTGGTTCTATCAACAACAACAAACCACCTGCGTCGCTTACATTTACGTGCCTACACATAACATTTACACGTTACATCTACCTACACATTACATTTACACCAAGTGGTTTTCAACAAAACCACTAAAATTCCAATTATTATTACTATTACTATTACCAATTCTAAATAAACAACCTAGATATTTCTGACATACTTACAGATTTCAAGCACATGTTATACAGCAATTAGCAAACTCCAAGTTATTGTTTTATGTAACTGTCAACTGGGAAGAGGCAATAATGATGCAGAATTACCAGTGATAACATAAAGTCAATGGACCATATCTAATGTAATGTAATGTAGCATTTGCATAGCACCTCTGGTATTTCTACTCAGAGGTGCTCCATAGATAATCGATTGCTACTTTACAATTACAAATGCTTAAATTACCCCAATCTGAAAATGACCATCTATTACCCTAAACTGAATCAAATCACCCATACCAGCATCAAACTGTTGGGGGGGGGAGAGGGGGAGAACAGAAATATGCTTGCCAAACTTTTGGCTAAATTCAGTTTCATAATAATGGATGGAGTGCAGGTTGAATAAAACTACAAGTCATCCGAATCAAATTCTGCTTCCTCCACTTTAGTGCCCCCCCCCCAAAGAAAAACTAGAAATATATCCTGCTTTGACAGGCCCAATTGAGTTTAAATTTCAAATACATTTTTGATATCTCGTCTTAGAATTCTCTGAAGCACTTTTAACAGATTGTGCCCTGTGTCCTCTGACTGCCACAAGTGACAACGCTGAAGTGGCCAACAGACTACAGTACTGCTCAAAAAATTGTGAACACACGTGGATTTTGAAGCAAAATGAAGTTTAAGGCTTATTAAAACATTGCAATTACAACCAAGAACACCAATACTGTATTTTTCATTAATGATACTATTCTAAGATTGATGTACAGAAGGCCATAGATATGCAAACATTCAGAAGAGTGTTGAAACGAATTTTATCCACATTTTCTTGTGTCCCCATCTTCATTGCATCAAACCATACTAGAATAATCAGTATATCTGGTCTCAATTATATTCTAGAGCGTTCGAAATGCCACGAAAAATGGTCATCTATTTCAATCGACATTATAATGTCTTTATAAAGTCTTTCAGAAATCTATTCTCTGTCAAATGTCTACAACGTGATACAAGAAACCAGCTATCTGAAGACCCCTCTTATCTCTCGATCGACTAGTACTTCTGTACATCAATCGTAGAATAGTATCATTAATGAAAAATACAGTATTGGTGTTCTTGGTTGTAATTGCAATGTTTTAACAAGCCTTAAATTTCATTTTGCTTCGAAATCATCCACGTGTGTTCACAATTTTTTGAGCAGTACTGTACAGTTCAGGTCACATAAGATACAAAGTGAATTAGGTCTTCAATTGTTAAGTGATCAGCCGGGGGGGAGGGGCCACGTATGCACTCAGCAGATGGCCTTACAATGGCTTTCCGAGATAAGAGAACCCTGTGCACCTGATAGGATAGATTGATCTAAGCCAGGGACTTGTGTAAGCCAATTCAGGAGAAACATTGATATGAGAAACATCTTAATGACAAACAGCATATGAACCTAGATTCTTGATAAGGAAGGAAGTTTTATTATATCAAGTTCACATCAAGAGTTTTAACATTTCAATTCAATTAACACAAAAGCTTCAAATTAATGATCCAACTATGTTCAGAATATGGCAAAAATATTTTGCATGTGCATTTGTGAACAAGCAACACATAAAACTTCAACAAATTTCAAACCACGTCTGTAAAACTATATAGAATTTAGGCAATGGTGCATATTGAATGGTCAGCACATTTTCTAGTTGAAGATTTGTTTATGCTAACAATCAGGTTTTCCTGTTTTTAACCCCAGGAATAACATTTCCCAAAAAGCAAAAGTACCAAGTAGGCAGACCATTATAGAGCCAGATAAAGCAGCTTTGAACTAGCATCATCTTATCTCTGAAATCATCTGCTTCCACATTTCAAGCACATCACTGCCGAAGGCTCTTTTCCTGGTCCTGTGCACAACTGTACACTCAACTGTACACTCAACTGTATGCCACTTCCACTGAATGGAGCCAACAAAAGTCATGAAAAATGCATACATGTTTGTTTAGAAAACAATCCCGTGGTAGCATATTCTTCTGAGTCAAGATTATGTTTGTTTGTATCTATGCTACTGCATTTATTTGTAACTCTTAGCCATGCTCTGTACCGGTATAGTTCCACCATGTAATCCAAAAGTTGGAGAAAATTACCTGGAAGACCAGCCGGTACCGGTAATCCTTTGATGTACACACAGTCTACACCAGACTGGAAAAAACAATTAACAAAAACCAAAATCAGAACCACACAAAACTTTACAATAGTCAATGCTTCCAGCACCAAAGATAAGTTATAAATTAGCTCTATTTCTACCAGTGGCGTATTTACCATTGGGCCATTTGGGCCATGGCCCCCCTTTGGTCTTGGCCTAGCCTGTCCTCAGACCCCCATTATAGGCTCGCGCTTCGCGCTCGCCATGGGCTGCCGTCCCCTTACCAAAATTCTAAATACGCCACTGATTTCTACTTCAAAATTGTCACAAACCATGACACTTGTCACAATGATATACTAATGGTATGCTGATTAGTAATTAAATGTATTCATTTTACAGATTTTATAAAAGTAAAAATTCCATGGATTTACCATGCCATATACCGGTACTAGATTTGTCGATAGCTAAAATGCTAAAGACCCGATATTTTTCTTTGACTGCCCTTTATTTTAATTTTATTTCCCTTTAAACTAATTGCTGCAAGAAACAAGTAACACAAAAATATTGCATTTCTACTTTCATGAAAACAAAGCAACTTCCCAACATTTTTCAACATGTTTCCTTAAAATAAAAACGTCAAGTACGGTACATTGCTGAATTATTTGTCATATCTGTTGTGAACAGTTCACCGATAACAATTAATAACTGTAATCAGTTTGTTTTGCCCTCATCACTTTGCCAGACCTATTGTAATGATACTCAAAACAGACAAGCTGTGTGTGGGAGCCAAAAACCATGTTGATAAGTCAAAGAGCTAGGACACCTATCAATCACAATCACATGATTTTATTTTTTCCTCATAAACATACAAATATTTAACAAATATCAATATGAAGCAAGGAAGAAAAACTTAACTAACAATTAACACTGTAGTTATATAATTCAATCTCAAAATAGGTTATAAAGATATCTTAATTCATAATTTGTCAGTAAATGCTGCCAAATAAAAGATTTAGCAAACAACTTCAAACAATACCCAATTTATATTGAATTTATGTCACTGGCCTCTCTAAAAGATCAAAATTGCAATTAAGCAAAAATTCCAAATCTGGACTGTTGTCAAGAAATGACTAGATCTAGATAGATGTTTCTGCTTTAGGCATTAGGCATTATGATAGTGGTGTCATAGAAGCTTATTTATTTATTTATTTATTTATTGAGAGCAAAATCCATGACTGCCACTGTGTAAAATCAATTGAAGCAACAAAATTGAGAAACTTTAAACTGCATTGTCTAATTGTTTTATTTAAAATAATAAAGGTTAAGGTTTAATAATAATAATAATAATAATAATAATAATAATAATAATAATAATAATGTGAATAGTTTTATTCACATAGTCATATCCACACTGTCTTCTTAAATGCAAGTATCACATATAGGGCAGTGGTCCATTTGGGAGAAGAAAAAAGACTCTATCATTCATTTATTTTGCTAGACAATTTAAAAGGAGAAAAACATGTGATGCATGAACAGTGTTTATTCTAGGCCTTCTCTGGAGGAATTTCCCCTCAAACGTTTTAAAATTCCCCCCAAAAAATGTTTATATGTTGGCTGGGGAAATGGAAATTCCCCCCCACCCCTCAAAAAAAAGCGTGGACACTCAGACCTTGTCCCCCCAAACATTTCAAAATTCCCCCCAATGTCAAGGTGGCTAGAATAAACACTGACGCATGAATGTTTAACTTAAAAACCTAACAGTAGTTTTCTTCTCCGAAAAGCAACCCTACTCCATAACTACCACATATCTCGATTCTTGAAGTCATCAGATGCTCTAGAATTTGTAAAATTTTCTTGAAGCAGGCCCAGTAGAAGTCTTCACCTAAGTAGTCCATCTTCATGTCACAGTGGGGCCAATAAGAGTCAATAAGAGTCAAGAGTGGGGCCAATAAGTCCCTAAATAGGGACCATCAGGGAACTAAACAACAAAAGCTGGCCCCAAACATAAATGAAAAACATCTACAGTGGTGAATATTAGTCAATCAACTGCCTACATGTTAAATGTACAGCTCATACTAAGAGATGTGACAAGCCAAAATTTCCGAGCATGATAAATTCTTCACAACTCCCTTCACAGATTCTCTGAACAACAAACTAACGTTTAAGTCTGGAATTTCCAAGCCATTATGTCATAATAGAGAGTAAAATGATCAATGGAGAGGAAGCAGTGACCGTTACATTACATTCATACTTCATACGAATCAATTACGGTAATAATATTGGTTACGTCAATGAGAATAATTACCGTATGTGAACAAATTGTGATACTTGGCCAGTCAAAAATGATGAACAATGAGTAACATTCTACCCTCCTTCTGATCCATCTCTAGATACAGCGGGGACCCCCCCAAAGACTTAGCTATAACTAATCACACAAGGAAGTAATTTAACTATATACCGGTAATTGATGCTAATAATACCAGCAATTAGTGATTCACTTTCAATTGCATTGTTCCAAATGCATCATGAGAAAAACTTCACAGAAAGACAGAAAATTACGATTGTAATCAGATTACACAGCAATTACTCGTATTTCCATAGGTGGACCTACATGCAGTCAGCAATTCCACTATACTAAATGCATCACCCAACACCAATTAAGGTCAATCTAGCATAAATTCGATACAGCGAAACAGATGCACAAACATGTGAATTAATGAAACATGTGACAATCCATCCCATCACTTCATTTTAAACCTGAGATGGTCTCTGACAAGCTTCAAATACTCTAAGTTCCTGAAAACCTTCACTCTCTCATTAAACCAGGCATTCCACAACATATAATATAATATATAATATAATATAACAAGGTTTTAAGTGGTTCAGTAGGGACTGCTCTGTGTGAGAACCACTGTATACATGCCATACACTCTTGTGACACATTTTTTAAAACAGGTTTTTAGTTCATCATTATCAAGCATTTATATATAAATGTAAGATTTACATATTTGCAACCTGTGTTCAAATTTATCAAGAATTTGAATTTATACTTCATTCCTAATATCTTAAAATTCTGTAGTAACCCACTAAAAGTAATTCAGTTGTCAAATCAGGTATCTGCTATTAATTCTGCACTTTAATAAGACCTTAGAACTAGTAGTTGCAAAGATAACAGGCTGGTGTGGTTAAAACGAGAGAGAGACAATAATTATCTTTTTCACAAATTAATATTTCATGTCCTATTATAACATATGTCCAGACAAATGACTATAACAATTCTGAAAGCCTTAACTTATAGTATAAATATGCCTTTACTATGGCAAATTTATAAGTTTGAAACACTAAATGCTGTTCTGCACTGCTCACAATAACATCAATATTGAAAATATAGATATAATATATAGCCTAATCAGGTTTGATTTTATTCCAGTCACTTTAAGCTACAAATTAATTAATCAATTAATTAATTCGAAACGAGAACAACGATAACATTTCAAATACCAGTGCGTTCAGCGGGCAGGATATGTTCACATCAGAATTATCAGGACAAGCAGCTACCAATTCCACCAGCGCCAAGAATATCCAAATTCCAGCTCCAGCCATCCATCCTGGCACCCGCAGTAGTCCCGATCTTCCTCCGGTCACCTCCATCCCAGACATGATCGTCTCTCAAAGCTGAACCCTCTAAGTGTCTAAACGTCCGACGAACGAAATCAACGAATGAATAATAATGTGCCGATCCCATCAGGCATCAAATCAGATCAGATCATTCGACCACGACGACGCCGCGGGTCGGGGTCGTAAAATGGGAAAGTTTCGGATTTCCCACGGACATCCTACTTCTTCGATCGTCAAATCCGGTCATCGGATCTCTTATTTGGACAGTAAACGTCTCTCGCTTTACGATTCCCGTTAATGCTCACTAATGCCGATCTCCGACTAACAATAATGTCTCATTCGCTAAAGGCGTTATGCCGTTACAGTCTAAAGGCGCCGATAACGCGAGTCTCCGACAGTCTCTCGGCGCAAGCGTTCGTTTAAGAGTGTTTACTACTGTTTAGACTGTTTACGATAGACGCCGTTGGCCCACGTTCTTTAATTTAACGTAATGTAATGTAGAAATTCTTCGGGCACGTGGTGAGAAAAGAGGGACTGGAGAACTTGACAGGCAAGGTGGTAAGGAAAAGATGAAAAGGGTATAGGTCAGACCTATAAACTCAGACAAACTAATGGAAGCCATTGAATTGGCAGTTAATCGGAGCTTATGAGCCTATGAGGGTCGCCACTGCTCTCGCCAGAGACCGAGCAAAGCGGAAGTCCATATGGTCGCCGGCGCCAAAGAGTAAGGAACCTGAAGAAGAAGAAAAGAAGAAGAAAAGAAGAAGAAGAAGAAAAGAAGAAGAAGAAAAGAAGAAGAAGAAAAGAAGAAGAAGAAAAGAAGAAGAAGAAGAAGAAGAAGAAGAAGAAGAAGAAGAAGAAAAGAAGAAGAAGAAGAAGAAGAAGAAGAAGAAGAAGAAGAAGAAGAAGAAGAAGAAGAAGAAGAAGAAGAAGAAGAAGAAGAAGAAGAAGAAGAAGAAGAAGAAGAAGAAGAAGAAGAAGAAGAAGAAGAAGAAGAAGAAGAAGAAGAAGAAGAAGAAATTAATGTAGGAATGTATAACCTATATCATACGGAGGCGCTCCACATATCATATATTCACAATTAAGTTGAATCATCCTAACAATAACCCAAATAATAATAGAGCCTATTCTTGTAGGTTAAATACATTTACAAAAACTAGGCCACATCTCGTCTTGATTATAGGATGTTATAACAGTGGTTCTCACACAGGGCAGTCCCTACTGAACCACTTTAAACCTTGTTATATTATATTATATTTATAACTGTCATTCAAAAAAGACAGAGGAACGGAAGATGGCAGAGTGGGTTACGTGCTGGAGCGTCAGGCTGACGCAGCGGGTTCAAGCCCCGTTAGTGCCCCTAGTGGCTTTTCACACTCGTTCGATATGTTCCTTCCTTCCTTCCTTCCTTCCTTCCTTCCTTCAGTAATGCTTTCTAAGCCACTTTAAATCATGCTAAGTAAGTAAGTAAGTAACTGGATTGTTCCAGGACAGAGAACATGATTATGGACTGTCATTCATCTCCAATCTTTTCAATAGGATAACAATAATTCGTTTCTCTTTCTTTCTTTTAATTGATCCCGGAGGCCTCTATAGGCTACATACGACATCTTCACAGCGTTTAATCACAATATTTAAGGATGTGCTGATAAAAATCAGTCGTTTGACAACACTGTCATTTATAAGCTAAGTTCTGCCATTTTCGCAAAGTAAGTAAACCCTACTAACTTTTACATTTATGATTTGTACGCTAGGCCTAAGCAGTTGTAAAATGAAAAAGCAGCGACCATTGGCCATTCTGTTTTACACTGTTTATAGACTCGCTTTCACTCAGTGACGTACAGTAACTAGAGTCAACACGGAACCCTAACAGCTGATCCAGTGTTTTATCCAGGCCTGTTAGCGTTCCTTTTCCTTCTTTCCTCTTCCTTCGTTCCTTCCTTCCTTCCTGTCCCCACACACACTGTGACACACACCAACCCTCAAAATCACTTCTCCACAAAAAAATTCTAGCACTTACACAAATATTTGTATTGTACCATGTACAGTATCATTCTTTCCAGCCAAGTCACCCTCACCCCCAAAGGCCTAGAATCAGGATAAAACGCTGAGTTGACCATCTGCTCCGATGACGTTATGCAAGGAAATGGGGGGGGAGGGTTTCTCAAATATTGTTCAACAGTAACACACTCTCTCCCTTAAGCTTGAACGTTATTTTGTACATCTTTTAATACATCATGCAGATTGATACAGGCTACTATGGTTGGTAGACACAGATTAAAGAACATGTAGAAATCGGTGACCCTACAGATAGGCCTACGCAGTGGCAGCTCCACAGGGGAGAGCCCGGGGGCCCGTGCCCCCAGCTATTGAGTGCCTGCCCTCCAGTGCCCCATGTTGGGACCCTATAATTAATACTACATGCCTAACAATAAATGGTTGCCCCCCATTATTAGAAGTTGCCACCCCAACGCCCCCACCACCACCACTTGCCATCTCCTGGAGCCGCCACTGGGCCTACGTTTCATTATAATCTCCAAACAACACCGCCAGGCTATAGACATTCAACACTCCACGGGCAATGCAAGATTCTTCAAGCGTGAAATCATGACATTCTCTAGACATATTTTCCACGATGCTTAAAAATGTTTGTTTGCTCAACCCGGGCATTATCCGTAGGCCTAATTACCCGACGATGGATTACTCCGCCTTAAGTTCCACTTAGAGAACATAAAGTCGAAAATGTTTGCACAAATATGCAGGAGCATTAGTTTCAAACCGACTACAGACATAATGCACAGTAAAAAGTTAATTATGCATCGGCTGTAGCTGTTGGAGTTGATACCAGGGGCGTAGCGACGGGGGTATATCGGTACATATACCCCCCAAAATCAGGCCACCTTAAGGTTTTAATGTATTTTTGTAAAATTTTCAACGTTTTAAAAGATTTATACCCCCATCACATTATACCCCCAAATCAAATTCCTGGCTACGTCCCTGGTTGATACTTAAACCACGAAGAACATTTCAGCACTAGGCCTGCGCTGACTTTTGACAAGTGCCTGTTCTAACCAAAACAGATAAACAATCTATAGTTAGGCCTAATAGCCTACCTACGATATGCACCAGAACTTCATTAGACCTATAACGGACTCGGTTATAACGAATCCTCGCTTATATCGTACCGCAATGTACGGTTCCGTGCGATGCGCTACCGTATTGGATGGCATTGGACAGGATAGGATAGGATAGGCCCTACCTCGGATAGGACCTATAACGTACTGAATTTTATAGGCACGCTAAGTAGGCCGTATCAGTGGCGGCTCTAGGATTTGGCAAGTGGGGGGCCGTTTGGGTGGCAACTTCTAATGATGGGGGAGAGGGCCAACCATTTGTTTTTAGGTATGTATTATTAAGTATAGGGTCCCAACAGGGGGGCCACTGGGGGCCAGGAACTCAATAGGGGCACGGGCCCCCATTCTCCCCAGTGGAGCCGCCACTGGGCCGTATACGTTGTAACGAAGTTTTACTGTAGGCTACAGTTATAGTCAATATATGCGGTTAGATAGTTTGACGATTATGTTGGAATGGTTACGATTTTCCCATAGAACATTCGGCCATCACTTGCTCTTATCCGATTATTAGGGAGTGTTAGGGGGTGTATAAATATTCCTGGGTGTAGCAGATCACCATGATACAAGTCAGGGATATTTCTAGGATTGTGAATTGGGGGGTGTTGACCTCAAATGGGGGGAGGTGTCCGGAGCTAATTAGTATGCATTTTGTATGCATACCATTGTCACATTACCAAATTTGGGGAGGGGGTGTCGACCTAAAATTTAGGGAGGGGTGTTAGGGGGTGTAAAATATCCCTGATAAAAGTGCAGATACTTGGTTAAATTCAAAGCTTGACGCTTGGTTAACCTGATTGCGTTTCACTCCTGAATACATTTCATTGATACTTGTAAGCAATTGTTAATCACTTCACTTCCAAAATGTTTCTCTCCGTTTCCCACAATGAATTTCTTTTTTCTATTCTGGGGATTCGATTCACGTGAACCCTGTGCTGCCATCCACAGATCTGAGATACTGTGTTCAAACTCCAACCCATGAGCGTAATCTTGTAAACTTGAATGAAAAAGTACGTGGGGTCCAACCCCTAAACCTTTCTTTTCCCATCCATAGCTTAACCTCATAAGAAGTGTGTGTGTGTGGGGGGGGTGAGGGTGGTGCTCGCGCCTGGCGGCCTAATAAAAGTTTACGCTTATGGTTCAACTGTTATTGTTAATCAGTGGCGTCGCCAGGAATTTTTGGTTGGGGTGGCCAAAGGGGGCTGGCGTGTCAGATTCCTTATTCACCCCACCCCCTCCGCAAAAAACTTTCTCACCGGAATTGCGCGAATCTGGTAGGTGGTCTGTGGTAGGTTGGGGCAGTTGCCATTATTTGCCCTTCCTCCCCGTGGCGACGCTAATGATTATTATTGGCGAGACTCTAGCAGTGATCTGGGGAATAGACATGTTGCGGTCATGCAGTGGGCCGATTGACGGGTAATAACCGCTGTCGTACTGATCGTTCAGTTCTCTGACTTTGGCGATGAACGACCGCGAACCGATCGACGAAGCGTCGTCCTCCAGGTCGTCGGGACACACGGGAGAGAATTGGGCGAACAGCGGCAGGGAGGCCGTAGGGTCGCGGCCGCCCATCCCCGCGATCCCGTCGTCGGAGGAGGAGGCGCCGCCGCCGCCGCCGCCGTGGACACCGCCGCCCCCGGGACCGCCGACGCTGCAGTCGTCGCCGTCGCCGTCATCGCCGACGGAAGGCGGATAGTACTCCATGTCGGAGGCGGTCCCGATCGATCCAGTTCCGCTCTCGTCTCGTTGCTGTCTGTTTTCAAACGCGTCCGACTCCTCGTCCGGTCGACTGGCCAGTTGGTACCTGCTGTAGACCGGCACATGATCGTTGTCCGCAGGGCAGGAGGATTCGTCGCTGCGGTAGTACCTGCGAAACCAATCGGGGTTTTCGCGGGCGAAGCTGACCGCCTCCTCGATAGCCGATCGTAGCGACCTGCCTTCCTTCGAGTCGGCGTAGTCGGCGACGTTTATGTGACTCGCCGACAGCGTTCCTTTGGCGCTGAACTTCGACAGGCCGTGGACGTTGAGGATCAAGTCATCGACGTGGTCCATCAACCTGTAGCACCTTCCGCAGCTGAGGTCGAGGACGTGTTTTGCTTCGGTGTGGGGAAAACAGACGTGGAAACAGTGGAGGAGACGGGAGTTCTTCGCGGCGAACATCTTGTTCTGGACCTGGCGTATCGCCGCGACGAACACGTCCGGCATGAGCAGGTTCGTAGTCGGGCAGTAGCAGGACTTGCGCTCGATCCAACGGCTGTGCTGCATGTGAGCGCCGAGCGAGTTGACGACGATGACGTGCTTGGCGTTGTACATCTGCTTCGCCAGCCATTCTATCGGACTCGTCTGCGCGATCTCCACCTGGCACCATTCGTCGTAGATGACGTCACAGCCGCAGCAGGCGTTCAGGTAGGCGGCAAAGCAACGGACCACCCGGCGGTGGCTCTCGTTGTCCGTCGAGTAAACGAGAAGAACAGGTTGTCGTACGAGGGGCGGCGAATCATCACTCGAATCCATCGGAGATTCTGTCAAATGCGCCAAATTATAATAAACCAGGTGGTTGCAAAGCTTTTCGAGCAGCATCAGTAGTAGTAGTAGTAGTAGTAGTAGTAGTAGTAGTAGTAGTAGTAGTAGTAATAGCTGGTGGTATTAATAGTACTAGTAGTAGTAGTAGTAGTAGTAGTAGTAGCAGTAGTGGTGTAGTGGTGGTGGTGGTGGTACTACTAGTGCTAGTAGTAGTAGTGGTGGTGCAGTGGTGGTGCTACCAGCAGCAGCAGCAGTAGTAGTAGTAGTAGTAATAGCAGTAGTAGTAGTAGTAGCAGCAGTAGTAGTAGTAGCAGTAGTAGTAGTAGTAGTAGTAGTAGTAGTAGTAGTAGTAGTAGTAGTAGTAGTAATAATAATAATAATAATAATAATAATAATAATAATAATAATAATAATAATAATAATAATAATAATAATAATAATAATAATAATAATAATGTAATAGTTGTAGTCATTAGCGTCGCCACGGGGGACAAATGGGGGCAACTGCCCCAAACCTGCTCCAGACCACCTATCAGATTCGCGAAAATCCGGTGAGAAAGTTTTCTGTGGAGGGGGGATGAGGGGTGAGTAAGGAATCTGACACGCTAGCCCCTTTTGCCCCCAACCAAAAATTCCTGGCGACGCCACTGATTATTAGCATTATGGAATAACGAGGGGTGTCATGGATGAACCGTTTTAAATGCAGACGGTGATGGCCTATGATTGCAATAGCGATTGATATCGATGTAGTACAGGATGCTAAAGATAGTCGCTCAATATGGTTCTTGAAATCGATCTCTAACAAGACGAAGTAAGTTTCAAAAATGCGGTCGAATTTGCACAAATCCTATGCATTATTAGCATTATGGAATGACGGAGGTTGTCATGATGGAGGCGTTCTAACATTAGTGTTGCCACGTGGGGGGCAAATGGGGCAACTGCCCCAACCTGCTCCAGACCACCTACCATATTCGCGCAAATCCGGTGAGAAAGTTTTCTGTGGAGGTGGGCTGAGGGGTGGGTAAGGAATCTGACACACTAGCCCCTTTTGCCCCCAACCAAAAATTCCTGGCGACGCCACTGGTGGTGGTAGTAGTAGTAGTAGTAGTAGCAGTAGCAGCAGCAGCAGCAGCAGCAGCAGCAGTAGTAGTAGTAGTAGTAGTAGTAGTAGTAGTAGTAATAGTAATGGTAGTAGTAGTAATAGTAGTAGTAGTCGAAATAGCAATAATAATAATAATAATAATAATAATAATAATAATAATAATAATAATAATAATAATAATAATAATAACGTGATTTCAAGTGGGTTAGGAGGCTATGTTGGCCTATGTAAAAACACCACCACCATCATCATCATCATCATCATCATCATCATCATCATCATCATCATCATCATCATCATCATCATCATCATCATCATCATGTGAAAACATGCACTGTAATAACTATTATAATAACTATTATATAATGATAACAATAATATAAAATGGTAATAACCTTCGTATTATTATTATATTGTAGTACGTTCGGTTTAAAATGCCGGCCCTTTGCAAGTTACTTACAGGTAGGCCTATTCTGAACGTACAGTAGAATATGGCCCACCTGGTCCTCCTGTCTTTCTGCCGTATCTATTCCGACGCACGAAAACGTAGACGACGGCGACAACTACCAACGCAATGGCCGCTAAGATGCCGCAGACGAGTACTGTGATCTTGCTACTGTCGAGCGTGTGGCCGTCGTCTTCTCCGGCGTTGGAATGCATCACCTTCGCCGCCGCCGTCTTCAGTGGCTGCTGAGGTTGCGATGTTCTGCCAGGCGGCAACTGGCTGGTCGTCTTCGTTTGAGAACATACGCCTTCGTTGAAACAGCAAAGCATTCGTGTCGGGAAAAGTCGGACACACGTGATTGTGCATTAACCCTCGTGTACACTTTTGAGCGGTTTTCGTCCAAATTTCTTTACCGGCCCTCCTGGTACATTCATTCGGGTGAAATGGACTCATAGATTAGTAACAGTTTGTAGCAAAAGATCTTGCAAAGTATGTAAAATTTTGCGGAAATGGCCGCCTCGCCAGCTTTGGAAAAATGTGGGAAAACCCGATTGGGCGCAAACCAAGCCCCGTTGTCGGTGAGTGGATTAGCAGCGTAATCACATGGTTTTCCTCCGTTGTCTATCTCGCGGTTTCCCACTCTGAGTGACAGTGGCGTAGCCAGGGGCTTCAGAACAGAGGCATCAGGTATTTAAGAATGAACCTAGTCTGTGGCGAACTTATCTCTCAAATGAAAATGTAACCTCCATGCAAGTGTTTTTTTAAGACAGCACACTTAATTTAATTTAAACTGGTTGTCACTATCTTGCTGCTGTACTAGCATATCACTGAAGGTCATGCAATAAGTGCGTCTAGCGACGATCCAAGTCAAGCTAAAAGGTCAAAATTTAATATAACGCAGATTTTAATTTAATAGATCTCAAACGCGTTATTTTGTACGTACTAGAATTCACGACAATTGGTTTATGTTCTACGAAAAGACAATTGAGCATGTTGTCCTTTCCATGGTAACACTTATCTGATGGTACGGGCAACAGCTAGAAAACAATCCATGAAAATCTTTCATTACGGCGTTTCAGAAATCGTTAAGACTAATTCATTCGACTAAAATATATTCGGCCTATCCAAAGGCAGGGATATTTTACACCCCCTCTAACAGCCCCCAATACCTCCCAATTTGAGGTCGAAACCTCCCCCCCCAATGCACAACCTTAGAAATATCCCTGTCCAAAGGGCCCAGAACAGAAGAACGCCGCGGAACTTCCCGGAAGTCACAATGCTCGATTTACTGGGCGGAGGGGGTTGACTCCCCCTCACCCACTGGGGGTCGAAATATCTGGCCTTTGTCCATCCGACCTTTCATTGAAGGTCGAAGAGAATTTTTGTTGGGTGTGTACGGTCATCAACTCCTCTGTTTTGCGAGAAATCTCGCATTTGGTGGTGCACGGTTTCACTGGGCTTCTTGTTCGATTATGGGATGGGAGGGGGGTTGACCTGTTTGCAATCCACCCCACAGAGACGCCCACGTACTAAACCCTTTGGGCTCCTTTGGCCAGGGGTTAAATTGAGCCGGATCTTGTCGGATCTCCGATCCGGGACGCGGAAATCAATATTAACAGAAAGATCAATTAACTGGAAGAGAATCAATTCTCTGTTATAAATCTGCCTTCCAATATAATAACATTGAGATTAGCATAGGTCTAATTCTATTTTTCTAAATATACAGTATTTTAGAATGATTTATACAACTGAAAATAATATTCGACTGAGTATTGATGTGAATGAGCACAGGTTGAAGGCGATACAAACTCAAGAAACTAAAGAACTAGATAAAAAAAACTAGACAAAAAGAAACTTAAAAGTAAACCATATATACCTTGGCTTTGTACGTCCCAGTGCATACTCCGTCGAAACGGCGACATGCTCGCCCAAACTGTAAAACAATCGAAAAAGCATTACGAAAACTGCATGACGCTGAAAAGGGTTAACGTGCCTCCGTTTTCCAAATATCACATCTGAATTCAACGATTTTATAGTCAAACGCCCCCAAAGCCTGCAAATTGCCGCACAACGCTTAAAACTTGAAGCTGAGC
>CM030858.1:11807800-11992800 GCA_018105865.1 Metaphire vulgaris
TTTTCCATAGAGCAAGCAGCACAATTAAGTAAGGTGACTACCTTTTTTGCCTGTCGGGCAACCAATGGGGGTGTTGCCCCCGACCCCACCCAACCCCTTGGCTACGCCACTTATTTGCTTAGAAAATATTTTCTCTTCTGCCTTAGATTGTTTTCCATTCATTTTTCTGATGACTGTTATTTACTTATTGCTATTGGACTCTGTAATGTGCCATTGCTCCTGACATTTTGGTAATATGGCACACAAAAAATTGTCAGTTTACTACTACTACTACTACTACTACTACTACTACTACTACTACTACTACTACTACTACTACTACTACTACTACTACTACTACTACTACTACTACTACTACTACTACTACTACTACTACTACTACTACTACTACTAATACTACTATTACTACTATACTACTACTACAAATAATAATAATAATAATAATAATAATAATAATAATAATAATAATAATACCAATGCTCATGCTAATAGTGTCTAGGCCAATTACGTGATTGCTTGAATTTGACACAACTTTGCTACGGTTTATAACAAAAAGTGTATTGTTGCTAACTAAGCACTCTATCAGCAGAGCAGTTTCAGTAGAATGGCATCTTCTGTAAGCCGATTAATAATGCAATCAGAAAGCAGAATTCGGAAAAATACTGCTTTCGGGCAGAACAGAAATAACAGATATGGACCTTTGTTCATTAGTTGAATGAGATGTTATCGAATTATATTGCTGTGCGCATGATCGCAGGTTCGCAACGTTGTTTGCGAGAGACTGCTGCTGCTGCTGCTGCACTGGTAAATAGGGCCTAAATGAAACGGCAGGTTTCCCGAGTGAGAAATCTAAGATCGGCACGCTAGGAAAACTGTTGAAAATAGCGGTCCGCCGTGTCATAAATATGCGGTCTACATTTTTCTGCGCTCGCCAGATAGGCTAATGGAATCGTCTTATTTTTCAACCCACGGTGTAATAATTACAGCTGTGCAATGTAAAAACCGATTGAAAGACAGCAGAGAGAGACAGACAGAGACAGAGACAGAGAGACAGAGAGACAGAGAGGGAGAGAGGAGAGAGAGAGACAGAGACAGAGACAGAGACAGAGACAGAGACAGAGACAGAGACAGAGACAGAGAGAAGGGGTGGGGGTTACACGCAAACATCGAAACAACAAGCATTCGTTCAACATATGTATATGCATGCTAAGTTACTCGCACGGCGGTTAACACATGCAGTTCTAAGGTCGTTGTTTTGTTGCTGGATTCGAAGACTTTTAGTAGAGGGATATGTGAGATCCATCCTAACTAGTCTTCGGCTCATTATATTTATACAGAAAGAAAACAGATAGCCTGTTCAGTCGTTCGCAGGCAGGCAGGCAGGCACGCAACAGAGGAATTTGGAACAGCAGGAGCGCTAGTGAATTATTTACGAAATCGAAAACGAAAAAAAAATAGAGCAGAGCTCACTGGCCGGATTCAAGCGAACTCCATTTATATAGGTTCGCATTTCTCATTCGATTAAAAGTGAACGGTAAATTGGAGCTCAACCGACCCCCCCGGGGGGGCTGTTAATTAAATCAGGCGTTTCACTTGCATTTTCCTCGTCTGACTTCAACTGTAATTTCTCTACAGAGACAGGCAGGCTGGCTGTGGTCGGCCTGGCCCAGTCGTAAAACGTGCATTTCCAACCGCAGTTAATAATCGGGTCTTGGTCGCATAACTTCGTCTTAGCTCCCATACGCCGGGCCAAATACTCGAGAGCGCTGACTGATGACAAAGCGAAAATGAAAGCTCTGCATCATTGCATGTTGTGCGTGAAAATAATTCTTTCACAAAACGTAGAATTTTGTGGAAAAGGAAGAGAAAGCTGACCCCCCCTCCCAATTAAATAAATTAGCTATAATTAACTGATAATAACGTCATCTGATTGCAAGTAGCTTAGGAAGCTAAGCGAGTCTGTGTGAAAACCACTGTAGTAACTATCCACAGTTACTTGTCTAGGGTCCCTATAGATAAGATCAGCGGTCCTCAACCCATGGTCCGCGGACCAAAAGTGGTCCGCGAGAGGGAATCTAGTGGTCCGCGGCGAAGTCTGATAAAACGTCAATAAAAATTAGACATACACATTTTCCACGTGAAAAATCTGAAAAGTGCGACAAGCAAAACAAGGTCATCAGCACATAAACGGATATCAGCGATCCTCAACCTCAACCTATGCGTATTTTGTGCTTTTTCAACGTGACAAACAAAAAATAAAAAGGATATCCCGCCTTTCAGGAGCAGATGACTGCTCAAGTTATCAGGTGGTCCACAAGAAATTTTTGATCTTCAAAAGTGGTCGGCAAGGCTAAGAGGTCTGAGAACCACTGCCCTGGATAAGTAATTAAAGGGTGTGGCACAAAGAAGATATAGTCTGCTAGTACGAACCAGGATTTGGTTTAATAAATTTGACACAGTTGACAGAGCAGCCAACCCTACAGGATATTCGACATATATATAGTGTATATATTTGAACATACACACACACACACACACACACACACACACACACACATATATATATATATATATATATATATATATATATATAGTGGCGTCGCCAGGAATTTTGGGTTGTGGGGGGGGGGGCAAAAGAGGGCAGGCGTGTCAGATTCCTTACCCCCACACACCCCTTCACAAAAACTTTCTCACCTGATTTGCGCGAATCTGATAGGTGGTCTGGGGTCAGGTTGGTGGAGGGAGGGGGCAGTTGCCCCATTTGCCCCCCGTGGCGACGCTAATATACATACATACATACATACATACATACATACATACATAATATGTGTGTGTGTGTGTTCCTGTTGATGGTATTCACTTACAACTGAGCGCTGTTACCAGGAACAATTTGACGCTAAGAAACTCGACGCGTCTGATTAGCGCTAAGACAGGGTGCTGGACAAGTATAATCTGTCGTTAGAACGAGAAGGCAGAATTCTGTCAATTTGTGTACGATAATTATTAAGAGATGGGGCTCTTTAACAGGCCTACACGCGGATGCAAAAGGAAAATCCTCATTCCCCGTCGAATTCTCTCCATTGATTGACAGTATCAAGGACACTGGGACCAGATTTCGCCCCGAGATAGAGAACAGGACGTGGCCTGATGTGGGAAGGGGGTTAGTGGAGAGGTCGGCGGCGGCGGCGGCGGCGGCGGTGGTGATGATGGTGATTTCCATTAGTTAATTGGCCGATAATTTCAAACTAATTGCTGTCAACACAGACCAAGTCTTGCGAATTTCATATTGTTGTTCGCCATCTTGCTCCTCTGCCAAATACAGCAACTCTTTAGCGGCATTAGCTATAGACGCAAATTATTGTTTCCAATAAGTTCTTCTATCTTCTGTCAATCGTCTTCCTTCCTTCTTCGATTGAAATTCCTTTCGTGTTCATGTCTTCTCTGGTATTGTCCGTCCACTTATCCTGGGTCTTCCTCTTTCTTTCTTTATTTCCTTCGTCATATTGTTACTTAAGAGAAATCAGTGTTTTATACAGACCTGATAGGGGAAAAAATTCCCCCTCCCCAAACCACAAAATCCCCACCCCCAAATCATCCAAGCATTGACACAATTTTTTTTGCAAAGAACTGTTTCTCTTCCCCTTCAGCCATGTCAATTCCCCCAGACGCCTGGAGTCCGGATAGATAACTAACTAAAGGATGTGACACAAAGAAGCTGGTCTGGTTTGCAAGCATGATTTAGACTTATAACAGTAGACTGAACAGCCAACCCTATAGGATATTCGACATATAAAGAATATATATATGTATATATATATATAATTATGAACATATATATATATACAGTGTATTACACTGTATATATATACATGACTTCATGTTGATGATATTTACTTAGGCCCCTATCATTGACCGCTGTTACCCGGAACAATTTGATATTAAGGAATTTGATTCCTCAGATAAGAAAGAAAAAACATCAACCATATGCGTAAACTTCTATTAGACATCTAGGCTCGAGCCCCCCTTTTTTGAGCGGCTATCAAAGGGAAAGGTCTTGTGCCCTCATTTTTTAGGGTTAAGACAAAGTGATGAAAATGTATGACAAACTTCTATTATTTTGACATCCGGAACACAGAAATTGCACGACCAATAACTATTGTTTTGTATTAATGCTGAATGCTTAACTATGCGCATGCATGATTCCAAAAATGGCATATAGCAGATGGATGACAATTGGCAGGAGTGAAGACGTAAAAGATTGATGTAAGGTCACAGAAGTTGATTGATTGATTGATTGACTGTAAAGTGTTTTTATTGTGCTGATTTCTCCCTTGACATACGCTTAATCTTCTACCGAACAATGCGTAAACTGGGACAAAAAACTGAGGGTCCAACCCTAAAAATGAGGGCACAAGACCCTTCCCTTTGGTTGCCGCTCAAAAGGGGGGGGCTCGAGCCTAGATGTCTAATAGAAGTTTGCGCTGGTTGATGGTTGATGTTTTTTTCTTTCTTATCGATCATCTTACCGACCAAGACATCTGCTTCGTCATGTCAAACTCTAGTTAGAGGTCATGGAGGTTAATAAAACAGCAAGATTTCTCTTCTGAGGGGGGATCGAAAGTCAAAACCCAACACATCGCCAAAATCTGGGCCTATGGGCAGTGCTGCGAAAGGATTAGCAACCCCCTTTATCAGGGCCGTCATTTCATTGTTCTCCGGGGGGGGCAAGACTTTCGATTGCAAGGAAGGCAGTTTTTTAAAATGCCTATGCAGTATGCAAATTGGTTTTTGTCCATAGTACATGCTACATACAGTACGATTCTACATAGTACTGTACATACAAGTGATTGTAATAAAATTATTAAAGAAACAATTTAGAACACAATGAAATTCTAAAACACAAAAATTCGCGAAACTTTTCCCCTAAAAATCATGGGGGCAACGGCCCTCTGCACCCCCTCCAAATGACGTTCCTGCCCTTTTGCTACGCACACGTCTGGCTCCTCCGCCAATGTAACCACATGGCCACATCATCGCAAATTCCCTAGCAAATGCTGGGTCTCGCATAATATTATTCAGGTCTAAACATCCAGTCTCGAAAATGCGTCTAAACGGCTACAGATAACTCCTGGTTTTTTACGGAGACAAAGGGCAAAATGCCCCCTCCCCACCCCCACCCCCATCCCCATCCCCACCCCAACCGAACAAAGGACCAAGGCCATGCTTCCGGGTTTTAAATGGCAGGCACTTCGGTTGGAATTTCCAACTCTCATTTTCCAGCAACACAACCTACACACACACACACACACACACACACACGCTCATCACGTGATTGATGACAGCGGATGGACTTTGTAATGCGTTGAATACTTGTGACTCGAATGCCTGCATCGTTTACGAGGTACTTGGTATCGTGATATCCTCGCGGATGTATGACATGATATCATGATATCATATTAACAACTTCCAACTTCGTTCAACCAAACCTCTCGCTCCGCGGCCCGCTTTAAGCCATACTGCGGCTTTCAGTCGAAGAGGACTAAGTACCGAGTACTCGAGTACTCGAAAACTTACGAGTATACCGCTGAAAAAACTGAACGAGAATTGTGCTCAGGGGCGTAGCGACGGGGTGGGGGGGGGGTATATCGGTATATATACACCCCCTCCAAACAATCAGGCTACCTTAAAGTTTTTATGTGATTTATATTATGTGGTTATATGTGGTTTATATGGTTTATAGTTAAAATTTATGCGCCCCCCTCCACAGTAAAAATATTTATACTCCCCCAAATCAAATTCCTGGCTACGCCCCTGATTGTGCTAAGAAACATTAGACTGTGATATCAGATAAATATCGTTGAAATATCAAAAGCCAGTCGAAGACTCCCACCACTAAGTTTTCACCCCAGTGGGGTCAGTGGGAGGACAGGACGGCCAAAATCCAACATTTTCGAACCCTTTATCAGCGAAGGTCAACCGCCAATACCCGGCAAAATCGAAACTTCACGCAGTTTAACAAGCCAGGATAAGTTCCGCAAGAACTAGGCCTACTAAGAATAAAAAATATAAGCAGCTATACTACGGTAATGCGACCGAAAGCGCTATATGAATATGAATTCATGAGATTTTGCTTACCTACCTACTTTCTGACTAGTAGGCCTAAGACGTCCAAGTAGTATTCAGTATATTTACGTACCAGTTCGTTCATGGGGCAAGGCATTGCCACACCGGCAGGTTCGACGCAAAAGGCTGCCAAACACGATGGTAAGAAAATCAGAATTCCAGTTGCTACCATCCACCAGGACAGCTCCAGTCGAGAATTACCACCGGGTAGTGATTCCATCTTTCCACTCCAGTCTCCACCAGAATCTAAACGACCTTCTACCGCAGAACGTTGCGACGCTCGAGTAGTAGTAGTAGTAGTAGTAGTAGTAGTAGTAGTAGTAGTAGTAGTAGTAAGTAATAATAATAATAATAATAATAATAATAATAATAATAATAATAATAATAATAATAATAATAACAAATCTACATGTGCTTCGTAATAGGCCTACAGTCGTGGACTTTCACTATAAGTTCTGTCACATGTCACGCATTCTGATTCAATTTCATTCCAACTAACCCGAATCAAGTCACAACTGCTGCTGCTGCTGCTGCCGCTGCTACGGTACTTTTGAAAGTACTTCCGGAATAATATATATTCAGTACGTTAGCCGAAAAACACGGCTCTACAGTGCATGTGTACACGATCGCAGACTCAAGCGTATGCGACAGACAATTGGGCCATGCCTTAATTTAACATCGTGAAATTCCACTGCATGGAACAAACTTAGGTAGCGGGCGATCGAAGAAATTAGCGTTTCGAAAGCTGGCTAAAGATCAAGTGCGTCTAGCAGAGTAATAATAACAGGAACCAACACGAAACTGCAAAACGACCACAAACATCAAAGTAGGCTACAAGACGCAGAGCACTGTGTAAAAAAAAGACCGTGACCTTTGACACCCGGACCTGTAACCTGACCCAGAATTGTTGTTACTTTTACCGTCGAAAGATTGGGACTGTTTCCTGCCGGTTTAGACTTTATCGGGTGCTGGACAAATATTCTGGTAGGCCTATTTCTGGAGGTGGGAAATTTTTGGGTGGGGGCTGTAAGACCCTCACTGATTTCTTTAAAAACAGAACACCGTTTGGCTAGTGGGTGCAGCTTTGAGGGAATTTATTTGAGATTTAAAAAAGAAGTTCTCTCCCTTATTTTCGAATTTTCCAGAACTGAGAATGCTAAGCTCTTCGGAGAGGAGAGGCAAATACTTTTTGCTTGTGTGTGTGTGTGTGTGTGTGTGTGTGTGTG
The DNA here is from genome assembly GCA_018105865.1 of Metaphire vulgaris. Taxonomy (NCBI): domain Eukaryota; kingdom Metazoa; phylum Annelida; class Clitellata; order Crassiclitellata; family Megascolecidae; genus Metaphire; species Metaphire vulgaris. Next base: position 11,815,150 of record CM030858.1, read on the forward strand.
TCACATCATCATAAAACTCTTCGATGAATAGAAAACTTTTTAAGAGAGAAAATGTTTTCTTGAATTCTTGTTCGAGAACCTCAAGGCCCCGGGGTCCCGGGGCCCTAGGGCTCCAGGCCTAAAGGGTCCTCTTGCTTAATTGGCTATTGCTTTACTACAGTGGAACTTCGTTATAACGTACTTAGCAGCTCTGAAAAATTTAGTACAATATACCCGAGGTACGTTATATATCCAATACCATCCAGTGGCGTCGCCAGGAATTTTTGGTTGGGGGCAAAAGGGGCTAGCGTGTCAGATTCCTTACCCACCCCTGCCCCCCTTCACAGAAAACTCTCACCGGATTTGTGCGAATCTGGTAGGCGGTCTGGGGCAGGTTGGGGGGCACTTGCCCCCATTTGCCCTCCCCCCGTGGCGACGCTAGTGCCTGTTTGACATTGGACAATGCAAGGATTAGTGCTACAGTAGGCTATAGATATGCAAAATTCAGAAGAGTGATGAAACAAATTAAAACCACATTTTCGTGTGTCCCCAGCTTAGCTGAGTCAAACCGTACTAGAATTGTCAATATATTCTGCCTCAATTTTATTCTAGAGCATTCGAAATGCCCCAAAAAATGGTGAGCCATTTGAAACGACACTATACAAAGTCTTTCAGAAATCTGTTCTCTGTCAAATGTCTAAAAAATCGAACGAGAGATAAGAAGGGGTTTAAGAGAGCTGGTTTCTTGTAAGACAAGTTCTATAGAAAACAAAAATATTATATAATTGATAGCCTGTTTGCAGTGGCGTCGCCAGGAATTTTTGATTGGGGGGGTGGCAAAATGGTCTAGCGTTTCAGATTCCATACCCACCCCTGCCCCCTTTACAGAAAACTTTCTCACCGGATTTGCGCGAATCTGGTAGGTGGTCTGGGGCAGGTTGGGGGGGGGGGCACTTGCCCCATTCCCCCTTCGTGGCGACGCTAGTGATATCATCCAATACGGTAGCGCATGACACGTGACCGTACATTGCGGTATTTTAGAACATAGCATGCGTCATAACCGAGTCCGTAATAACGAATTTCTACTGTTAGATATATTCTGCTCGACTACAGGAAAGAGTGTGACTAGTTACGCTGTAGTTAAATGCTTTATTTGACTATCAAAATCCAGTTTCAAAACGACGTTCGATTATATATTCGCCAGATGGCGTCATGCGTTTGAAAGGAACATGTCTTTTCCCCGCTGATTCTAAACTCAACTTCCACTTAGGGGCGTAGCCAGGAATTTGATTTGGGGGTATAATATGATTATGGTTATGGGAGTGGGGGTATAAATCCTAAAAAAACCTTTGAAAATCTTAAAAACACATTAAAATTTTTATGGTAGTCTGATTTGGGGAAGGGGTGGGGGGGTACATACCGATATACCCCGCCGTCGTCGCTACGCCCCTGCTTCCACTCGGAAATTTTGTACAAAAATTCAAAAGTCTGTCTGTCAGATTCCACGGTCACGCCCCCCCTATCGATCGAGGGGTCACCTCTTCCGTTCGTTCGAAGCGTCCATCCGTCCGTCTTCTTATCTTCGCGTATTTCTCTACATCGCAAGTTCCTCCCCGGTCTCGGTCGTCTGGTAGAGCTTCTCCTTCTGCGGCGCCTTCGCGGGGTCGCCGCCCTCGACGAAGGCCACGTTACCCAACGACGCTTCCCGGTTCGTCACGTGATGCGTGGAGTCGGCGTGGAACGACCACGTGGACTCGATCTGGGGGAGCGGTTGGTCAGATAGAAAAGAAAAACAAAACAAAAACGCACACACAAACGAGGTCAGGGCAAATGCCAACATTATCGACACAGCATCAGTGGTGCAGCTAAGGCGGGGGGTGGGGGTGGGTTGGGGGTCACCCTCCCCCCAAACACACACACCCCTTTGGCTGCCGACAAAAAATTTAACGAGACTCCATGCACTTTTAACTTTTTGATGCGACTTAGGAGGTCAAAACCCCCGCCTTGGCTATAGACTGTACAGATTTAAGTAAGACGCGGGGACCTTTTTTGGCTTGCCACGTAAAAAAGTAGAGGCGATAACGTTTTTCTGTGCTTGTCAGGATTTTTCCAAAGTTGGTCACGGTCAAAACCAAAAACCAAACCCCCTTCCGGAAATCCTGGCTACGCCACTGCACAGTATAAGAAGCACGTGTTAACGCACGATGAACTAGACTGTCTGTTATCAAAATAATATGGCAGACAAACGGAAGTTGGAATAGAAGACTGTATGCGCGACAGTGGCTTTCAAAACAGGAGAAATCCCACTAAGCTATTTATCAACCAACTATTATTTTTATCATCATCATCATCATCATCATCATCATCATTTATTATTATTATTATTATTATTATTATTATTATTATTAAAACTGTTCTAGGTTACGTGCGTTTACCTGATCAGCCAACCGTTTTCCTCCTCGTACCCAGAGGACCTTGCTCTTGCGGATTTCCTCTTCGCCCACCTGGTGCTCCTCAGGTAGATCCAACACCGAATCCACCTTCTCGGGCGTCACCTGCGTCTTGCCCAGTCGGTCGATCGGTAAGCACAGGATTATCTACGACAGGTTCACGAAGCAGCCGGATATGGCAATGGGTCATTTGGTCACGGGTCGCGGGTCAATACTTTATCGTGGTCAATACATGGGTCACTCGGGTCGTGCGTCGATACTTTATGGGTCACGTGGAACGCGGGTCAATACTTTATTGGTCACATGGGTCGTGGGTCAATACTTTATGGGTCAGGTAAGTCGTGGGTCAATACTTTATGAGTCACTCGGGTCGTGCGTCGATACTTTATGGGTCACGTGGGACGCGGGTCAATACTTTAGGGTCAAATGGGTCGTTGGTCATTTCGTGTGCCCGATTTGTCATCTCTGCGAGGAAGCAGCCAGATATTAACTGTATTTGACGCAGTATTAGAAAATTTTCGCATTTGAAATCAGCGTAAGTGCAGTTGAAAGCAAAAAGATGAAGGCCAAAAAGGCAAGTACACTGTAGGTTTTTATTGGCCAGACATTATACCAAATGCAAATACTACTGTACAGTAGAATTTCGTTAAAACGGACTCGGCTATAGCGCGCCGCAATGTACGGTTTCACGTGATGCTCTACCGTCAGGGCCATATTAAGGCGGGGGGCTGAGGGGCTGAAGCCCCAGGCCCACCATAAAAAATAGGCTCACCGTTTTTCAGGCGACGACCTTTTTAGCTTGTTAAATATTTTCAGATTTTCAGTGAAGGTGGGAAATTTTTTCACAAGGGGCAATTTTCAGATTATGGAAGCAACGACCTTTTTTACTTCTCAGCCCCAGGCCCACTCGGACCTTAATCCGGCCCTGTCTACCGGATTTGACGGCATTGGATAATAACGTACCTTGGGTATAGCGCGCTACATTTTACGGACCCGCTACTTATACGACGTTATAACGAAGTTCTACTGTATTATTGTGAGAATCTCGGACTTTTAAAACAACTTTTCTATACGATTCCAAATTTCGCTTGAGCTTTCACGATCATAATCATGATCTCGTCGTAGTCGTCGTCGTCGCAATGACGTCACTTGCCTGATGCCAAATGAGTTCGCCAATTCCAAGCAGAAGACACCACGCCCATTGGTCAATGGTCAGTGCGTTGACATGTAGGACACGTTCCCCGAACTGAACTAGGATCACCTGTACGAAATATCCACTAACTCTGACATCATCTTCGTCGTCGTCGTCATCATCATCATCATCATCATCATCATCATCAATCATCATCATCATTATCATCATCGTCATCACCACCACCATCGTCACCATCATATTCATCATCGTCATCACCATCACAGTCATCATCACCATCATCTTCATCGTCATCATCACCATCATAGACATCATCGTCATCGTCATCTTCATCATCAACATCGTCGTCGTCGTCAACATCATTTTTGACTCACAGCTGTGTTTAGAGTTTTTAATCATATTGAAACTCGGACGTAGACGCGTTTAATTTAGGGGCGCACGTTGTGGCGCGGGGGGGAGGAGGAGGAGCAATTTGGTGCAATGAACCGCCACCCCCCCCCCCACTCCCAGTTCCTTACTGCACCACGTGCGATTTGGACGTATCATCTCAGCAATAACTCCTCATGGGCTCCGCACGAAAGATCTCTATGGGAAAAGACAACTCATTACACGGGAACTAAGAAAAACCCGAAGATAATAATAATAATAATAATAATAATAATAATAATAATAATAATAATAATAATAATAATGCACTTCTACAGCACCAGTTCTAATAACCGAGGGTATCAATCGATGGTACTTCAAATCCATCCGAAAAAGACCAGGTCATTCCAAAGATCAGTCAGAGGGAAAGGAGAAAGAAGAGGAGGAGAAAGAGGAGGAGAAAGAGGAGAAAGAGGAGGAGGCGGAGGAGAAGAAGGAGGAAGAGGAGCATGACCTGAACGACGAATGACCCGACCCAGATCCCGATGAAGAGTCGACTGCTGGCGAGACCCTTGAAGACGTTTCTGATGCGTCTTATCTGGCGGGAGTTGAGTTCGTTGAAGAGTGTCATCAACACGAGGACGTTGAAGACGATCGTGAAGTGGGTGTCGTCCACAAACCCTTCGGCCGCCTCCAGGCCGAAATTCGGATCGATGTCGAATAGTTTCGCTCCTGAATCATCATCATCATCGTCATCATCATCATCATCGTCGTCGTCGTCGTCGTCATCATCATCGGCGTGACGGTGACTGTCGCCCAAGATAAGGCAGCTACTGCCGTACTATACTTAACCAACGCGCCACATAAATTCACGAGATTTTACTTCCTTCCTTCCTTACTCCCTTACTTACTTACTTACTTACTTACTAGCCATATGGAAGGAACTCCACCATAACCGGTGACAAGCCCCGTTGGAGAGAGGACACACACAAACGCACACAAATTTCAACCCCTAACTGTACGGGTCGTCCCTGACCAACCAGTGGAGAAGGCGCTTAACCGCCCCCCCACTCAACTCCTCCTTCTCCGTATTCCCCCCTCCAGCCCCCGCCCCCAATTGCCAATTCGAAGTCGCACCGGCGAATATGAGCGTGAGCAGAACGGTCAGCTGGTAGACGCCGTGCAGGACGATGTTGGTGAACATCGTCGTGGAGATGATGTACTGTTCGCGCCCGTACGGCTTCCGGTTGAGGAGCTCGATCGTCGGCAGCTCAGTGGCCAGGGCGAGCGAAGCCAGGGTGTCCATGACCAGGTTTATCCACAGCATCTGGATGGCCGCCAACGGCGATTTCTACCGTTCGAACAGAAGCAGTAGCGCTATATAAGCTCTCTGATACAAACTCAATCACCTTGAATACTGGCAATAATAATAATAATAATAATAATAATAATAATAATAATAATAATAATAATAATAATAATGGTGGTAGTAGTTGTTGTAGTAGAGTAGTAGTAGTTGTAGTAGTAGTAGTAGTAGTAGTAGTAGTAGTAGTAGTGGTGCAGTAGTAGTGGTAGTGGTGGCAGCAGCAGTGGCAGCAGTAGCAGCAGTGGTAGTGGTGGTGGTGGTGGTGGTGGTGGTGGCAGTAGTAGCAGTAGTAGTAGTAGTAGTAGTAGTAGTAGTAGTAGTAGTAGTAGTAGTAGTAGTAGTAGTAGTAGTAGTAGTAGTAGTAGTAGTAGTAGTAGTAGTAGTAGTAGTAGTAGTAGTAGTAGTAGTAGTAGTAGTAGTAGTAGTAGTAGTAGTAGTGGTAGTCGAATAGATTGGCTGCCCAAGACAAATGATGTTAGCAACAAAACGTAAAAATATAGAAACGAAGATATCATTATCAAGCAACAGATATGATGAACCACAGAAACTATCATTTATAAAGTCCACAAAAGACGATTAACGTGGTTTGGACATGTTAAAAGAGTGGACAGCAACAGATGGACCTACAAAGCACTACACACACACACACACACACACACACACACACAAAAGTAGAAGGAAACAGAGGACAAGGAAGACCAAGAAAGAGATGGATAGATAATATCAGAGAACATGACAATTGTAGAAGGATGGAAATTGGCGCAAGGTGTAGAGCAAAGTTGAAATGTTTCGTATCTACAGTAACTATTGCCGCCATGCAGGTAGAAACAGTGGCGGCTCCACCGGGGACAGAGGGTCCCATGCCCCCTATTGAGTGCCTGGCCCCCCAGTGCCCCCCCAGTTGGGACCCTATACTTAATGCTACATACATTAAACAACAAATGGTTGCCCCCCATGATTAGAAGTTGCCACCCCAACGGCCCCCCACTTGCCAAATCCTAGAGCCGCCACTGGGTAGAAAGTGAAAACGGAAAAAAATATGGCCGTTGCTATGCGACGGAATGGGGCGTGGCCAGTGTCGTACCGCTATTGCGCATGCTCCGACGAAGGCCGTTGTCACGGCAACCAGGTTGACGGTAAGTTGGAATTGGATGAACTTGGAGATGTTGTCGTAGACGTTTCTGCCCCACATGACGGCCTTGACGATGCTCGTGAAGTTGTCATCCAGCAGGATAATGTCCGACGCCTCCTTGGCCACGTCTGTTCCGGCGATGCCCTGCATGCCGATCGAAAAACAATGAAACCGACCCCCAAATTCATTCCGACAGAGTTAGCCCCAACCCCTAACCCTAACGCCCTCAGCATGCTCGCCATACCCCTTCCCCCTCCACTCTCAAACGTCTGGAATCGCCACTGACAAATCCTATGCATTATTAGCATTATGGAATAACGAGCGTTGTCATGGATGAACCTTTTTAAATGGAGAAGGTGGTGGCCTATGTTTGCAATAGCGATTGACATCTATGTAGTGAAGAATGCTAAAGATAGTGGATCAATATGGTGCTTGAAATCGATCTCTAACAGGACAAAAGTAAGTTTCAAAAATGCGGTTGAATTTGCACAAATCCTGTGCATTATTAGCATTATGGAATAACGGGGTTGTCATGGATGAACCATTTTAAATGGAGAAGGTGATGGCCTATGTTTGCAATAGCGAGTATTATCGATGTAGCAAAGCATGCTAAAGATAGTCGCTCAATATGGTAGCCCTAACCCCTATCCCTAACCCCTCAGCATGCTCACCATACCCCCCCCCCCATTCAAACGCCTGGCGTCGCCACTGGTAGTTGGGCCTCCATTTCGTCATCCAAGCGTACGCCTGTGAATGAACCATGACTATATTATTGAATTGAACTTATGAGGAAGTGATATGACCAGGGTTATTTCTATAGGATTATCAATTTGGTGCGTGTCGGTAAATTCTGGGGGTCCCCCGCCAAAAAAGTCTGACAAGCAAAAAAAAAGGTCATCCCGCAGCTGAAAATGGGGGGCGGGTTGCTGGAGTGTCGATCTCAAATTAGGGGGTGTTCGGGAGGGGGGGTGTTAGTGGGGGCGTAAAAATCATATCCCTGGATATGACCTTCAGACGACCTTCAGCCTACCATGGCGAAGCCGACGTCTGCGACCTTGAGGGCAGGGCCGTCGTTGGTTCCGTCCCCGGTCACGGCCACCACCTCCCTCGTCGGATTGACGGTGCTGGCGATCATGCCCTTCACCAGGACGTACTTGTCCTCGGGAGAAGAGCGGGCAAGTACCCGCAGCTGAGGCCACAGGAGATCGAACTTCTTCTGGTTTACCTGGAAGAGCGGAAGAGTGGACCGGACATGGAAAACCACCAACGCAATCACAGGTAATCGTTGCTATTATATTAGTCTCCTTTAGTCCTGGGCTTTAAGATCCGATGTCGTCTGCCCAACTGAGAGACAGACAGACAGACAGACAGACAGACAGACAGACAGAGATATAGTGAAACAGACAGACAAACAAACAAACATGCAGGGAGACAGACATACAGACAGAGAACAGACAAAGACAGAGGCACGGAGAGAGTCAGACAGACAGAGACAGACAGACAGACAGATAAGCAAAGGGACAGGTAGACAGCCTTACAGACCCATCTGACTCATTGTATAATCATATGGCCGACTGACTAACTGACGAATTAACTTACTCAATAACTGACCGACTGACTGATTTATTTACCGAATGATTGACAAAGTTTGTCGTTTGATTGATTGAGTGACTGATTGACTGATTGACGGACGGACTGACTGATTGATTGATTGATTGATTGATTGATTGATTGATTGATTGATTGATTGATTGATTGACTGATTGATTGATTGATTGATTGATTGATTGATTGATTGATTGATTGATAGTACCGGTCCATCTGGTGTGTCTCGTGTTCTCTTGTTGAATTCTCTGCCCTCCATGACGAGGTATTTGTCGCCGGGTGAGATGATTCCGCACTTCAGGGCGATCGACTTGGCGGTCAGGATGTTGTCACCGGTTACCATGCGAACGGTGATGCCCGCCCGTTGGCAGGCACGTATCGCCTCCGGTACCTGGACAGAAGAAACACGTACCAAAGCATCAAGCACGGCACGGACCGTTTTAAATTACAGTCGAAGAGCGCACACCTACTTACTTACTTATTTACTTACTTACTTACTTACTTACTTACTTACTTAAAACAGGTCTTCAAACAGAAAGTGAAAACATCTTCTCCACTCGGTGCATTTGTCTCTTTACCGCATTTTCTCTCTAAGACATTGGCATCGAGTAGGATAAGAAACGGAGATTTTAAGCAGTTACTTAACAGTTAACGCCATCGTGGATTAATTACTGGACAGTGCATCGAATTGCCGGCGCTATAGAAGCTCTCCGTCGGAGAGATCGCCGCGGAAGAAAGTCCGACCTCGGGACGTACTGGATCCTCGATTCCCATGATCCCGAGGCAGGTCAGCTGGGAAACAATCCCGTCCTCGTCGTCCCAGTTGGGACTGTCTCCTTCGTACAACTGGACGTTGACGGAAGTGATAGGGTTCAAGGCTGTTTGAAAGTTCCAGCGACAAAGTTAAACGCAATCATTACAGATAATGATAACGATGATGATGATGATGATGATGATAATAATAATAATAATAATAATAATAATAATAATAATAATAATAATAATAATAATAATAATAATGATGATGATGATGATGATGATGATGATGATGATGATGATGATGATGATGATGATGATGATGATGATAATAATGATGATAATGATGATAATGATAATAATAATAATAATAATAATAATAATATTACTACCCCTCCTCGTCCTCCTCGTCCTCCTCTTACTACTACTACTACTACTACTACTACTACTACTACTACTCACTGACTTACAAGGACCGACCCCCACTACTACGAGGATACCAAGCCCAAGAACTACGAGGACCGACCCTCCAAGGATGAGGACAAGGACGAGGACTTACCCCCAAGCGCAAGGACCCCAGGACTGACCTCTAGGATCAAGGATAAGGACAAGGACCGATCAGAAATGAAAAACCAAAACCAATTTCAATTCTGAATGATTGAATCCAAAAGCAAAAAAGTATGTTGTAAAAAAGATAATTTCAAATAAATAAGTATTTCCGGCAGCTGATCAGTCATGCGCGCAAGGTCTAAAAAACACAGACGTCAAACATAATCTAGTAGAAAAATTACAAAGCAATGTTGCATTTCAAATAAATAAGTATTTCCAGTCATGCGCGCACGATGAGGTCTAATTATGAGACCACTTTGCGAAAACACTCATTAAACTGGAGCAGACGTCGCAGGGAAACAAAGAATTCTGTTAATGAATCAATTCCTCTATGGTATTATAAAAGAAACTCCTGTTATTATAAAGGAAACTTCAAACTGGCATTATAAAGGAAACAATGACCACATTTAGAGTAACTCAAAGCAAGTATGTAGCCTAAATATAAATCCACATACTACTCTTAACTTGTAACATAATCCCCCTTATAAGGATTTTTCAACTAAGTTACAAGGACCAGGACAAGGACCGATCTGCAAGGACAAGGATAAGGACATTTCCCCAACAACTAAGGACATCCCCAGGACAAGGACAAGGACTTCTTGGTCCTTAAGGAGTCCTTAAGGACAAGGACCAGGACAAGGATTAACATCACTGCTACTACTACTACTACTAGTCATTTGTAAATCGACTGCCCAACTGCCTCCCCCTGACATCCCTTCACCACTATATCCCCAACTGCTACATTTCCCCAACAACTACATCCCCAAACTCTTTCCCCCCACTACTCCAGTCACTACTACTACTACTACTACTACTACTACTACTACTACTACTACTACTACTACTACTACTACTACTACTACTACTACTACTAATAATAATAATAATAATAATAATAATAAAGACGATAGTAGTAGACCTCCTCCTCCTACCATTACTACTACCACCACTACCACCACTACTCCTCCCCCCACTTGCCAAATCCTGGAGCCGCCACTGATTCCACCACGTGTAGTACATACTTACGTTTCGACTTCGCCAAGGACAAAGGCCTAAAGTCTCTGTAGGCGACGCACATGGTTCGTAGGCCGTTCGTTGCCATCGGCTCTATAACGTTCTTAACTATCAGGTTTCTCTCGGCCACCGTCATACTGTGTATCTCGCCCTTGGCGGCCACCAGCCACTGACATCTGAAGAGGAAGAAAATAATTACGCAATAATTAATCAATGCAGGAGACCAATCGCCATCGATCTATCGGTTTTATATTATGAGGTCATATTGCGAGTTGTTTGGGAGGCTAAATATAGACCTGCGTGAAGAATCACTATAATTACTCAGCACTTATTAACTTTATATTATTATTATTATTATTATTATTATTATTATTATTATTATTACAGGGTGGCGCAAAAAACCGGACTAGTCACATTAGGTTTGGCATTTTATACAGTCCGGTTTTTGCGCCACCCTGTTTTATTATTATTATATTATTATTATTATTATTATTATTATTATTATTATTATTATTGTTGTTGTTGTTGTTGTTGTTGACACCAGATGTCGTCGTTTGAACTGTTGAACTTGAGGGGTCTTTAAGCTTACTTGTTGAGGATGATCTCCGACGCTCCTTTGCTGAACAGTCGGAATCCCTCTCCTACGTCATCGCGCAGTGGAATGACGGTGCTCATTGACTTCCGGACGGAGTTGAAGGTGAACAGTTTCGTGAAGCTCTGTTCCGGGAACTGCTCTCTGACCTTCGCGAAGTCGTACCCCAAGACGGAGACGAAGCCCAAGAGGGCGCACTCCGTCTTGTTACCGATCTGTTCCGGAAGAGCTCCGGGCTTCTCTGACGGCTATAGATAATGACACCGTCGTCGTCGTCATCATCATCATCATCATCATCATCATCATCATCATCATCACCATCATCATCATCATCACCATCATCATCACCATCATCATCAGCATCATTACCACCATCACCATCATCATCATCAGCATCGTCGTCGTCGTAGTCGTTCTAGATCACGTGATTTTGACTAATACTCTTAGTTTAATTTTGTATCTCAAAATCATCGATGACGTCGTCGCAAACGTCGACGGTTGCCATGGAGACGCGGAGGTTGCCGTGGCGACCGACGCGACGTACCGTGATCTTCGTGGTGTAGCTGCTGTTGCAGGAAATGGCGTCGGAGATCAGACGACGCGTATCGACGGGAAGACGTGAACAGTCGCCGACCTCAGTGTAATATTGGTCTTCAAAGACAGAAAGAAGGCCGCATGAACCGAACGAACACGATGAACCGAACGAACACGATGAACGAATAGACGAGTGGATTAACGAGTAAATGAACCAACGAGTGAACGAATGAAAGAATGAGTTAATGAGTGAATAAGTTAATGAGTGAATAAGTTAATGAGTTATTGAGTTAATGAGTGAATGAGTTAATGAGTGAATGAGTGAATGAGTTAATGAGTGAATGAGTGAATGAGTGAATGAGTGAATGAGTGAATGAGTGGATGAGTTAACGAGTGAATGAGTTAATCAATCAGTCAATCAATCAATGAAGAGAGATGATCGAATTAAAGAGAAAAATGAACGAACTAATCCATGAGTTAGTTACTGAGTGAATGAACGAGTGAGTGAGTGAACGAATGAACGGTCATTTGCCATGAGGTGACTGTCCAGTGCCTACCGCAGACGAATGCCTGCACGGTGGTCATTCGGTTGGTGGTCAGTGTCCCTGTCTTGTCGGAGCAGATGGCCGTTGCGCTGCCCATCGTCTCACAGGCGTGAAGGTGACGGACAAGGTTATTATCAGTCATCATTTTCTTCACACAAACAGCATCTCATTCATTAGAATACCTCCAAGTTCCAACACAATGTAGGCCTACGTACTGTATATATGTATAAATAAATGTCTATATATACGATGTTATGTATGTATGTATGTATATATATATATATATATATATATATATATATATATATATATTATAATCTACACTTAGATGTGTATATACATATATGCATTCTTCCTCTTCCTCTTCCTCATGCTCTTCCTAACCCCCACCCCCACAATTTTTTCGAGTTAGAAAAAATTTAAAGATTTTCGTCATGCGGGTGGAGAGAGACAGAGAGACAGGCCGACTGAGAGAGAGAGAGAGAGAGAGAGAGAGAGAGAGAGAGAGAGAGAGAAACCGAGAGACAGACAGAGAAATATTTGATTGGTTCGGTGGGGTTGGTGTGTGTGTGTAGGAGGAGGGAACCTACGCTGACGGAGTAGGCGAGGGCGATGGTGACCGCTAGAGGGAGTCCCTCTGGTATGGCGACGACGAGTATGGTGACTGCCGTGATGACGAAGCCGACGAAGTTCTGGATGTGGCTGTTGCTCCATCGCAGCTGCTTGACGCCGTAATGCTCGACGCAAAAGCGGACCACGAGGACAACCAACGTCAGACTGGCGATCGTTAGGCCTGGACAGGCAAACAAACAAACAGGCGGACAGAGATATTATATCACACACACACACACACACACACACACACACACACACACACACACACTAATCTAATCTAATCTTCTGACCGTAGAGTATCTGTGGCAAGTGAAATGGCTTTTAACTACTGTGAAACAGTGTTTATTCTAGGCCTTTTTGGGAGGGGGGATTCCCCCTTCCAGTGTTAAAATCCCCGAAATTTTTGTATATGTTTTCTTGGGGGGTGGAAATCCCCCCCCAAAAAAAAAAGCGTGGAGAGACAAATCTGGTCCCCCAAACATTTCAAACTCCCCCCAAAGTCAAGGTGGCTAGAATAAACACTGACTGTGAAATACATGAAACTAATGCAATTCTTACAAAGTTACGTCAAACTGCGGTCCAAGGCGACTAGTCCCTATAATAAAATAAGGATTTTACTGTAGATTTTACTGTTAGATTGTTCGGACAATGCTTATCCGTTGCAGGATTTAACGTATTTCTTATTTTGCAGATGTATTCCCGCACAAATAGACCTATGCAGTCCCAAAAGCAGAAATGAATTCACGAGTTGAATTTTTAAGTGAATTGACCGATCGCTTTTAAGGCATTTGTAGAATTAAATCAAATTTATTGTGACAACCATTGTCGAGATGTCCAAAGCAGGGTTACTCAAACATTTTGGAACCCCCACCCACTTCAGCAGTTTTGAAACGTGCCGCGACCCTAATCATAGCATGTAATATTTTTAAAATGCATCAGGCCATCTGGCGAACGTTAGTTGTAAAGAATCTCCTGGGTTTTGAATAAATTACAAAACAAAAGCTCTGATTCTATTCGAACGAAAAATTTGGTAAATATATTAGGCAGGATTATTCATATTTTTACCAAATAAGACAAAAGGAGGAAAAAAGATATTGAAATTTCTTGAAAATCATCTTTTTAAAATTTTCACCAGGAACATACCCTTATAACGCGTCTTAAAAATCCTATGAGGATTGCAAAATCGCTTAACCGCCAGGTAGATTTCTCCATCTTTCGAGATTCCCTATTGTTAGTGGAGTTTCAGGGCAAAATGGTCGGAACACGCATTCTTTGCGTTATTGCGAAATAACATTAATTTTAAAAAGTACTATAGTACAGGCCAGGGTTTCCCAAACTTGATCAGCTTTGTGACATGCCGCGACCCTGCAAACTGATGGTCGAGTAATAAAATTGGATAAAACACATTTTAATATAAGCCGTCTATGGAAGATTTCAGGCATATAAATGTCTTATAACCTAAGCAGGCTAAGGTTGTGACAATGCGGTATTGGTTAGAAAATAACACGTTTGAATCTATCTAGTGTTAATTATAGTCGATGGGGCTGTCCATTAATTATGTCAACAATTTTTGGGCAATTTTTGATCCTCTCCCCTCCCTTGTCAACAACTGTCAACTTTCAGTTACCCCCTATAATTACGTCAAAAACTTGTGACCCCTCTCCCCCAGATCAATGACAGGTTCCAATAACAAGGTTAATATTTTTTTGCGATGATGACCATTTTTCCCTTTTTGCTCGTCGAGTCTCAAAATGTGATGGTTATGACCTTTTTGCCATGCTTTTTTCCATTATAATAAGTAGTATTCCATGAAATTTCCTAGTTTTTGATTATTTGTAAAAAGTGAAATTGTTGACGTCAACTTCTCTTGCCCCCTCCTCCCTCCCCCCTGCCAACAACTGTCAAACTTTTTCAAACCCCCTCCCACCCCTAAATTGTTGACGTAATTAATGGACAGCCCCTATGTCTCTATGACGCAAACGGCGAAGAAAGAAATAATACAAGAATAAATTTGCACTGTAGTACGATATGCGCATGTTCCTCGTTTTAATTTTTTGTCGCGGGCCGGATTACAGACCGTGGCGGGCCGTATCCGGTCCGCAGGGAGACCCTGTTCTATGATGTATTATATGAGTACACTTTCTCTACCCAGTGCGGTTTATACTCTGCTCTGGTCTAACCAAAAACTCCGATTTGAACCGTCAGTCGGGTTAACTTTGCCTGAAGAACGGACTTCTGTTTGACGGACGCTTCTTTCGATCCCTGTTAAATGGGACACCTTATATAGCGCATATATATTGTGTCGATTAACACGCAAACGAAGATTGCTATGAAATGTGTTTTTACCCAGAAGAAATCCTACTAAATCATCTAAAACCCAGATGTTATTATTATTATTATTATTATTATTATTATTATTAATTATCATCATTGCTATTTATTTAATTTAAGCCTAGCAGTGGCGGCTCCACCAGGGGGAGGCAAGGGAAGCCCGTGCCCCCCTATTGAGTGCCTGCTCTCCCAGTGCCCCTCATGTTGGGACCCTAATCCCTATACTATACTTAATGCTACATACATTAAACAACAGATGGTTGGCCCCATGATTAGAAGTTGCCACCCAACGCCCCCCCCCACTTGCCAAATCCTAGAGCCGCCACTGAAGACTAGATAAGTTTTCAATTCTTTGATATCTAGCAAAGTGACCCCAGTGTTTTATCCAGATTCCAGGCCTTTGAGGTGAGGAGGAATTGACTTGACTAGAGGGGAAGAGATATATAGTTCAATGCAAAAATTAGTCAAAAATTTTTGTGGGAAGGGGAATTTTGATCTTGTCCCACCTTGAACTATATCGAGGCGTTGCAACATAGAGTAGAAAGTCAACAGCAGGGGACGAATCACGCAAGGGCAAGGCTGCCTCAGTATTCGCTATTTACAGAGTTCTGTGCGAAAATATTTCATGATAATAACGGCGCCTATTAGGCGGAACGTAAATGGATACGCTATGCTTACGGCTTCATCTCCCGTTTTCCCATTTTCTTTTGCTACGTCAATATCCGAATCTGTTTCCAAACAACAGCACAATAGATAAAATCTCGACAGAATCGAGCGAACTGGTAAACTTGGATAAGTTTTTCATTATAATTATTCTGGAAGCGTTTAGGCCTAGGCCTAGCCGCATGTGCAGGCACTATGAACCGCATAAGCATTAATTTAATTAACAGTTAAGTCTATGATCTATATCCGTCGCCAGATGGAAGACTTTTCGAACATTCAGTAGCGAATTAAGGAAAGCCAGATGATTTCAAATTATATTCGAATGTTTTCATGTGGAAAAAACAACAATTATTCAAGCATCACCTTTGCTCTCCTTTTCACTGAGAAGCGCAAAAATTATTCCCGCCTGAGAATTCTCACCGACCGCGATAACAAGCATCTGCCCACTGCCCTCCATGATACGGGTTCCTGAAATGATATGCAACTAGGTCATGCAGCGATAATTAAATGCAATTAGGCTAATGGTTTGCAAAATGTAAAACGTACGACCGTAATTTTCCACACTCAGTGGCGGGGCTCCGGGGGAGGATCCGGGGAGGGGCGCGCGGCCCCCTATTGAATGCCTGGTCCCCAGTGGCCGCCATATTTGGACCCTATACTTACTATTATTACCCATTTATCAACAAATGGCAACAAATGGTTGGATCTTCCATGCTTAGAAGTTGCCACCACACGCCGCCTCCCCCCCACTTGCCATCACGATTCCGAAAATTGGGGGGAGCTCATCGACGTCTTATAGTGAAAACTCTTGACGGGCTAAATTTCATGCCAAGCTCTTTGAACCTTCACGCATTCTCTTCGATCGTATACCACCTGCCCTCCCCACCCCCGACCCCTCCACCCCTCCCCGAAAAATTCTCAACGGTTTTGAGCAAATCCCAAAATCCCACGACCGGTCCCAGCCCAAATAGGGGGAGCGCGGGACCCCGGACTCCGTGCCCCTCGTGGCCACCCCGATGATTGTGCCTGTGAGTAAGTGAGTGTGTGATTAAGTGATTGGTTGATTGATTGATTGATTGAGTGATTAAGTGATTAATTGGTTGATTGATTGATTGATTGATTGAGTGATTGGTTGATTGATTGATTGATTGAGTGAGTGAGTGAGTGAGTGAGTGATTAAGTGATTGATTGGTTGATTGATTGGTTGAGTGAGTGAGTGAGTGAGTGAGTGAGTGATTGATTGATTGATTGATTGATTGAGTGATTGATTGATTGTTTGATTGGTGAACCTGAGAGCAGCAGACGGTCGTTATCGTTCTTCTTGATGAGGTCCGATTCTCCTGTTAAGGCGCTTTCGTCTATCCGAAGATCGCTGCCGTGGACCAGGACTCCATCGGCGGGAATCAGGTCCCCTGCAACAACGACGACGACAACAACAACAACAACAACAACGTTATCATCGTTATCATCATCATCATCTTCTTCGTCGTCGTCGTCACAAGTCTTAAAAACGAGTGTAATTATGAATTGCATTTAATAAAGCGATTTCAATTGAGATGAGATTTGATAGAAACGTACAGAATAATGGCTGTTAACCCCTTAACTGGGGACACTGGATATATCCGTCCATTTTACACTGAGTTACAGTTAAATACACGGTTAAGGGGTTAAAGTAGATGTGCCATATACGATCGATTCTTTACATTGGCTCAGCCTCATTATAGCAACACAAGAGGCCACAAATGCAAATTGTGGAGAAGGTGGGTACAAGGAAAGAAAGAAATTTAGTGCAAGGGTTGCCGACAAATGAAACGGTTTGGAACTTTGGATGAGGTGGGAGTGACAGCTGAAACAGTAAACGGATTCAAAGGTTATCTCGGAAAACTAGGCTATTGAATGCGGAGAGTTACTATACAGTGGTTTTCACACAGGCTTACTTAGCCTCCTAAACCACTTTAAATCACATTATTATTATTATTATTATTATTATTATTATTATTATTATTATTATTTGGACGCGGTGAGCATTTGGACACGGAGGGCATTTGGACGCGGTGAGCATTTGAACGCGGTGGGAATTCACAGTGGTTTTCACACAGGCTTACTTTTCCTAAACCACTTTAAATCACATTATTATTATTATTATTATTATTATTATTATTAAACCATTATTAAATTATTA
The DNA here is from genome assembly GCA_018105865.1 of Metaphire vulgaris. Classification (NCBI taxonomy): domain Eukaryota; kingdom Metazoa; phylum Annelida; class Clitellata; order Crassiclitellata; family Megascolecidae; genus Metaphire; species Metaphire vulgaris. The sequence goes on from CM030858.1 coordinate 11,833,042, forward strand.
GGACGCGGTGAGCATTTGGACATTTTGGACGCGGTGAGCATTTGAACGCGGTATTATTATTATTATTATTATTATTATTTAAATCACATTATTATTATTATTATTATTATTATTATTATTATTATTATTATTATTATTATTATTATTATTATTATTATTGAAATAGCTGTAGGCAAGGTGGGTTGTCGACCGGTGTCATAGGTCAGTGTATCCACGAGGTGGCGGGTCGGGCTGTTATACAGTAGTCCGTTATAACGAAGTTGTACTGTACTGTACTGTACTCGGCGGTGTACTTCCGAAGTACCGGAAACGAGGTACTCACCGTACTTGATGCAGCAAATGTCGCCGACAACCAGCTCGCTGACCAGACGTTGTTCCATGACGCCGTTCCTGACCATCGAAATCTTCTGCTCGTTTTTCAGTTTCTTCTGCAGACCGCGGAACTGTCTTCCTTTCCTCCAGTCGTTAAAGGCCGTCACGCTGACGACGATGACGACGGCAAGCATGATGGCGACGCCGTCCAGCCACTTGATCTCCCTGGGTTTGGCTTCCTCTTCAGTCAGAAGTACAGTAGAAGTTCGTTATAACGTACCCGGACGAGTGCGCGCGTTATAAAATTTTCCAGGTACAGTGTATACAGTATACGTCATGTATTCAATGCCGTCCACGCAATACGCGGTAGCGCAGCACGCCGGCAAGTTATAGCCGAGGATACGACGTTATAACCGAGTCCGTTATAACGAAGTCCCACTGTACACACATCGAGACTATCGGACCCACAGGGGTCGTGGAGAGGATGAGAGGACGGGGGAGATGGAGTAATTTTCCCGTGTGCCTTATTCAATATACAAGAAAATTTTGGCGATGGACAGGACAGTGTAACATAACGATTCTCCATCCATCCATCATCCATCCATATATCCATCCATCAGCGTGTCCATTGTTATCCGTAATTTATGTGGCGCCTATTTTTGAAGAGGAGTGATTCTTAGCGACTCACTGGAAATCATCAGCTACCATACAAGAGGCCTGCAGAATCATGCAACCAACCCGAGGGCTCAAACGTTAACGACCCCACCCACCCACCCACCTACCCACCCTGTGGAAATACACAGCATAGAGATTGGTCAATTCGGACCCGTCAACCTCCGGGCTTATCGCTTCATCCAGGCCTCTTGTTGACGATGGCAGCAGCGATACAGCGGTCAGGGCGAGAGGCTCCCGATTGAACCCGTGACCCCCCCCCCGTCTAACCCATGACCCACGTGACCCGACCCACTAACCCATATTGCCATCTCTGGTTGGGTGTCACGTGCCACCGGCGGCCGACCAACCTTTTTCGAGCGAGGGTTCGGCCTGGTAGAACGCCAGTCCGAAGGAGATGATGGAGGCGACGGTGAGGACGACGAGGGTCAGGTCTTGGAATGCCTCCCACGCCAACTCGAATATCGTCTTTATCCTCTTCGGAGGAATGACGTTCCTCCCAAACAGCTTCCTCCTCTCCTCAAGGTCAGCCTCGTTTTCAGCGAGTCCTTGAAGCGATAAAATCAATCATGCGCTGATTAACGGCACACAGTTTTAAAAAGCCAGTGCATGGGGGGGGGGTCAATGCAAAAATAGGCGCCACATAAATTACCCCAAATCTCCCACCCCAAAATTATGGATATGGCGTGGAGGCACACTTGGACATGGGTTGAGTCCACCCATGGGTTGGGTTGGATAAGACATTTGGCGCATTTCCATGTCTATGGTGGATTGGGTTGGGTTGAGTTAGAAAATAAGAATTCGCACAGGAGAATGTGGCATGGACGACCCTTTACCTGCATCATGTTATAATCTAATAAACTATGACAGGTACTGTAAATAGGTACGGTAGGTAGGTAGGTAAGAAAAGATTAAATTAAACGTCCGTCAAAATTTCTGCGGATGTCATTGCACGGCGTGATGTTTAGACTCAAATAGGACAATCGCACCAAATACAATACTTTTTGCGGCTCTTAGTATATCTGCTAATTTCTAGTCAAATGACGTCAGATTTGTGTAGGTCTATCAATACTCTTATTTTTAAAGTGGACCAGAAACTATGTTTGATTTCCACGCCTTTCGAATTATATAAGGCACGGCTCATGTCTTAATACTGCATGCAGTGGCGTAGCCAAGGGGGAGGTTTGGAGGTTTAAACCCCCCCTTGGGCGCCGACGAAAAAATTTTTCAATGCGTTTCCATGCATTTTAAATTTTCGGACTCGGTTTTGAGGGTCAAAACCCCCCTGTGGCTGCTGACCAAAATTTTTGAAAGCGCCCCAGGCTTGACGACCTCTTCTTTGTTTGTCAGCATCTAAAAGGAAAAATTTTAGAAGGAAATACATAGGATAGATACATACAATGACCTTTTTGCTGGTAAAGAGTTTTCGAAAGTGGGAAAAAACCCCATACGGAAATCCTGGCTACGCCACCGATTGCATGGTTTGGTAGCCAGACTATAGAGCTACCGGTCTTGTTCGACTCGTAGAAGCAGAAAGCGAAATCGATGACTATACTACACTCGGTGCTGTTTACCAGTTTTCGGTGACGTATGGAGGCTTTCGCACAGGGCCAGGACCCCGTTGAACTCGCTCTGCAGCGCCGCGCTGGCTTCCGCTCCCCGCATCTTCATCAACGCGCTGAGCTGAGTTTTGGTGACCTTGAAAGTGTCGGCAGTGATGGTGGGGGTAACAACATGCTTCGAGGATTTCCGCGCCATTTTTTTAATATTAGATTAGTCGTCAAATTCCAATGTAAACGCCCGAAACGTAAGTCTATAGTCCTGTATGTTAATTAGGAAAGGTACGACCACTTAAATCTACAACCATTGCTTGGCGTCTATATATATATTTAAAAACATCGATATAAATAAATAAATGTACGAATTGCGTTCCAAAGTAACAATTGCGTTTGTACTGCGTGGAGAACGTATTATGACGTCATTGTAAATAGTTAAACAATGACTTAGTTATTATTATTATTATTATTATTATTATTATTATTATTATTATTACTACTACTACTACTACTACTACTACTACTACTACTACTACTACTACTACTACTACTACTACTACTACTACTAGATGCGTTTAAGAAGCGCTTAAAGATCTGGCTATTTCGAACTAATAGTTATGATTCTGTTTTGACATTGTAATGTGTTCACGTAGTCTTCATGGATTAGTTACCACAGTAACCTCAACTTTAATAATAATAATAATGCCTTAATGACGTATTAAGACAAATATTGGCACGGACCCAGTTTTCCTGGGAGTATTATACTAGAATGGGCTGAAATTGGAGACACCAGACTGCCTGGTTACGCCCATACCACCATAACCTTGATTCAATAAAGTTTGGTCGGGATGCTTATCCAAGTACAACTGATCGAATTTTCTTGTCTGGCGCCAGAAGAAAAGCCTGCGGCATAAGCACTTTAAGCAGTGACGTAAACTTGGATGAAAAAGTTGGCAGCCCGACCCCTCTAGCCCCCCTCCCCTTCCCTATGGCCGCCTCTCAAAATCAAACGCCAGAGGCATTTTACGTTATTGATGCTAAAATCACATGTTTTTCCACAATGCTTTATAACAACTCGCTAATGTTTAGACCAGTCGAAGTACTGTAATTTAGACGGACTAAAATTAGGATATATACTGTAATCTAGTCTCCCAGTCCAGGCCATTTAACCTACAATCAGTCTTTTGTTTGCAAAACATCAACGTGTTCTTACCAAAATATGGCGCCAGCCAAGTTTCCCCACCCACTGCATCCCCTCCCCTACGCTCCTCCCCCCTCAAGTCGCCACGTGGCGATTTTCTCACGGCGAGTCGAATACAGCCGATTTTCTGAACGCGATAAATTCATTTATCATATTGCATCCGGACTCGTGAATCAGTATTACTATTCCGTCGCTGTGTGGCGCTGCTGGCTGAGGGTCGCTTTCAAATCACTAATTTGCCCAAATCAGGTATAATTAACAGTTGAATTTAATGCTAATAACATGAATGTATTTACAAAACTGTCTATTTTAATATAAATTTGTCACGATGAGAACGTTTTCGATATTATATTACTGTTAACCCCTTAACTGGGCAACCATTTGTAACTCAATGTAAAATGGACGAGCGTTACTTGGGGCACCCAGTTAAGGGGTTAAAGGCAAGTGGAAAGACGTGATTTAATTTTTTTATAATGCTGTAGTGGAGGCTGTGTATTGTTGTGCATGTTGTGTTATACTTTGGAGAGGGAGAGAGAGAGAGAGGGATGATGCGGTGCGAGGCTTTCGTTTTGATCGTCTGTTTGTGGGTGGGGTTCGTCTGCTGCGTTCCAATCTCACCTCCGATTCCAGTTCAGTCCTCCGAACCAGGTTTGCGGTTCCTTCCGTTTGAACCGAAACCGAAGGTAAGATACCGCGCATTAATTCATTAATTCATCAATTCATTCATTCTTTTTTCTTTCTTTCTTTCATTAATTCATTCATTCTTTTTTCTTTCTTTCTTTCTTTCTTTCTTTCATTAATTCATTAATTCTTTCTTTCTTCCGCCCATTCGTTCATCTCTTCGTTCGTTCGAGGGGCGGTTCCATGATGGGGGGATGACTGGGGATGCATCCCCACCGTTCCATGATGGGGATGACTGGGGATGCATCCCTCACCGTTCCACGATGGGGGTTGACTGGGGATGCATTCCCCACCGACCGTTTTTTGTCGGCGTTTTCAGGCTTTACTGGGTCTGGGTCCGAGCAGCTGCTTTCTTTGTGTGCAAAAATAGAGCTGATGCCCCATTTTGTTTGGCGACCTTTTCCGGGATTTCATTGCACCCCACACCAACTTCCTAGAAATTAATTGCATTCTCCCAAAAAGAATTCTTGGAACCGCCACTGGTTCGTTCTTTCCATATTTCGATCAATTCGATCGTCTATCGATCCACTTATGGGCAGGGGCGTAGCCGTAGCGACGGGGGTTATATCGGTATAAACATGCATACCCCCAAAATCAGGCGACCTTAAAGTTTTTAATGTGTGTTTTTAAAGATTTTCAACGTTTTAAAAGATTTAAACCCCCAAAAATCACATAATACCCACCACCACCACCACCACCACCAAATCAAATTCCTGGCTACGCCCCTGCATGCGGGTCAGACCGTTCGTTGTATCGTTCGTCGATTTGTTAATCCCGCGCTGTCTTTCTATGTTTTGAAGGTTGAACTGGAGATCTTCATTGAGATCCTTTGCGGTGACAGTTAACGCCTTGCCCATCGTTAAGGACGTCCAAAGACATTACACGAACGAGAAGCTAGACCTGACAGTCGTCCAACAGTTGCCTCTCGTTACCACGTCCACGGTTTTACACGACCCAGGTACCTAGTCACCGATGAACACCAGCTGTTTGAAACCACCGATAAAATTAAATTAATAATAATAATAATACCACCCAAATGTAGTGTTTATTCTAGGCATTCTCGTCCACCTAGACATTGGGAGGGGGAGTTTAACAATTGGGGGGGGGGCGAAAATCTGAACAGGCATCGGGGAGGTCATAGGCCTACTACTTGCCAAAATGTCAAACGTGGGGATTTCCACCCCCCGCGTTTGAAATCTCCCCACAAAACTTTGACATTTTGGCAAGCAGTAGGCTATGACCTCCCCAATGTTTTGTTCAGATTTTCGCCCCGCCCCCAAAAAACAAAATTTTACCCCTCCCCATGTCTAGGCGGCTAGAATAATAACCACTGGTCGCCACCTCTGGCAGTCTCTGAAAATACCTGCGCTACAAAACTCCTTGCAAATTTCAAAAGGCATAAATTTGGAGGAAAAGTGGGGCACAGCCCATTTACCATCCCCTTCTTTAGCTTAACCTCTCAAAAAGTTGGGGAAGAGGGGGGCTCGAGCTTAGCGGCCTTGTAGAAGTTTACGCCTACGCAATTGTCACATTAGCTGTGCATCGATTCCTGGATATAATTCGGTTTGCCTATTCTGGAAAGAAGTTAGTCGATAATCGATAAACCGTCTCCTAAAATTTACAAATGCTTGGCGAGCACAATGTCACGTGATCCTAAAGGAGCGCTTTGATTCGTCGATATTTACAGGGCATCTACGTCATCGAGGATCACGTGCCGGCCTTCACCTTCAGCTACATCGACGCAGTCTTTGCAAATATATCGCTTTTCTCCACAGACAATACGGTCAACAAAACTGAAACGCAGGTCCTCAGGTGGGTCAACCAGACAGACAGACAATCCGACGACTGGATTAATTAACCCCTTAACCGTATATTTAACTGTAACTCAATGTATAATGGACGGATATATATATATATCCGGGATCCCCAGTTAAGGGGTTAATAGGAGATGGACATCTATTCGTAGAAAACACAATTCGGACGCAATGATATTCTGGGTTTTCTTTACGATGCTATTTATGGGTTTTTTCAGTGACCTGGCTGATGTTGCAGTGGCCTCTACTGGCATTGACAGAGATCTGTTCATCAACGACATTGGAAACAAAAGAAGTGCCACTATTGCAGTCTGGAAATACGGAGTGAAACGTCAGTATCTGTCTCTGTCTCCTTCTGTCTCTGTCTCTGTCTTTGTCTCTGTCTGTCTGTCTGCCTATCTGTCTGTCTGTATCTCTGTCTCTGTCTCTGTCTCTGTCTCTTTCTGTCTCTGTCTTTGTCTTTGTCTCTGTCTGCCTGTCTGTCTGTCTGTCTGTCTGTCTGTCTGTCTGTCTGTCTGTCTGTCTGTCTGTCTGTCTGTCTCTCTCTCTCTCTCTCTCTCTCTCTCTCTCTCTCTCCCCATAGGATCTTTCTTCTTGATCCCTTATCACATAAGAATAAGCAGCTACTACTGTACTAAACCCAAAGCGCTATATAAAAAACACACAAGCACAAAACATAAATACTTACTTATTCCTTAGCCCAACGGTAGGCGACCTATAACCAAACGACCGGAAACCAATCAGTGCCCTGTATTATGATAGTAGTCGTCGGTTGGATGGTCCTAGTGTTTATCCATCCATTCGCTAGGTGGCGTCGCGTCCTAATGTTGCCACTGTATTCGGGTAGGCGCTGTTGCCGCTACACCGGTCTATTTCGTCAACGGGGTGGACGTGGTCGTCGGAACCTCCTTCGTTCCCACCTTTGACGAATGGATCGCCTTCTTGGATCCGCTCGTCAACCCAACGCCATGATGCGTTCGAACCGCGTCTCCTAGCAACGCGCGGTTGCCAATGACGACGGTCTATTTCGATTAAATACATTCGATTGGAACTCTTAACATAGTGGCATTTTTTGTGTTCAACTTCGTGAGCTAATAATAATACTGGTTTGAAATCGAACGATGTCTTGCCGGGCCTACTATTTGCCAAGTGGATTATCCTGATTCCTAAGTACTAGAATTTATTTTTACTATTACTATTTCATTATTGCCGCTCTATAGTCTCTAGGATCGGATACGGGTACAGTGTCTATATTGCAAAATATAATAATGGTGGCTATACATTGTATAGAGTTTTAACCCTTTAAAAAAGTCAGACACCTGATAGATATCCAAAATGCGGGTCCAGATTCCTTGTAGGCATCGACTGGGCTTCAATCGGTGCAAATATGAAAGCCATACGACACAACAATTTTTCGCTCAAATTTCGAAAAAAATGGAAAATTTTCGGGGACCCAAAAATTCATGTATATTTCATAAATTTCTCTTTAGAACCTCAAACGTATGATGTATACTAGAAAAATCCGACTTTCAGTTTATATTAATATATATTGCAAAATATAATAATGGTGGCTATACATTGTATAGATTTTTAACCCGTATATATATATATATATATATATATATATATATATATATATATATATCAAACAAAATGGACAAATTTTCGCTATAAAAGTACACCACAAAGATGCTTTACAAATGGCGTCATGTTCTAAAGCCATAGAACTAGGACTATTTTAACGCCTATTTTAATTCCTTAAGAAAACTGGAATTCCAAGACAAAACCTGACAAAGTCTAAAATTCATCGGATTTTTTCCTCATAGCGCCATAGACGCTAACCTATCTATTATGGTTCTCACGCAATCAACATCTTCATTTGTGCCAGAAATCTTTAGCGGTCGTCCATAAAGTGCATAACGCTCGAGGAGGACGAGGTCTAAGACATTAACAGATGGAGGGATCAAAAACTGTTAAAAAATAGCGTGACGTATTTTATTGGCGGCCCTTTAGCAGAAGTGCAAAATCAGTTCGTGACAACGAATTCCGTGTCATGCTCAATGCCGATGGGTGACGCGTCATCGTTGAACACGTGACCCGAAGACTGGGGGGCAAGCGGTACCAAGATATTGGGCAGGACTTTCATTTAGTTGATGGCCCTCGTTCGCGTAATGGCATTGGTGTGTAGTATGAAATGGCTGGGAGTGCTCTATTTCGAAACCTGTAGATCGACATTGAGAAAGACATTATTGATTATTCTTGCAAATATTTAAGCAATAAAGAAGGAACAAGAGGAAAATGTGGATTTTGTCGGAGAATTTCTTCAAATCGATTAGATTTTTCCATATCTAGGACCTATGCACGCTCTATTCAACAGGCCTTCAATTGACTTCTCTCACAGAGCGAATTAACTAGAAAACTTGCTTTTGATGTCTATAAAACCTGATGTATAATGAATCAGATATCTTAATACGCGGCTCTTCCCTCGATCGCCCTACTATCCATTCCACAAGATATTCGGCAGCACTTTCATTTAGTTGATATCTCTCGTTCGCGTACAGTCATTGGCGTTACTATGTATTATGAAATGGCTGGGAGTGCTCTATTTCGAACCCTGTAGATCAAAATTGAGAATGATGTTATTGATTATTCTTACAAATATTAAAGCAATGAAGATTGAACAAGAGGAAAATGTTAACTTTGTCGGAGAATTTCTTCAAATCGATTAGATTTTTCCATATCTAGGACCTATGTACCCTCTATTCAACAGGCCTTCAATTGGCTTCTTTCACACAGCGAATTAACTATAAAACTTGTCTTTGTTGTCTATAAAATGATGCTTATAGACCATGCTGTTCGTATAACGAAATTATGTTCTTGCGCTTTATACACGCGCAGTAGACTTTTAGGTGATCAAATAATGTACTAATGTTGAATTGGTACTTTATACGTTTCAAGCACCTTGTCCCACATTGTGTGTGCGTATGCATTTTAGTAGCTAGGAAAAAAGGACGACCGGTGCAAACCCGCCGCCCTCCTTGCCCCTCTGTTCCCAGAGACGTCTTCTAGGGGCGGGAGGGCACAGTAAGATTGCCGACTGGTGTGTTTTGGCGCATTTCAAAATGTGTGAAAACAGAAAAAGGTCCTTTTTGACTTCGTGACGAATATATAAATATTGGTCATCAGCCGCAAAAATGGAGATGATGGAGATAAGTTGACTATGTTGCTCTGTGGACGACTAAAAAACCCGTCGCCAAAATTTAGAGCGCAAATTATAAATCTTGCCCCGACAATAAAAAACCCTGGGTACGGTGCTCTGTCCCTACCCATCCTTTCTTCCCCTCGATCTCTCTTCCCTTCCGCTCCCTCCGCCTCTCCCTTTTAATGGGGACCAGTGTCTAATCTGGACTCCTGGACTCCGGAGGAAAGTGACAAAGACTTGGAAAATTCGATGTCTTTAAAAATGTCCAATATACGCAAAAGAGAAAACCACGGGCAAAATTCTGAATGCCAAGCACTTTTGATATACAAGAGATAGTGCCCTAACTTTTGAAAAAAACTTGATTGCTGGGTGATCTTCACTTGTCTGTCAAAAGTGCTTATGATTCACACGTCTGCCAATACCATTCTCTGTAGGTTAAAATGTCCTTGAAAATGTCCAATTTACAAATTAGAGAATATCACAGGCAAAATTCTGAATGCCAAGAACTTTTGATCTACAAGAGATAGTGCCCCAATTTTTGAAAAAAAACTTGAATACTAGGTGCTCTCCACTTCTCTGGCAAAAGTGCTAGCCATTCACACTTCTGCCAATACCATTCTCTGTAGAAAAGTTGTATCAAACCTGTTACAGATTTGCAGAAAAATACTATAATGTTGGTCTCTTCCCCCATAAAAATCTTGTCAAGTCCCACATTTACACGATTTGCACAAGTGAACCTGGGGGGAGGGGAGGGAGGGAGGCACCGGGGAGGGACCAATGGAGCTACGCCACTGGTGTGTGGTGGGAGGGAGGGGGAGGGAGGGAGGGTAAGAGGGGAGAGTTTTTGTTATCCAGCGTCTGCATGTATGGAAAGCGTGTGAACGGCCCTGGCGCTATATAAATTTATCAAGAACGAGAAAACTGTCAATTCGAAGATATATGTCAAATCTGTCTGGCTTCTAGAGTCTAGACGAAGACGAAATCCCGAAACGCGTCAACATCAAAAGCATAATGTCAACAGAGTGACATGAATGACATCTTCATACCTTGAGTGCCGATAACAAGGCAATTAAAAAGTCATAAATCAAACGAGGATAATGCAAGCGAAGCGAACTGGATTTATAGCAAAGGACTTTATGCTGTGCAAAATAATTATGACGCCCCCCATTTATTGTATATTATCAAGACAACGATTGTATGCATAGTCATTCCTGCAGACTCTTATGACAGTTTTACTGTCTCCTCTTTCACGTTCAAGTCTCGTAAATTCAAAGTTTTATGCTTGACTCCTATTATATTCTTCGTACGGGGCAATAACGGAGCTCTTGACAGTCAATCAGCCGGCGAATTAAGACATTTCGGAAGAAAGATAACGTCTCAGATAGAAGTGAATATCTCCAGTTATCAAGTTATCGAAAAATATCTCGAGCATCATCATCATCAGCAGCAGCATCAACGTAAGTCAGTGGAAGTCCAGGTCTTTTGAAACACGTCTACGCTAAAAAATACGAGCGTCATAATAAACATGTATTATAACTCTTGTCTTGTCGGCCTTTGGGTGATTCAGCATGTGTTCGGGCAAACTTTTCGAGGTAAAACCGAAGTTTAGCCGACCACGAACTTGAACGAGATCTGTTGTAACGTAAAAAAAGTATAAATCCGTGCAGTGTGAAGCGGCTACACAAGTAAAGAGGCTCCAAATTCAACAATGTATAAGTCCACCCACTCAGAAATACAAATCCGCTACATAAGTCATACAATAAAGTCTCGTATCTTGTGCAATTCTTGGTTCGTATGTTTTTTCACTTTCTTCTCGATATTGTATTGTGATATTTAATTGTTTTATTTGTAATATGTGATTCATTAATGACATATCTCCTTGTTTATAGTTAAATTTGTGTATTACCTAGGTTACCACTTAGGTTATCCGTCAAAAGTAGCTTTCACAACTTCACAAGCAAAAAACGCAGGTCCCAAAGTCCGGTGGGGAGGGATGCATTCCCACTCATTTCCCACGTGGAACCGCCACTACTGCTTGTCATACATTTATGAATTTTTCCAAAACCATTCTCCAATTATTAAAGTTTTTCATGGACAACCCATAAGTCAGAAAATCCAGTTAAAACAATTACTTCTAATTTAGATATGTCGGCGCTTGTTTTTGCCACTATTTCCTTTTGGTGATAAAGTGTATCAGAAATTGATAAACGTCATTTCAGGTCTAGACCTATAACACAGCGCCCACCAAAAGCCTTGTATAGATCACCATTTCTTCAAAACGGTAAATCACATTATTAACATTAAATAATAATATTACTTACTTATTTATTTACTTATTAATGTATTTACTCTTCCATTACCTATCAATTCAGATATCTATGGACCGATCGGACTACTTTCGGTGGTGTTCCTCTATGCCGGATGTCTGTCTAATCTTCGGTAAATTGGTTTTACCCTTTTCGATTTCTTAGTAAATTGAGTTCAAAGTTCGGATATACCAGATCGTTACACATCTAACGACAACATATCAACTTCAGGTAAGACTGTCTTGCAAAGTTTACAAGTCTACGGCTGTTGTTTCTTTGTTCGTTCGATGAAATACGCGCACGTGGTAGACAAAGAAATGCGCGCACGCGGTAGACAAAGAAATGCTATGATGATGATCACGATGATGACTATGATCACGATCACGATAATGATCCTGTTGATGACGACGACTTTCATACTCAGATTATATAATATTATATAGAAGCTAATATTGGGGGGTAGGGATGGGGGTTGGACGTGCATTTTATAGCCTGCACAACCCATTGCTATTGTACTGGCTTAAGATGGAAACAGTACATATCTATTTGCTTCTTTTTCAGATGTGCCGGATAAGTGTTGTGCTTCAGGATGTCGTTCGAATTACAAGAATTCAGGAGCCTATGTTTCTGTTTTCAAATTTCCTACAGACCCTGAACGTCAGAAGTTATGGCTGAAGAAAATAAGAAGAGAGGATTTGACTGTGACCAAGCACACAATGATTTGTGTCAAGCATTTTGAGGATCGCTTTGTGGTCACAGAGGATGTTTTTGGAGATGTTCGGATGAAGAGAGAGCGTCAAAGACTAACCAATGATGCTTTCCCTTCGATATTTCCAAATATTCCAGTCTACTTGTCAACAACAGCTCCGCCACAAAGAACCGATCCAGCAGCTAGGTGCCAACGTCAGGAACAGCGAGCGGAACAAGCCTTTGCAGATTGGATGGCTGCTGATCACATCGAGGAATTCTCCACGATTGTAGACGGTTTCCAACAGCGTTTGTCGGAGCAATTGGTCACCAACTGGCAATGGAAAGTAACAGATAAGTACCTGTGTTTTTATACTGTTGATTTGGATGAAAAACCATCCGTTGCATCATGTATTAAAATCCATTCTAGTTTGCAGGTTTTTGTTTATATTGATGGAATCCGGGAACACAGAAGCAGGTCGTTGTGGCTTCTTGGCACAGATTTAATTTTGAGTAAATGGTCTCAGTTGGAAAACCTTCTGAGCCATTACAAAGTGTCTCGTAAGTCAGTCAGGGATGATCTGACTCTTGAGGAGACGATAAGGTTGGTTTATGCCATGCTGACTGATAAGCTCGACAATGCTGATTGTAATGTCGAGGGTTGTGATGATGATGACAACGATGACAACATTATCAATTTGGGCACAGTTAAATTTTGCGTTGAGCAGTTGAAATTGTCCTGTGGATCTCCTTATGGTAGACGATTCTGTAATGACATGCTTCGTTTTGCGTTTACTTTATTTGTTTACTCTTCCTCATGTTATCGGATTCTTATCAATAGCAAGACAGTTATTTTGCCACAGCCTCGAAATTTACAGAAGCTCTCTGCAGTGTTGAATTTCTCTCTAGGCATTGAGGTGTCTGACCATGCACAGTTGAAGTATCTGCGGCTAAAGGCCGACAGTCTAACTGAACGTGAAAAGTTTGTAGTTTTGCAGATTGACGAGATGCATGTTGCACAGGGATTTAACTACAAAGGGGGTAAGATTACTGGTGTGGCACATAACTCTAGCAATGAACAGGCTAATGCTGTGCAAGCTTTCTTGATTTCATCAATTGCTGGTCGTATGCGTGAAATTGTTGCTTTGGTACCTGTAAAACAGTCCACATCCAGTCTTTTAGCTCAGATGATAATTAAGACCATTGAAGTTATTCAGTTGTGTGGTTTTGTAGTTGTTGTTGCTTCAGACAACAACCAGGTAAATGCCAAAGCATTCGAGGAGTTATGTGGTGGGGAAGGTAATATGTTGGGTGGTATTCTTAATCCAAAATTCCCCCAATACAGAATATTTTTTATTTTTGATACTGTACATATTCTAAAATGCATTCGTAACAACTGGCTTAATCAAAAAGACTCGGCTCAGACTTTTGTGTATCCACGACCCGTTCCAACCTACAGTGAAAAGTCTTCAGAAGTTGCCAATTCCAGTTCTTTGATGCCACCAAATTCTGTTCCTTTCAGCTGTTTATTAACAAGTAATTATCCAAATTTTGACAGCAAAGCTTCCACAGTTTCTTCACTTTCTGGTATAGTCTTTGTGTCATCAACAAATCTGCAACCAGGCAGGGCTTCTGTTGGTCGATTAAAGGACCAGTACAATTCTGAAAGGCGTGCTTTGTTAAAGGAGGCACCGGGTCTTAGATATAAAGTTTTGAACCCTAGCAGTTTGGAGAGGCAAAATGTATAACTTGTACTGGGCATTTTCAATGATAAAACTGTTGAAGCGTTGCTGTCAAAATCAGATCAAGCCGCTAGGGACACAGCGGAGTTCATTAGGATCATTCTTAGTTGGTGGAAGATCATGAATATCAAGAGTTGTAACAAAGGAGTAAGATTGCGTGATGATCTGTGCTTGCCATTTTGTGATATAGATGACGATCGTCTCTGGTTTTTACAGGAATTTATTAATTGGTTGCAAATATGGAATCGTGACAAAGCCGGATGTCTGACTAAGCCAACTTTTAGAGCATTGTTACATTCTAATAAAACAATGCATAATTTGATTATTTATGCTAAGATTACTCTTACCAGGCAAAGTGCAGACTGACAATTTGGAGCGTAGATTCGGTCTATATCGTCAGTTATGTGGAGCTAACTATCATGTCTCTGTTGCACAAGTGTTAGAGGCAGAGAAAAAACTGAGGGTGTCCTCTTTATTTTCCATCCGATCAGCAAAACATGGCATTATTAATATTCGCCAGGTTTTTGACAGCTACCCTGACCAGACTCATGACATAGGCTCCAGTCTTAGTTTACAAGCAGACCATTTGGTTTGGGATTTTGAAGATGTTGTTTCTGAATCCATTGACATTGCATTTAGCTGTGATGAGCGATGCCTTGTTTACATTGCTGGTTATGTAGCATTTAAATGTGCTAGTAAATTATCTTGCCATGAATGCAAGGGAGTGTTGCTTAGTGACCGAGATTTGAATATTGAATCAAGTGACATTGAAGTTGATGCCTCCTACATCGATGAGCTTAGCAGAGGTGGTTTAAAATACCCATCTTATTTGCTGGTTATGTGTGGTTATAGAGTTTACTGTATAATGCAAGTGTTGCTTTCTAAGAAATATGAGGAGCTATTTTTAAAATACAGTAACCAAAGGATGCTTGTGTGCACATTGTCAAAGGAGAGCTTTTCATCGGTTGAGCTAACAACCGATGAGGTTTGCAGTTGTTCACTTCCTCGAACGACCTTGTTTTCCTCATGTATTCGTGTTTTTGCAAATATTTTACTAAATAATTACACGAAGGTGACCAAAATAGCTGGTCCAAGTCGAAAGCGTAAACTGAAAGCGATTAGTGATGTACCTTCTCAATAGTTTTAGAATGTTTCTTATTTACACAAGTCTTTTGTCTGATTGTCATTCACCTGTTCAGTCTGTCTCTCTGTTTATGCCTGTTACAAAAGCTCATCCATGTGCTAAGCATTAGCTTCAAGGTAAAAATTGCACTGTTATCCAATACTCACAGGTGGACTGTGATTCCATAGTCATGAATCTGTATTCATGACCCAAAAGTCAAATCTCTATCAGTAAGAAATATGATTGTGCACTAATTCAGTCATTAGTCTGCAGTATGTTTTGTCTGTTTATCAATCTGCTTTCTGTTTAGTTGTACACTCATTCAGTGTCTGTCTGTCACTCTGCCTGCCTGTCTTATTGTCAGTCTGCTGTCTGTTTATCAATCTGATTCTGTTTAGTTGTACACTCATTCAGTGTCTGTCTGTCAGTCTGTTTGTCTGTCCGTCCGTCTGTTTGTCCGTCTGTTTGTCTGTCCGTCCGTCTGTTTGTCTGTCTGTCTGTCTGCTGTCGCTCTGCCTGTCTTTCTTATTGTCAGTCTGCTGTCAGTTGTCTGTTTATCAATCTGATTCTGTTTAGTTGTACACTCATTCAGTGTCTGTTTGTCTGTCTGTCTGTCTGCTGTCGCTCTGCCTGTCTGTCTTATTGTCAGTCTGCTGTCTGTTTATCAATCTGCTTGCTGTTTAGTTGTACAAACTGCCTCTATCTACTGTGAACTGACGGCCGACAATTTCCCCCCTCCTGTGAGCCAGGCATTCAACCATCATGGCCTTAGAAATTCCCATGACCTACTTAATTTCTAATTTCAGCCGGGTCGACTGTTGACTTACTGGAGTACCTTTCTACTGGCTCAACAATCGGAGTCAGGTCAGGTTGGGGGGCGGTGGGGTGCGGGGGGGGGGGAGGCCGTGGCGTGCGAACTGGCCTTTTAAACAGTAAATGACGTCCCGCATTTGCTTTGACTTGAGGCGGTCGACCTAAACAAATCCACTAAAGTAATCCACTATTATTATGTACTCCTTATCATTGCATGGGCGAGTGGGTGGATCATGTGGCAGGAGTGGCTCTCTCGGCTGAGTCCGCCATCTCTTGACAGATTTCGCAACTGCTTATGTGCTTATGTGCTTCTGAATATCTTGCGCCATGCGGACCCAGAAAACAGATTCTTTAGCGTGGCGTATACATCCGTTGATGCCTATGTGGGAGCGGTGGACGCGCTCCAAAATATAGCGCTTCGCTCCAGCTGGCACTATAAGTCTAGTACCTTTAAGTAGTAGGCCGTCGTCACACAGTGTAAGCTCGTCGGCAAATGGCAGATAGGGCCTTAGCAACGGCGTGACGTCAGACGCGCTGTTAGGCCAGCCTATCAGAGTTTGTTCTTTCAGCAGCTGGTATGTTTAATCGGCCTTTGCAGCCTAGCGAATGATGTCCAGGGTTTTTTCTGACGCAATCAGACGAAGCTCAGCTCGTTGCTCAGTTTCCTCTAAGGCTGCTATTTGCTCAGAAAACAGGGTTTCCTCAGCCGAGTTCACCGGAAACGCGCGGCTAAGTGTGTGAGCGACGACCACCTCGGTTCCGGGTCTGTAGATGAGTTCGAAGTCGTACTGTTGCATTTTTAGCAACATTCTCTGTAGCCTTTTTGGCGCTGACGAAAGCGGTTTCTTGACGATCGTGATCAGGGGGTGGTGGTCGGTGTGAATTTTTACGTGTCGGCGTACACGTAACTATGGAAACGCTCCAGAGCAAAATAGCAGGCCAGCAATTCTTTTTCGATCTGGGCGTAGGCTTGTTCAGTGGACGTCAAGGCACGTGACACATACTCGACTGGACGATCGTTCTGAAGGAGGCACGCTCCAAGACCCGCCTGAGATGCGTCGCATTGGAGAGTTGCGCTCTGCTCGACGTCATAGAATTGAAGGACTGGCGCACTCGTCAGTAGTTTCTTCAGTTGATTGAGGGCGTCTCCATGCCAGTTTGGGTCCCAATGAAACTCGACGTCTTGCTTGAGTAGCTCGCGCAATGGCGCCGTGGTTGTGGCGAATCCAGGAGCGTATCTTGCTAGATACGTCGGCATGCCGAGGATCCTCTGAAGTCCTGTCCTGTCGACCGGCGGAGGCATGTTTTGTATTGCCGCAATTTTCGCAGGGTCAGGTCTGAGACCGTCTGTTGTGATCTCGTGACCCATAAATTTCACGCTGGAGCAATTAATCTTCAATTTGGCTCTGTTTAATCGAATGTTCATAGAGCGGCATCTGTCGAATAGCGCGAATAGATTCCGGTCGTGATCTTGTTGCGCCTCGTCCGAGGTCTCTCCTGACCCAAAAATCAATATGTCGTCTGCAATGCATGCCACTCCTGTTAGACCGTCGAGCGCCTCCAGAAGTTTCCGTTGGAAAATTTCCGGTGCCGAGGACATGCCGTAGGGAAGACGAAGCCAGCGATATTTCCCGAATGGAGTGTCGAAGGCGGTGTGCTTGCTGCTGTGATCATCGAGTTTTAAATGCCAGAAAGCATTGCTGGTGTCGACGGTGGAAAATATTTTTGCTTTGGATAGTAGCGGAAGCACGTCGTCAATGGTAGGCATTCGGAAGTGGTCGTGCAGCAGTGCTCTGTTTAGCGGTTTTGGATCGATGCAAAGTCTGACGCCGCCGTTTGGCTTTCGCACGACTAGGAGTGCCGATATCCAGGCAGAGGGCTCGTCGACTGGTGCAATTATCTGGTGCTGTTGAAGCAATTTCAATTCTGCCTCTACTTTTGCTTTATCGGGACCGGAAGTCGGCGTAGCGGCGTTTCGGACGGGCGTAACCGACGGATCCGTGTGTAAAGTGAAGTTCGCCCGGCAGACATCCAAAACCGCCGAACAGGTCATCGAAATGCCGTATCAGTTCGTCAGTGTTGTTGAACTGCCGATCTGATTGCACGGCAGATATTTTCATGGTTCACGCAGCAGATCGAATAGAAGACAGGCGCCGAGGCCCAGTATCAGTTGCTTATGCTGCGGCTACATAGAAGTCTAGAGAAGCACTCTTTTTGGTCGTTGGGTGTGTTGTAATCAGCGTAATCATACCTGCCGTTTTCACCGCTTGTCCATCGAACATTCGCAAGGTCGACTGGGCCGGTCGAACTTTTGGTTTAGGTCAAAGTTGATCTAGAATCGATAACGGCAGTAAGTTGACGGTTGCTCCGCAGTCCAGAAGGAAACGAGCAGTAATATTCGCGATTTTCAGTTTGCATAGAACACGACGTTGTCGTTCTGTGGTCATGGCCATGACCATTTCCGGCTCCGAGTCTGAGTCCAGCTCATGGACCGCAGATTTTTGCTGCGTCTGTGGTTGTGACAAGCAAGCTGAACTGAAGTGATTCTGCGACGGCAGGTCCTGCCAAACGCTGGGCATGAATTTCGGCCAGGCGCATGAGAACCGTTGCAGTACCCACATGCCCGGCTTGTTGGTTGTCGTTTCGTTTCGGTCACAGGGTGACGCAGCTGGGGGCGTTTGGATTGTGTGGAGTTTCGATGCTGTGCTGCATTTACGTCTTCGGTGGTTTCATCGTCAACGTCTGTAGATGCTTGAGGTGGCTTCGCTGGACTTACAAATGTCAATTGCAGTAGGTAACTTTCGAGTTTTCTAGTCTGCAATAAACGACGCCGGCGTGTTGTCGCCCTTGTTGCCGATTACTATACGGTCCCGAAGAATGGAATCCTCCAGGTTTCCGTATTCACATAACCGAATTAATTTCCGTAGTTCAGCGAAGAATTCGCCGAAAGTTTCGTTGGAGTCTTGGCAGCGACTATTCAGCTCGAAACGCAAGAGTGTGATATTTTTTCTCCGACACAGTGTTTTTTTAAGCGTCAAGAACTTTGTCCACAACTTGTCGGTCATTGTTCTCTCTGCGAAATCTAAGGTCTGAAAAAGTTAAAGTGGCGTCTGTCCCGACGCACGCCAAGCAGTATAGCGGCTAAGCGCTTCTTCGACGCTTCTGCCAGATCAGCCGCTATAATATAGTTATCCCATTGGGACCGGAAACGCTTCCATTCACCTGTGAGGTTCCCATTCAGCTTCAGCACAGCTGGCATGGGTATCTGGGGTGAGTTTGCCATCGTCAGACTTCTGACAGCATGTAAAGTATAGCTTTATACTTTAAAAGAGCTTTATTATTGATAAACAGTTCAGTGTCGAGCGTGTCGCTAGTTCGAGTCTCTGTCGATGACTGCCTGTCACTCCTGCTGCTATAACGTCTCTGAGACCGTGCAGAGCGCCATTGGCTGGCGCGTACGTCAATCATGATAGGCACACGTGACAGTGTGGTTTTGAAACATGGGGTCAGTTCAAAAGCTGTGTCACTTTCATTCGTCTTCGGAAGATTCCTGTAAGTGTAAAGAAACAAAGACAGAGATAATAGAACCCGTTAAAACTATATACAAGTACTTCATGGTGAAACATGGGACCACGATAAAGTATGGGCACCTCACGCCGTTTGTCGTACTTGTGTGTGTTGAAGCGTTGCACAGCTGGAAGAGAGGAAAGGTGTCATTGCTATACATGCTCTATCCATATATGTAATTATGTAATATAGCTGCTTTTCAAAATTTCATATTACTGAGTATCACTTTTATAGCACCACTCTTTAACAACATAAGCAAAGCAATCAATTAAGGTGCAAATGTGTTTTCATGTATGCCAAATTGCAGCATCACATTAACTTAAAAAAATAGAATTCGTACAAGATTCATCTTATGAGTCATGACTTAAAACGTCTAGTGTCTGCAACTCTAAAGACAGTGAAAAATTTTAAAGGCAACAAAATACAGTACAAGTAATCATCATCATCATCATCATCATCATCATGTGTCATCTTCATATCTGAAGGTTGACGGTCATGAGTAAGTAAGTACAAGTACAAGTAATACAAAACTATAAAAAAAGGATTTATGCGTCTGAAACATGGGGTCAGTTCAAAAGCTGTGTCACTTTCATTCGTCTTCAGAAGATTCCTGTAAGTGTAAAGAAACAAAGACAGAGATAATAGAACCCGTTAAAACTATATACAAGTACTTCATGGTGAAACATGGGACCACGATAAAGTATGGGCACCTCACGCCGTTTGTCGTACTTGTGTGTGTTGAAGCGTTGCACAGCTGGAAGAGAGGAAAGGTGTCATTGCTATCCCAAGGGTCTGGAGGGAGCAGAATAACCACTCTGATGACTGTTACTTCTGTATGGTAGACACAAGTGGCTTCAACACAAAGAACAAGAAGACTCAGCAATAAGACCAGTTCCTCATGGTGCAGATCTTCCTGTCCCTGATCCAGAGAGGTGCATAGCTGCTGATGACATAACAGACAACAGTGATTTGGAAAGGGAGATGCAAGCTGGTTGGTTGTAGTGCAGGCAGTTGCGGCTCCACCGGGGGGGCCTGTGCCCCCTATTGAGTGCCTGGCCCCCCAGTTGGGACCCTATACTTAATGATACATATATTAAACAACAAATGGTTGGCCCCCATGATTAGAAGTTGCCACCCCACTTGCCAAATCCTAGAGCCGCCACTGAGTGCAGGGCACGACAAGTATGTGTCAGAGCAAGAACTTGACATACCATCGCCATTTACTCAGGGTGAACTCAATGACCTGGTTTGAGATTTAAGTCTCTCATAGTTTCTGAACTGTTAGGATCACACTTAAAGGCCAGGAATCTTCTGTTTTATGTACAGTGTAGTAACATTCTCATGGTACTTGGTACCAGCAAGACGGTCACTAACTCCTGGTTCTAAGACCATCTTGCACGAGAACTTGGCAGATTCAAGTAAAATCTTACTGCCCTTTCTTCATATAAAGCTGGGACTTATGAAGCAATTTGTAAAGGCTCTAGATAAAGAAGGTACTTGTTTTAAGAACATAAATGAAAAGTTCACAGCTTTTACTACAGAAAAGATCAAGACAGGAGTGTTTTATGGACCACTAATATGAAAGGAAACTAATGCAGGATAAAAATTTTGAACAGACAATGCAAGGACTAGAAAGATTTGCATGGAGAGGATTCTGTAATGTTGTCAGTAAGTTTTTTGGTAACACCAAGGATCCCAACTATGCTAACACAGTGGAGGATTTGCTGCAAATTTTTAGGTGACTTGGTTGCACCATGAGTCTCAAGGTGAACTTCATACACTCCCATATCGATTATCTCCCCCCCCCCAAAGTTTGGTAATTGAGTGAGGAACAAGGTGAGAGATTTCACCAGGATGTGAAGACTATGGAGACTCGCTACCAGGGCAGATGGGACACTCATATGATGGCCAGTTACTGCTGGTGTTTGAAGAGAGACATGACAGCTACAAGCTAAGCCAGAATTCTGAGGAAGCGCAGCTTCATTCCATGATTATGCTGACTGTTCCAAGTTGTTTGTAACTTTTTTATATGCCTCAGCAAACTGCATTTATACAATTTATAATATCAGTCTCTACTTGATTTAGTAAAATGCTGTGGCACTCATTTACCCAATTTGTTTTTTAATTTTTGTGTTACTCAAACTGGTAACATTTCCCATTGTAACTACGTAAAACTTTATTTGCAATTTGTAAAAAAATGTGACGTGGTGGAGAAATTCTGAGTGCAGATCTGAAATCAGCATGTCAAAATTGTGTAGAATCGCCTCAAAACTTCAAAACACCTTTCAACAAATTTCATTTTGCATACGATATTGAAAAGTTAACTATATTCAAATTCTATATTCCTATTCAAAAGTTAACTATAAACTATAGTTTCTGAAAAACCAGTTCAATGAAACGCAGACAACACAGATGAGAATTTAACCGCGGGTACTCGCACCCCTTGGGGGTACTAGAAGGACATTGTGGGGGTACTAAATAATCCGAAAATAAAGCCTGTTTAAAGACTTACCCTGTATACTCTACAAATGCTGTAGAAATTTGTGTACTGAATTAGAAATTTTAAAGGAAAAGCCCACTTTCAGGCAATTTGTAACAGAGGTTTGTTGCAGTTTATAATTAACGGTGGGGGTTGGGAGGGGCTTTGAAATCCCCAGCTAACTTTGCAACCCTCACAAAAATCATATCGGATACATTCAGTTTCTGTCATTCACAGAATTTCAGTCTCTATCTATTCTAAATGCTGCAGCTTGTCTTGTGGCTAAAGCTCCTCGCTACTCTAGCATCTCAGACTTTATGCTTAACACTCTCCACTAGCTTCCAATATCTGCCCACATTAAATTCAAACACGTCATTATTGTTTCTGGAGCATTTCAAGGTCAGGCCCTGTCTTACATTACCGACCTATTCAAAGTACACTCTTTCAATGCTCATCAATCGCCTGCCTTACCCCACTGATCGTTCATGTCCCCAAATCACACAATTTTTATTCAGGTCAAGCGAGTATTCTGAGTAATTGGACCCTCTCTTAGGAATGCATTGGCCCATCCATTCTGGCTTCATTTCTTAATGCGTCACTATCTTCAACACGACTGTTTAAGTGCAGTGATCTTCTGAGATATGATAACTGCTGACTGGTGTTGATATTTTGCAACAAAGGCTAAAAATTAACTGCAAGAAATCACAAATCATTTCAATTATTTTCAGAATGAATGGATATACTCCAAAATTCTGGAACTGTAATTGAATGTGCAATTTATAAAAAGTATACAGATGAAACTGAAATGAATTGAAACAGTCAAGGAAGAGAACATATCCCTACTTTTCCTTTTCGAGTCTCCATGTCATGACCTTGTTCTACTGATTTTCTGAAAATGCAGAGAAAAGGCATAAAACCAAATATAATAACCAATGAAGAGAAAGTCAAAGTCAAAAGGCCAAATTCTCTGATGATCAAGAATAATGGAACTATGACAGATCAGACATCACAAACTACTTGAAGCAGTGGCTAGAGCATTGGTCTGCCAACCTTGAGGTCTGTGGTTCAAGTCCTGACACCAGCAGAAACTTTTCCAAGTGCCCCGCCAACTCAGCCACAAATGCGGGTTATCTTGGCATAAGGAAAGGCAGCAAGGGAAGCCTGGCAAACTGCCCTCATTAAGCCACTGCCTTGTAAAACTGAAGACACTAACACTAGGTTTCCTCTGAGTGCTGAGTCAATGGAATATGTGTTTAACTCAAGACCGTTTCATGATTTATAAATATACTTATACAAGTATGACTCTTGTACTTTCCATTACGTCGTGGGTATTACGTAACAAGCCATACTAAAGAAGGCTTACTTACATAGCTTCCAGTGGCGCTTGGTGTTGCTCTTTCTATCAATAAACAGCAGCAAGTAAAAACTTGTTGTAACAGTTAGACCAGAGTAGACTAATTGCAAAATCGAAATAACAATAATAAATATTCTAGGTAAAATGTGCTTTAACCCTTTAACAACTTTGAATCCTTAAACGAAAAACTGTTTCACGTAAGTAAAGTGAAATCATTACTAACAGAAGAGGTCCATGGGTTCAAATATGAGTGATGGCATAACTCATAACAAACTTAAGACCAATTTCTGACCCTTTAACCCATTAGTGCCTGAATTTTTGTTTTTCATTCAAATTTTGAAAACTGTTTCCATTTGTCATTACTAGGAGCTTACCATCTTTGTTTTTTGAAAAAAATGTCACAGAGCAGTAATATTTGCATCTTTACAGGTGTCCCATTTAATGGGACACTAGGCACGAAAGGCAACGGGTAAACAAACATTCTATTTTACCTCATCATAGCAGTAGAACTTCATATATGATTTATAAAAACAGTATATATAGGTAAGATAACTCATTGAAGTGTATTGTTCAAGGCTTCTAGCCTATTAGAATCATAAAAGTTACTGTGATGCATGAAATTCAGTAAAACAGTTATTTATGTGCTGTCCAACGTTGCATTTGGTGCACTGTTTTTTTACTTTAAGTCCACAAACAGCACAACGACGCTGTGTGCTGATAGCTTCAATGTAATGCCTGATTCCATCAGTCCGAATCTCAATTGGCACTCTGACATGATGCTTCTTGGGGCGACCCATAGGACGGCCAATGGAAGGTCTATCGAGCACGTAGCGCCGGTAGTAAACGTTGATCATCCAGCCCAGGGTCTCCAACTCAAATCAGATGGCGGGCCGCATTGGACCACAAACCCAACGTCACGGGCTGGACATGATTACAATAATACCTTGGTCTAAGACTAAGTCTATAAGTCTAAGACTAAGTAATTAACAGTGTAAATTGAAAATGCAGGTAAAGAACACAATGAACATAGCATTGCACAATGTTATTTAGTCTTGTTCTATGTCCTAGTGGATAAGTAAGCAATTTGGTATCTCCTAGTCCTAAAAATAACTAAAATTGTTATTTTCCCAAACTCAGGGCGGGCTGAATGAAACTGTCTGGATCCGGCCCACCAGTTGGACAACTCTGTTCCAGCCCACTAATGGTCTCGGTCATGGACTTGAGAAAAATTGATTTCTGTATATTTAAGAATTTTGGAAATCATGCAGCACTTAGGTAGGGTTTGGGTGGACTCGGTGTTAAAAAGACTAACCACTTTACCAGCCACAACTCATATGAGCTTTCATTTAACTTTACAAATAAAAGGCTGCTAAATGGGTTAAAATGTCGAATTCGCCTCAAAACATATAGATAACAGAATGACAACAGCATAGATCTGTGTTGCTTAAAGTACCATACAACTTCCCACAGTTGTTGTTACAAAGAAAACTTGTAGAATACATCAAACTACAACCAATGAAAAACTGCAAGCAATTCAATTGTTGATCCAAAATTCCATACTGCATTTAAATACAGCTGCACTACTGACCTGTTGTAATTGTTCTCTTAATTCACTGAAACAAATAAATGAACAACGAGTCATTGTAGAACTAAAAAAAAAGCGTATTTGTATCAAAACATTAGATATAGTTCTAAATTTTCTACTTATGAATTTAATGTTGCAAAAAGCATGCAGACTGAAAGTGAAGATTGATGATGATAATGATGATGATAATGATGATGATGATGATGATGATGATGATGATGATGATGATGATGATGATGATGATGATAAAGTCACAATGGATGATAAATTGAATTCATAAATAACTTTTCTATTATAAAAGACTTACAGCAGTACTTTCTCCGTGCATTCATTAACTGCCTAGTGACAACAAAAAGCATTTTTGGTACTTAATATCGTAATCATCATCATAGCTGTTATCGCCACCATTGCCGTCATCATCATCATCATAATCATCTAATCATCATGAAGGTGTTTTATGCCTAGGTCTGATTATTGGAAGAATATCAAAATGATCCCCTTTTCTGTAATCCTGGCTACTCAACACACACCAACACCACTACCACCACCATCAAACAGAGATAAGGTCTTGTAAAGCTATATAGTCAGATTTGGAGTTGTGAAATAATGAAATTTGAGCTGGGAGGGGAAGAATTAAAAGGCAATATTTGAATTGATTTGCTGAGCCATTTCTAAACATATCAGAAATTCTAATCCATACCATAACATCTTCGTTGAGCCCATCATCTGACATGGAGCCATCACCTGACATGTCATACGATTCTGAAACACAAACAGAAACACACAAGTAAGACACCAGTACTTCACCAATCATCGTGCACGAAAAGCAGATTATTTTCATATTTGCAGGTTTACTAAAACCATTTTGCTTTGTATCAACTAATGCATCAACTAATGCACACACAAATTACGACATATATTTAAGATGTATTAAAGCCACTAAATTGCCATTACTTTCCTTAGTCAATATTGTGTGTCTTCTATTGCAATTCTAATTCGGCGCTTATCTGTGGTCAAGTCAATCAAAGATGTAGGTGGTATAAGCCATTAATCTGGGGTAGGTTGCCATTACTTTCCTTATACCCACGTTTTACCTCTCAGCTTAACGCTGCTCCTCAATTTACTGCCGCCCTTTCTGAATTGACCCAAGGAAGCCTAAATAGAACATCTGGAAATGCAACCTCGGTTAGAGATATCAAGAATTTGACCAACTTAGGCTAGTGGTTCAGGTCCTGTCTTAGCGACCCACACCTGACACCTCTATCCAGTGCACCCAGCCGCCGTCAGCCAACTAACTGCTCAGTAACAAGGCTATCGGTTGGTCAGCCATTGACTCACTCATTCGAGTATGTCGTGTTAGACATCAGACTTATATTTAGTGCTTATTTTACAATAGATTTCTCATGCCTTATGCGTTAATAGTATTAACTGCTTGCATTAATTTGTTTGCTTGTCAGCACAGAGTGACGAGTATTGTTAAGAGCGTAAACAGATATAGGTTACTGTGCATAGTTTTCGGATTATTCTCAGACATTTGGGATTACTTGTTCTGCAATGGATTCAAACTCGTGGATTTACAAACGGACATTCTAATTCGTGGATTTACAAACAGTTACACCATTGGATATTCAAATTCATTCACAAATCCAACAACAACATTTCATAGTTATCCATTTCGACCTAAATAATAAGAAACTATGCGAGTAGTAGTAGTATGAGTAGTAGTAGTAGTTGTAGCAGCAGAAGTAGTAGTATTAGTAGTAGTAGTAGTAGTAGTAGTAGTAGTAGTAGTGGTGATGCTGGTAGTGTGATGACCTCCCGCCGTAGCACTAAAGGGGGGGCTGCACCATATGTCCCAGTTCCCCTTCCTCCCGTCCTTTGCTCCCTCCGGCAGTTCGGTCAATGTCCCGGGTTCGCCCAGTGGATTACCACTGAGCAGAGATCAATTAGTGAAGCAGGTCTAGTACAACGTAACACATAAAGATACAGTTAATGAAGCATTATTATTATTATCATCATCATCATCATTTGCCAACATCCTCAATTCTTATTTATAGTTCTTAATGTCATTCAGAATGTAACATAATAATCAATTGTCATGCAATGCACCACATCAATATATAAATATAGGGGAAGGCGGGGCAAAACGGATCACTTAAGCAATTTTTAAAATATAGGCGCTAAATGAAAGTCTAAGACTTTATTATTCGATTGCAACAAATAAAGAAAACATTCGTCTACAAAACATATTCCATTAAACTGTTGCATGTCACATAGTTTCCTAGGAAATATGATCATAATTACTTGTCAAAATTATCCATTTTGCCCCAGAGGGTGGGGTAAAATGGACTATGTGTCTGGAAACGTTCCTATTGCTGATTTGAGACAGACAATGGCTTTTAAGCACATAGTTCGCAAATATACGATGGGCTTTCAGTTCCAGCACAGGTAATGTGCGCCCACAACAAACATGAACGACATTGGATCCATGGTTCTTTTGAATCACGGTATATTTCGTTGCAGTAGAGACAGGACACATCATCATCCTCTTCGGCTTGCATTTGGTCTCCAATTCTTAATTTCGATTGTGCTTTTGAAGGTTGCTTTTTTCCAGACATGAGTTTTTGTTTTTGTTTTGAAGCCCCAAAGGTGTGTTTCTGCTTTTTATTTATAGTTCCTGCGGAGATTTTCTGCGGTTTTTTGAGTTTTGCTTTATTGCTCTAGACGACAGTTTAAGTTCAAGCTCATTTTTATAGGGACTACTTGTTAGAATTGTAGTGCTTCCTTTTTTCGTGTTTTTTTCTTTGAGACTGGTCTCTTTTTTTAGGTAGCGGGGATATTTCAAATGGACCAATGGACCTTCTAAACTCTATCTCCTCCTGATCCTTTCCACATGTACCTGGCTCTCGCTTCCCACTTATCACTGCTGAAGACCTAAAGCTATCTTCAGCACAAGGAATCTTATCACTCAACGTTACTGTTCTAGGTTCTGTATTTGCAGAAGATGATGTTTCCAGATTGTCCCCTATTAATGTGTTCGGCTTCGTAAAGTTCAAAGAAATTGAAGTCTCCGCTGTTCCAGAACTCTGTTCAGTTGGATTTGCCTGCAGTGGCACATCTGTTGCACTAGCTGGTGCAAAGTCACATTCCTCAAATGCATCACGATTAACTGGAAATATTCCTGTTGCTCTGAATCCATTTATTGCAACTAGGGTAGTTGAACTTCTCACATATGCTTTGCCAAAAATCTCTCCCAACTGAAATACTGTGATTATTCTTCCAGCCATTTTCACACTCTTGGTCATAATATGTGCTTAAGGGCTTCATAAAGGCAACATCAAGTGGCTGCAATTTATGGCTACAGTGAGGCGGAAGACACAACAAAGTTACACCATGGTTTCTGGCTAAATCTGTGACTTCAAGATTATTTGTATGAGTAGAATGCCCATCCAATATTAAAAGACATGGGTTATTCACTGAAGCGGCACTATGCTTCAAGAAGTGATTGAACCACTCCACAAATATTTCCATTTGCATCCACCCACTTGGGTGGCAAGAATAACTGCTGTCAGGTGGCATTCCATTCATAAGCTCCAATTTCATTCTCAGTCTTGGAAAAATGACAAGGGGTGGAATGAAATTCTCGCTTGCATTCATGCAGATAACAGCAGTGCACAATTTTCCTCTTTCTGCTGATGTAATACATCCAACTTGACGTCTTCCTCTCATTGCTACAACCTTAGAAGGAATGCCTTGCACGAGGGTGAGCCCAGTTTCATCAACATTGTATATTCGAGAAGCCGGAAATTTATTCTTATCTTGTAATCTTTCAAGAAGGTCAAAAAACTTTCCAACGTTAACCTTATTAAAGGACATTGCTCTTGCTACGGATGTTGCTTCTGGGGTTCTAATTGACAGATTTTTGTGTCTTGTCAAGAAGCCTTTCATCCAGTCTTTTCCAGCACTCTTCTTTGTGGAATTAAAATTGTGCTTTATGTTGTTTTTCTCTCTCTATGGGGGATTTGTAATTTTTCGGGGAATTGAGCCCGGCTGCAAGGGGGGATAGAAGCCGCTGCCGGGGGCCACTATAGAAGAAATCATAATGTATTACATTACATCACAGGAAAAACAATTTTCAATTAATTGACTGTTCGTAGTTATATTGTTACACTGTTGCAGTCATACTCGTACAATATTAGGCAGCTAGTCAACTACTTAGTCTTACAGGCTTGCATAGAAGAATTAAATGTTAGGTATGACATTGTTTTTGTCGTCACAAATGCTCTATATTGGCGCCTTCTGTCAACACAGCAATTCTTATAATTCCATACAAGTGCTCACCCAGAAGAAGTGACCTCTGTTTACTCTTAATGTTCTTCATTCATTTTAAACGAGGTTTTGAAACAGTTGGCCCTATCCTTTGGAATGCTCTTGACGCCAGTATGCGTGGCTTAGCAACTCCTAATTCTATGGCCCACTTTTCATTTTAAAGTACCAAAAGGGAATGATGTTTCTACAGGGGTAGTAACTATATATATATATATATATATATATATATATATATATATATATATATATATATATATATATATATATATATATATATCTTTATTTTGCATTACAGTGATGCAAGTGATACAGCGAACCGATGCCAAAAATCTTGTATAAGCACTTATTTATACAGTTATTCAGCAAATTCATGTTAGCTTTACTAGTTGTGATTATTTCAACAGCATGCATAAGGATTCAGGATTCGTAGACAAAACGACTTAAATAATTCAACAGTCACCAGCTCAGAGTTTGATTTTTTTTGAGGAAATTTGTGGGGGCAGTGGCGTATTTAGAATTTTGGTAAGGGGGGCCAGACAGACACTTTCGACCTGACAAGTTACAACTTTGGAAAAAAATTGACGACCTTTTTTTTGCTTGTCAAGCAAGACCAAAGGGGGGGGGGCCATGGCCCAAATGGCCCAATGGTAAATACGCCACTGGAACTAGGACTATTTTAACGCTTATTTTAATTCCTTAAGAAAACTGGAATTCCAAGACAAAACCTGACAAAGTCTAAAATTCATCGGAATTTTTCCTCATAGCGCCATAGACGCTAACATATCTATTATTATGGTTCTCACGCAATCAACATCTTCATTTGTGCCAGAATCTTTAGGGGCCGTCCATAAAGTGCATAACGCTCGAGGAGGAAGGGGTCTAAGACATTAACAGATGGAGGGATCAAAAACTGTTAAAAATAGCGTGACGTACTTTATGGACGGCCCTTTAGCAGAAGTGCAAAATCAGTTCGTGACAACGAATTCCGTGTCATGCTCAATGCCGATGGGTGACGCGTCATCGTTGAACACGTGACCCGAAGACTGGGGGGCAAGCGGTACCGAGTGGGACGCGGGGCATAATTTCACCGTAATTTCAGCCTGCTCGAGGCGCTTAGCTTGCACGAAAGGTGACGAGGTCAAGAGGTCAGAGAATATTTGGGGGCAAATTAAGGAAAATTAGATGTCGACGACTGACATTCTTTTGTTCTTCAATGGCGTGGGGCCTTTGCACGGCGTTTCTCCAGCATTGCCTCGAGCTTCAACTGAACGACGCAGAAATAGTAATAATAATAATAATAATAATAATAATAATAATAATAATAATAAATAAATGCGGATCGAGTGTGCGCCACCTAGGGTTAAGTGACAAAATTGATCATTTACATTGAGTCTTAATTAATTACCCAAAGAATATTCGTGTCACGTGCTAACCCCCTCCCCACCCCCGTTGTAAAATTAGTATAGTCTCCTCGGATACAACCGGTATTCTGTTAGCCCATTTTCTGCGAAATTGTGAGTGGCACCGAGACAGCTCAAGTTCCATTTATTGAATTAATAATTAATTTCAGATTTCAATAAAAAAATCTGAGATTCGACACTTTTCGAGACCATTTTTGCGAAGTACCGAATGGCCTGGACCTATATTTAGAGCGGCGCACTTGAGACGTTGATTGACACCTGCCGATCATAGCAGCAGAACATGTACAATTGCTGTTTGTTGCGTTGCCTGCATGTGCATTCGACTGCTGGCTTCACTGGAGCCACAAGTAGAATAAATCGAGGAAGCGAATTTGCAACAAACTTTCAAGTTTGCATGTATTGAGCAAGTAGAGCGAATTTAGTGAAATAAGTGCAGATATAAATGAAGCCAAGAGCTCAATCAACACTGATCTGGATTTCGGGACTTTTTGATCAAGAAACGGTTTCAAACGGCCAATTAATAATTTCAGAGGAACTTGCGGAAAAATTAGGTTCAAAATCAGAATTTTGATGTAGCTTACAGACCGTTTGTCGTACAACATGCTCATCAAGTTTTAGGAAGGAATCACGTAAAGGACTGGCTATTGAAAAGTAATGATGCATCTCAAGTAATACATCTGTACTTTGCCGGCGTCTTACCGCTGCTAAAAGCACAGTAAGATTGTTTCCTATTTTGTGTTTTGTATTATTTCAAAATGTTACAGATATCTTAATACGCGGCTCTTCCCTCGATCGCCCTTCTAGCCACTCCACAAGATATTCGGCAGCACTTTCATTTAGTTGATGACCCTCGTTCGCGTAATGGCATTAGTGTGTAGTATGAAATGGCGGGGAATGCTCTATTTCGAACCCTGTAGATCGAAATTGAGAAAGATATTATTGATTATTCTTGCAAATATTAAAGCAATAAAGATTGAACAAAAGGAAAATGTGGATTTTGTCGGAGAATTTCTTCAAATCGATTAGATTTTTCCATATCTAGGACCTATGCACCCTCTATTCAACAGGCCTTCAATTGGCTTCTCTCACACAGTGAATTAATTATAAAATTTGTCTTTATTGTCTATAAAATGATGCTCATAGACCATGCTGTTCGCATAACGAAATTATGTTCTTGCGCTTTATACATGGCGCAGTAGACTTTTAAGCGATCAAATAATGTAATAATGTTGAATTGGTACTTTATCCGTTTCCAAGCACCTTGTCCCACATTGTGTGTGTATGTGTGTGGTGGGAGGGAGGTAGGGAGGGAGGGTAAGAAGGGAGAGTTTTTGTTATCCAACGTCTGCATGTATGGAAGCAGCGTGTGAACGGCCCTGGCGCTATATAAATTTATCAAGAACGAGAAAACTGTCGATTCGAGGATATATGTCAAATCTGTCTGGCTTCTAGACGAAGACGAAATCCCGAAACGCATCGACGGGAACGCTGAAAATGCAGGCCTGGAAAATGAATTTGAAAAAATATAAATAGCCTGAAAATGCAGGCCGAGAAAAAGACGGACGAAGTGACAGGGGGATAAAATGCAGGCCTAGAAAATGAACGACGAAGTGGCAAGGGGTGAAAATGCAGGCCGAGAAAAAGACGGACGAAGTGGCAAGGGGTGAAAATGCAGGCCTAGAAAGTGAACGACGAAGTGGCAAGGGGTGAAAATGCAGGCCTAGGAAATAAATGCCAAACTGATTTCAGTTAACTTCTAACATATTGCTAATCAGTGGTGGTAAACAAAAATAAAATGCAAATCTCAATGCAAAACTTTTATTTCAGTTAACTTCTAAATCATGGCTAAATAGTGGTCGTAAAGAAAAATAAAATGCAAATCTCAATGCAAAACTGTCATTTCAGTTAACTTCTAACATATTGCTAATAAGTGGTGATAAACAAAATAACAAACAGTATTGAAACTACTTGAGTAAGATGTAAATAATCACTAATCTTTGAATGGACTAAGTAAACAAACGATAACCATAGTAATATCGAGCGACAAATTGGGCAATGGCCCGACATCGCCGCAACAGTATCAGCACACGTATCGCAAAATCTCGAGTGTCCGCACGGCACCAGCGCAACGGCAACACGAGGTGCCAAAAGGCAAATTTCACATGCGTCGGCGATCGGTTGTGGTTCTTCAGTCGGTGGTGGTGGACTCTCAGAAACGATGACATCGTCCGCAACCTCCGGCTCTTCTATGCGCTGCTCTTCATCGCTATTAGCTTCGTTATATCCTCGGTAATGCAGCGCTTCAGTATGGGCTCCCATGCTGTGGCTCACAGCTCTCAGAAAATCCAAACGCGTATAGTTACCAGCATCAAATCTCGCGATGCAAATAGCAATACGCCTTTCCTTTAGAATGTTCTTCTTCTGACAGTGCCGTCTAACACGCAAACCATTGCGCAACCGTGCCACGTCGTTAATGCACCTTGCTTACCATGCCTCTATTCTTGCAAAATTCTTTTTTGCAAAAGCATGCATCAGTACATGGAATTCCTAAAGTAAAGCATCCACAGTATTTCTTGTCACATGGAATTTTCTGGCAGCTGCAGCCAATTCTCTGTAAAACATACATACATACTTGTGGGAAGAAATCCAGATGAGAATGTAGAAAATGAATTTTTAGGGACATGTTACAACCAAGATTTCTGTAAGTCTTGAGGAGTTGTTCTACTACTTCCTTGTAGTTTGGTGCCTTATTGTTTCCAAGAAAATTTGATGCCACTGATACAAATGCTGTCCAAGCAGCCTTTTCCTTTCCACGCAACAGAGAAAGGAACTCGTCATCACGAATAAGTTCACGAATCTGTGGCCCAACAAAGACTTTCATTTATTCTTGCAGTACTAAGTGCTGGAAATTTACTTAATTTGGTTTATTCTTGTCCAATGCCTTCACAAAGTTTGTCATTAATCCCAACTTGATGTGCAATGGAGGTAATATGATCTTCTTGCTATCTACAAGTGCTGGATGGTTAATATTTTTTGATCCAGGCTGCAATGACTGCCGTAATGGCCAGTCTCTTTTGGCATAGTGCAATTCTCTCGCACGACTGTCCCACTCACAGATGAAGCAGCAGTACTTAGTATATCCACCTTGAAGACCAAGTATAGGATAGCAATCACCTTCAGGTCACCATAAATCGACCATTGATGTTGATCATAGTTGATGCACCTTAAAAGCTCTTTCAGGTTTTCATATGTTTCTTTCATTGAAACTGCGTAAGCCACTGGAACTGACGGCAGCTGATTGCCATTATGCAGCAATACAGCTTTAAGACTCGACTTAGACGCATCAACAAACAGCCTCCAGTCATCGGGATCATAGCATAAGTTGCATAATAATTTTCATTGGCTTTCGTCATTGTATGGCTCCATTTATCATGGAAACTAGAGCCAATCAACATTTATTATTGTCATTTTCGTTTGTATCACCCCAAAATTATGTAAGATTAGCTATTTTTAAGCCCAAAACTTTTTACCTGTTGAACAGTGTTATTCTTGCAAATATTAAAGCAATAAAGATTGAACAAAAGGAAAATGTGGATTTTGTCGGAGAATTTCTTCAAATCGATTAGATTTTTCCATATCTAGGACCTATGCACCCTCTATTCAACAGGCCTTCAATTGGCTTCTCTTACACAGCGAATTAATTATAAAACCTGTCTTTATTGCCTATAAAATGATGCTCATAGACCATGCTGTTCGCATAACGAAATTTTGTTCTTGCGCTTTATACACGGCGCAGTAGACTTTTAAGCGATCAAATAATGTAATAATGTTGAATTGGTACTTTATCCGTTTCCAAGCACCTTGTCCCACATTGTGTGTGTGAGGAGGAGTGGAGGGAGGGAGGAGGGAGGGAGGGAGGGGGAGGGAGGGAGGGGAGGGAGGGAGGGAGGGAGGGAGGGAGGAAGAAGGGGAGAGAGTGTTTGTTATCCAGCGTCTGCATGTATGGAAGCAGCGTGTGAACGGCCCTGGCGCTATATAAATTTATCAAGAACGAGAAAACTGTCAATTCGAGGATATATGTCAAATCTGTCTGGCTTCTAGAGTCTAGACGAAGACGAAATCCCGAAACGCATCGACATCAAAAGCATAATGTCAACAGAATGACATGAATGACAGCTTCATACATTGAGTGCCGATAACAAGGCAATTAAAAAGTCATAAATCAAATGAGGATAATGCAAGCGAAGCGAACTGCATTTATAGCAAAGGACTTTATGCTGTGCAAAATTATTATGACGTCCCCCCCCCCATTGTATATCAAGACAACGATTGTATGTATAGTCATTCCTGCAGACTCTTATGGCAGTTTTACTGTCTCTTCTTTCATGTTCAAGTCTCTTAAATTCAAAGTTTTATGCTTGACTTCTATTATATTCTTCGTACGGGGTAATAACGGAGCTCTTGACAGTCGACTACTTCAAGTTAGCGAGCAATCACAAACAGGGACGGGGGTGCTAACCTGTGCAGGGCGTAGCCAGGAATTTGATTTGAGGTATAAATTTGGGGGTATATATCGTTATATACATATTATAATATACATATAATTATTATATATGTTATATAATATTATATATGGTATATATGTGCATATATGTTATATATACTGTACTATATATATACATATTTTGGAGGTATAAATATATACCAATATACCCCCACCCCCGTCGCAGTGCCCCTGAACCTGTGCTGGGCGTCATCCGCAGAATGGCGGAGGATGTGGGGCAAGTAGCAAACTCTAAATACAAAAAATATCCTAAAATATCCTCTGGATAGACCCTTATGGCCTCTGACTCCACCTCCACCCCCCCCCAGCAAATGCGGACTTTGCGGGTGCCAAACTGGCGCCTGCTCTGGTCACTCAGCAAAGATGAAGTTCGAGAATATTGGGGCGGGGAAATGGGGGCAGGAGGGGCATTTCTTTACCTTTCAGCTACCACTTTATACACCATTATACCTAACTCATTGGGATCGCTTAAATTATCGAAATGAGTTTCTTGAACTACAGTGTATAAGGCAAGCCACTGTATGAACCTATAGTCCTTTATGCCCGATTGCCCATCTTGTCCCTGTTGCCCTGTCCATTGCAACTGTTCTTCGCGTGCACTGTTTTCCACTTGACTCCATTATGACCTGCAATATAAAACAAGTGCAAGAACAGTTTCAGCACCAATATATCCACGCACGGCTCGGAAGGCCTAGAATAGGGGAGATGGGGGCTAGTTGAGACTACTGGATGAGATGTCAGGTGACACTGCCCATCTTGTCCCTAAGATGTCCAGTATGTCATTGATTGAACAACTCGAATACGTTCTATCGGAGGGCGCACTGTTTTGGGTGGGCCAACATGGCCTGTTTGAAATTGGACAATGCAAGGACTTTACTGACAGTAGGCTAGTATAAAAATTCAGTAAGTGATGAAAGAATTAAAACCACATATTCTTGTGTCCCCATCTTTGCTGTGTCAAACCAACTAGATTGTCAATATATTCTGTCTCAAATTTTTTCAAGGCCTAGAATAGGGGAGATCGGGGCTAGTTGAGACTACTGGATGAGATGTCAGGTGACATGACTCCAAGGTCTTGCTAAGATGTCCAGTATGTCATTGATTGAATCGTTCGACTACGCTTATATACACAGGATTTGGCACACAAATACTCAAACACATACACACATACAGTCATGCAACACACACAACACACACATACATGCAAACATACATGAATTGACTGTATGTTAGCGGTATTTGGTTTCTTTGTCAAGGCAAATGCCCTTTCATTTCCGATGTTTGCGCTGCCTGAAGATCCATACATGTCGAAATTTCCAACATTCAGAGAGAAAAATCATATATATATATATATATATATATAGAGAGAGAGAGAGAGAGAGAGAGAGAGAGAGAGAGACAGACAGACAGACAGACAGACAGAGAGAAAGAGAGACAGACAGACAGAGACAGACAGACAGAAACAGACGGAGGCAGACAGAGAGAGACAGACACACAGATAGACATGTCGATAAACAGAGGCACAGACAGACAGACAGACAGAGACACAGAGACAGGCAGAGGGGTTGTGGAGAGGGGAGGAGGAGGAGGAGGAGGGATAAGAATATGACGAGGAAAACTTTTGATGTTTGTTCTTTCTAAGAAGTAAGTCAATGTTTGTTCGGAATGTCTTCGCATTTATCTTTTTCATTTCGACCGAAGCGCGTTCTCCCGTGGATCGTCTCTTTGAATAAATCGACCATCGCCCTTTGGATTGCGGCGGCGTTACGTTGTGTTATGTAGCGCCGGCTTTCAAACAACGCAATCCAAGCGTATAATCCGATATTAAGATTCTTTGAGATAACTTACTGTGTATATACTGTATATACGTGCTCCATTGTTTGCCTGTAACTTGGACTTAACGTTAAGTGTAGTGATGATGATGATGATGATGATGATGATGATGATGATGTTACAGTGAAGACGATTTCTGATAAAGACCGATTTGCTATTGTTGTTGTTGTTGCAAGGATTATCATGGTTTTGATGGTGCTTGTATGATAATAGCTACAACTTTTACGGTGATAGAGTATATACAGTGTGAATTCTTTATTTCTTCTTAGATCGTGCTCACTTGCACGGAAAACTGTCCACGCAGATGACGGTCTGAATAACAGTAGCATGCTGATTGTCGTTCCTAGTAAAGGCGCTAGAGAAATTTTGCCACCGAGGGGAAGGGTTTCAAGTGGAACGCAAACTGTGCCACCGCTTTTGAATGGTGGTCGGGTCACGTGGACAGAAATCCTCCATCCGTGGAACAGGCCCTCGAAAGATTCTCACATCGATAGGTGGAGAATTTTCGGGCAGCCGATAATTAACACATCAGGAATAGGCCTACATTCGAATTCAACGAGTCCCACAAATATTTTGCTAGATCTCTTTCACAGTTGACAAGGTTATGTAGTTAAACATTTCCACGACCCCTGAGGTCAACAGTTTTCAGGCCCCCTTTGGTTTTTCAGTACCCCCACCGGTCAGTTGGACTTTATTTAATTAACCCCTTAACCGTGTATTTAACTGTAACTCAATGTAAAATGGACAGATATATCCGGGATCCCCAGTTAAGGGGTTAATAAAGATAATGATTCTGAAATCTTGCTTTCGCCTGATGCGTAATATAATCTATAGTCGATCCTATTTTCGTTGAAGAGCGATGACGTCACTTTCGAAGGTGACAGATGTCAGACTGTGTAACGGAGGCCGGGTGGCAGACTGCGTGACGTCATTATCACCGCTGTCGTCGTCAACAACGACGTCAAATGCGGAGGTAAAACGTTTTTAAAAACAGAGATTGTGTTATGCATAGATGTGTAAAATTTGCCGCGAGTTAAACAAAATCTCTGACAAAAGGCACATTTTCTTATGCACCTATGTTTGTTGATTCAAATCGTTGAAGAATTTTCAACGGTGGTCTTCTCTATTTTCCTCCACATGGCTTGAAACAGGACACCACCCCAGCCATTTCATTCTACATATTAGCATCAAGGACTGTAGGCCACATGCAGAAACGGAGGACTCAGAAAATGAATGTTCTGTCGAATATCTTGCAAAACTTCATGCAGGCCTAAGTTGATCGAGAAAATTACCCGCGTCTTACGCGGATTTGGTTCATCTTACAACAGGGTTTGTTTGTTAGACAGCAAAACACTCTTGAATCTTGATAACATTATAATCAATTCTCTAGGAAACAGAACCCATTGAAAGGCTATAATATATAATAATATAACAAGGTTTAAAGTGGTTCAGTAGGGACTGCCCTGTGTGAGATTAAGCTAATATTTTCTGCGTAACGTTTGTCTCAATTTGGGTTAAATTTTACGTTTTCTTTCAGGCGAAACTCAGTGCGTCGGCGACATTTTTCGCCGCAAGGTACCGTCTCAATCGTGCTGTTCCAACTGCTCGCCAGGCGGCGCACGATAGTTCCCAAACAATTCGCCAGATGGCAGAAGAACCAAATAATTAATTCGCATTTGGGCGCGATTTTCCAGGTGTCGGACGAACGGAAATTGGAAAAGCGCGTCCCGGAAGTGGGACAAAATGTCCGGATTATTCCTCGCATGGGAACACGGGCGTGCTACAGAAGACAGGAGGGCCTGGATCCGGATGGAAGAGGAAGAGGAGGAGGAGGAGGAGGTGGTGGAAATGTGGGATTGCGGCGTGCTGGGACGAACCTTTTCCGGCGGAAAGCTTCCTCCGCCGACGCAAAGGAACCGGATCCGGACGAAGCGGATACTTCCACATCCAGCGCGTACAACACCGGTTGTACCGCTACGGGTGTGTCGTCCGACAGTTCCGGACTGGAGAATCGACTGGAGGTTTCTCTCGAAATTTCGTCGAGAGAGGGCGTCGAAACGACGACGACGACGACGGCATCGGCGCCGAAAATTTTCGACGAATCCCTGCTCGAACTGGGGCCGGCAAGACGTCACGAAGCGGAAGCCAGAGGGAATCGTGTCTCTGGACCAGATGCCGCCACACCTGGAAGATTTCCAGAATCAGTCGGCAGCGAATCCGACCGCTTTTCGTCCAATCAGAAGCGCCACCGGTGTCACGTGACCGGAACGGCGGCACACGATAGGTCGGCGGCGGTCACGTGCGCCGTCGACGTCATGTACATGAATCGCGCGAACCTGGAGCAGACGATGCTCATGCAGCAGGGTCTTCTGTACGAGCAGCAGCAGCAGCAGCTGCGGCGTGCGAATTGCCGGGAGCGTCTCGGAGCTTCGGGACAGACGCACCGGGTCGAGAAAGGTCGAATTCAAGTCGGCGGTCGGACGACAGCCGGGAACATCAAAGGCAGCGATCCGGCCGAGGTACCGATGGAGTGGATGGTCAGGAAAAGGTCGGACGGTACTAGGTACATCGCGAAAAGACCGCTCAACGACTTCAAAGCCACGAGCCGACTGAAGAAGAAACCCGCGCGCAGAATCGCCGTCGGTTTTAATACGTCATCCGACGATTACGTAGACGGTGACGTCAAACCACGACGTCTTTGTAGGCGCGAAAACGCAGAGGTTACGAGGTCGCGTCACGGCGAGATATCGCGGCGGAGGTGTGTTTTGACGGACGGGGGACATTGCAACGCCTTTGATGCAACGCGGGAAACTCATTTCAGCGTTAAAGAAAACTCTATGCTCGGCGGTTGTCTCGACAGCGCACAACGTTGCAACAAAGGCAACGTCAACAACAACAACAACACAGCGTTGCTCTTCGTAGCAACATTCTGATTTCAGAGGTCGTCACGAGATGTCGCGAATGTCAAAATGCGATATTTAACTTAGCTAAGGCGTTTGAAACGCCACTAAAATCAATCTTTTATACAGGCCTGTTAGAATGGGAGATTCCCCCAAAAAAACCTCAAATTCCCTCCCACATCCCAGCACTTACACAAAATTTGCACTGAACTGTGTCTTTTCCACTACAACCAAGTCGATCCCCCCTCCCCCGAAAGCCTCAATTTCCCCCAAAGTCCTGAAGTCTGGATAAAACACTTAAAACACTGACTAAAAGTGCCTCTAATTCTAATTCTAAACGAATCAAGGGGTGGTTGTGATGAAAGTCGATTTCTCTATTTCTTGGGGATTTAGTTTGTACAACTCAATACAGTAAAAGGTGATTTTGCGGATAAGATTGTTGTAAGTGTTCTCGCTGAGATTTTCAAAGAAATTATTTTAAATCTAAACCTTTTATCACCGTAAATGAAACACACGAATCGTGTATCAGATAGGCCTATACGCAAGAGGGCCCGGCACACGTGGCTACCCCCAGTGCATAATTAGACCACCAGGGTTATTTCTAGGATTATAAATTTGGGGGTGTCGGTTTATTTTTGGGGGTCCATCCTTGCCGAAAAAGCCTGACAAGCAAAAAAGTTATCACAGGCCTCAGATTGGGGCGGGGTGTTGGGGGGTGTAAAAATATTCCTGAACTATACCATTGAGGCTTATTTTTGAATTGTCTACCATATACCGTTCGCCTTCTGCATCTTAATTCTTCAGAACTAACGGGATTTTCAGGTATGCTAAAGAATAAGTAGGCTATCTACTTGGTAAGTAGCCTAAACCTGTTTTTTTCGTATAAATTGCAATCAAATTACTAGCACATAGACCATAAAGATAGCAAGGAGAATTTCTTATATTCAGTGGCGGCTCCACCGGGGCCAGGGGCCCAGTGCCCCCTATTGAGAGCCTGGCCCCCAGTGCCCCAGTTGGGACCCTATACTTAATGCTACATACATTAAACAACAAATGGTTGGCCCCCATGATTGAAGTTGCCCCCAAAGGCCCCCACTTGCCAAATCCTAGAGCCGCCACTGCTTATATTTAACTGCTTACCGTAATTTAACTTCTTGATACTTAACATTGTGAGGTTGAAGCTTATAAATACGTGTTTCACCGGACGAAGTTTTTAACCCCTTAACTGGGGATCCCGGATATATCCGTCCATTTTACATTGAGTTACAGTTAAATACACGGTTAAGGGGTTAAGACAAGCTGACCAACAGATCGAAAAAGTCTTCTAAATATTAGGCCCACGGTGAACAAGCATATAACCAATAGGCCTATTATGAGACAGAATTTAAGTAAAGGCAATTTAGTTATTTGCTTATATTTATTTACGATTGAAGTCACCTGTGTTGGTTTGAGAAATCTATTATCCGTGACCACGGCAGCATTTAGTGGACAATAATCCAGCCAAAATCAACGAATCTGCATAATAATAATAATAATAATAATAATAATGATAATAGTTATGAAAGCAAGAGAGACGACTTCTATAGCGCCAACGTTAATGCTTGGCTGTGCACAACTTGATGTTGCGTAAGATTTTTTCTGTTCGAAGCAGCTTTAAAATTATCAAAACAGGACATGGACTTGTTGATAATATAATATTATATAATATATATATTATATTATTAACAATATTATATTATTAAATAATATTGCAATATTATTATGTACTGTGTAATAATATTTTTAAAAGACATCAGAACCAAGAACTTCTGTGAGCAATATTATTATGTACTGTATAAAACCCCTTGTACCTGTAGTGTATAAGTTAACCTGCGAAATAAACACAGGTGAACCAAGCCCTTGCAACAGGTAGCATTGCGCTCTCTGGCAATGATTGGAAAGGTGCAGCCGCGATATCGACAGCGAATGCTCTTCACAGTAAATAAGTAAAGATTTTAAAAAAGATATTTTCTTTCCTAAACCGAAGTCACGTGACCGCTCAAGAGGAAACGTACGACGGCGGATCTCTCGACGCTTGCTGAGCGCTAGAACCGCCGGAAGCAACACGCCTGTGATGAGGAGTACTAGCGGCAGTAGTAGCAGTAGTGGTAGGATGATTAGCTCCGTTGTTGTAGGCCGGCGGCGAATTGCGTCGCCTGGCCGTCACGTCCTGGTCGCGACCGGGGACCAGAGGAGGACTCGACGGCGAGTGGCCCCCGGTCGGATGATCGTAGTCCGGCGGGATGGCGGCGATCATCGGCCGCCTCTCGTCCGCTGAGGAGGAGGAGGTCACCGTCAGAGCCCTCGACGGCCCCGTCGACTTCTCTTCGAGCTCGTCGGCGAAGATCACAGGAACGCCCTTCCTCGACGCCGCCCCCCAGCTTCCTCCTCCTGCCACTTTCACCTTCTCCTCCTCCTCCTCCTCGGTATTGTTCTTGTTCCTGTTCTTCTTCCTCCTTCGCGAGCAGACGACGCAGACGACAATCAGAATAAAGATGATGACGACGACGAGGATCAAGATCGGAACGATCGTCGTTATCAAAAGTCCGTCGACAGATGTCGCCAATCCCGGATCCGATCCGGGTTCTTTTTCTTTCACTTCCTGCTCTTCCACGTCCTCTTTCCGGTTTCCTATTCTGGCCGTCATCTGCGAAATACAGGAGGTCCCCTTCGGCGTGAACGTCACGGATCGGACCTCGTGCGGTCCCATCGCTCTCGTGAAATCCGGATCCAGAAGTCCGTCCGTCCGGATCATGCGATCGGCGATCCGCCGCAGACCGTCCACCGGACACGGATCCTCGTCCGCCAGACTCCGATTGGTCCAGAAGAACTCAACGGAACCTTCGCGAATTCGCGCCACTCTGACGTGGGCGGCGTCGCGGTCGCCGTGCGCATGCGCAATTCGAGTGGCGACATCTATCCGCCGGTCGACGTCGCCCGCGAATCGGTCGTAGACGGCGTCCAGGTCGACCCTGACCTCGTGGTTCCCCGGTCCGCTGTTAAGACGCCGGCGGATCGCCACCTCGACGTCGTACAGTTTCTTTACTTCGCCTCTGCTGTCCCTGCCGACCAGGGCGTACCTCACCACTCCTCCGCCGGCGTCCCTCTCCAGCGGTAAGCCGTACAGCTTCCGGGCGTCGGGATCGACCTTGATCCACGACCTTGAAGGGTCGTCCGGGGTGATGAGGGCCAGTTCCAGGTCCTCGTGGCGGTGGAAGGTATCAGTGGGAAAGGCGTACGCGAAGACCTCGCCGACCGAAACAGTAAACTTCCAGAGCGGAGGGAGGCTTGTTGTCGTCGTTGTCGGCTGTTGGAAGAGCCTCCCCCTGCCCCGGAATGTCCCAAGGCCTTCCACCATCGGATATCTTCATCTTCCTTGTCGTCGGCAGCTTCGTTGATGAGGCGAGTGGTCTGGTCGGAACGGTGGCAACACTGGCCACCGGAAACGGAAGTGAAGGTTCCAGATAGTCCGGATGCTTCGGAGCATCCGGGACTCCCGGATAGCCAGTCACCTGGACCACACGCGTCGTCGACAGAACAGGTGAGACGTCACCAGGTGTTGGTCGGCGGTTGTTCTTGAAATAATCCGGATCGCTTTCATCGCCTCTGGAGTACGGCATCCGCGTCTGCTTACCGTGTTTCGTTTTACCCGGATGTCGCTGTCTAGATTTCGACCGGAGCGGTCTGTCTGACGTCACAGAGGCGCCGGGAGCGACCGGCGTAGGAAAGACCCTGGTTTCCGGTCCCCCGTCGGTTGGAAAGACGACCCTGGTCGCGGTCGGTTGACCGAAGGGCGGTCGCCGGGTCTGGAGGGGGGTGGCCGTCGGATGGTGCAGCGGCAGCGGCGGCGGGACCAACCGTTTCCGCCTCGGCGTCCTCGAGCTGGTGGTGGTCACGTGCCAGCCGATAATTCCACTTCCGGTGTCCTCTGCCAGACTTCCGTTGACGGCGGTCGCTTCCAGGTGCTCGAGGATCGGCACGTTTTCGCGGGTGACGACGCTTCCACATCCGACCACCCACTGGAGCAGGAGCGTCCTGCTGTTGGAATTCTTCGGCGAGGCGACGTTTCCAGGTCCGGCCACGAGCGGGATGTTGTCCAGCCGGTGGTGGTGGTCGTCGTCGTCGTCGTGACCCCCGGATGACCTCATCCTCAGTGACGTCACCGACAGACCGACGTGACGACCGAAATCCCGGATCAGTTTCGCCCGAGTCGAACCGGACATCGCGTCGAAGTCGGCGTCCATCGTCACCGTCGCCATGGTAACGGCGTCGCCGGGCGCGCAGACGATCGTCGCGTTGCCATGGAGATCGCCGAGCGGCCTTGCGGAAGATCCGGCGACTTCGTTCCGTACGTCGATGACGAAGGCGTCCTTCGA
This sequence comes from Metaphire vulgaris, assembly GCA_018105865.1. Classification (NCBI taxonomy): domain Eukaryota; kingdom Metazoa; phylum Annelida; class Clitellata; order Crassiclitellata; family Megascolecidae; genus Metaphire; species Metaphire vulgaris. The sequence goes on from CM030858.1 coordinate 11,877,598, forward strand.
AATCGTCTCATTTTTCCCTCCGAAGATATTCTCCGCGGATACTTCCATAAAGTAGGGCCGATCTCTGTCGCCGAAAGATGGAACTCCTTCGAGAATGTTCCGCCGAGAATCGAAGCTCAGCCATTTCGGAAGACGATCGCTTCCGGCCTCAAAGACCTTCAGGAAAAAATCAATCAATCAATCAAGGAATCAATCAAGGAATCAATCAATCAGTCAAAGTTATTTTATTTTGTATCGTCAGGGAAATTCGAGTAATGGAAAACAATCAGATTCGTACATTAAAAATCTATGATTAATATTTAAAATAAAAGTGAAGTGCGGCAAATAATATAATTAAAGCTAAGGTACTTTACTAATGACAAGTCATACTTCGATAGCAAACCATACTGTACACTGTAGTTCGACAGTATACATTACATATTGTAATGTACATTACATATTGTAACAAAGAATTACGCTACCAAAAGAAGAAGCATGAATAGGAAGCAACCTCTATACATACAAAGCCTGCCTTTCCATTACAATGTCGTCGTAGATAAAAGAATGATAATGACTACAGATGATAATCCCAAACAAATGGTTTGAATTATAAACATATAAATGTGCACAAGTTGTTGTAATTACTATCATCATCAACATCGTCGTCGTCGTCATCATCATCATCATCAGCATGTCATGTATGGAAGTAATTAATGTAATAATAGGAAATGCCGGGAGATTTGGTGACGTCACAGTGACGTATGATATGCCGCCATTTAATGACTTTTCGGCGACGTGATTATCCAATCTCCATGGAGATTACGAAAAGGAAAATGTCGGCGATGACGAACGTACCAGCTAATTAACATATATATATATATATATATCCCTCCTTCTCTCTATCTCTCTCTCTCTCTTTTTCTCTCTCTCTCTCTCTCTCTCTCCGCCTATGCGCCGTCTCACGTGACCTCGTCCGTAACGAATACATTTCGGTCGAGCGATGCGATAATCGTGACGTCATTCGTCTTACGAAGAACACCGAACAAGATCCTCCTTATTAGCGATAGCGCTATATAATGCACCGGTTGGAAATCCGTGTTTTAAGTCGTCTGGATTTCACGCCCGCAAAGCACAATATCCTACAGTAGAACTTCGTTATAACGTACTTATAGCGGGTCTGTAAAATTTAGTGCGTTATAACATCGGAGGTACGTTATATCCAATACCATCGAATACGGTAGCGCTTGCACTCGCGCGGGACCCTACATTGTGGTACGTTACAACTGAGTATATACGTTATATCGAAGTTTTACTGTAATAGCATATATAGATTCGGAAGCGAGTGTACTCAGCAGAGCACGGCTGCCGCGCCGGGTGCGATTAGACAAAGATTTTAAAAACTTTTCAAAGCCAACTAAATCGGCGTGTTGAGATGAAGCAGTCAAACTGACTTTAGACCTTTTAGACCTGTTTAGACCTGTTTAGACCGAGACGTCGTAATACAACACCAGGTTCCTCCTAAAACGTTGCTAAACGATACAACGCAAAACGACTGCAGCCAATTAACTCGGCCCCAACTCAGACCCAAAAAGTCTAGCCCCAAAAATCTAACATAATCAACCCAACCCCTACCTCAGCTCAAGCCAGAAATAGATTTTCTATTTAAACGCTACAAATAAAAATGCATCTGCCGTTTGCTGCTTTTGACGTAAATTAAACAACAGGGTGGCGCAAAAAACCGAACTAGTCACAGTTAGGTTTGCATTTAAAGTATAGTCCGGTTTTTTTGGCGCCACCCTGTCGAGTGCTAGACGGTTACACGCACTCACACACACAGACACACACACACACACACACACAGACATTAACGATTACAGTAGAAAGGCTGAAGATACTGCGAAAATATACTTGCAAAAAATGAACGGTTGGCATCAGACCAGGTGTTAATTACTTTTGTAATTGTAAACAGACAGTTTTCGTCGTCAGCCATGTTCAGCCTCTGTTCAAACCTGGGCTGAATTAAAGTGCTAACTGCACTGCGTCCGCTGCTCTATGAGAAACTGGCCATCTGCACAGGATATAGACAGAAAAGCTTCAGGCTATAGTTCTTTTAGCGTTATATCGTTTCGAAAGTCTGTCTTGCCTTGCATCTCTAAAATGAATGAACCAACGCTGCAAAAAAACTAGCATCCGAAATGTCTTATCACACTCGGTGCGATTGGCTATAATTATCCGGATGCAACTGGCTATTTTGCACCGAACTGAGTACAGTATAGCTGCATCATAGTAAAGATCTTCACAGCAAAAACCTGCATTCCATAAGATAATTATCAGCGCCAATACGATGTCAAGTGACAAATTAATATAATTCTGTGGCAGTAGAGTTGTTGCTGGGCCGTGAGAAAGGTACGGTGTAAATCAATATTGGTCTCTCTCTCCGTCTGTCTGTCTGTCTGTCTGTCTGTCTCTCTGTATCTCTCTCTCTCTCTCTCTCTCTCTCTCTCTCTCTCTCTCTGTTTCTCTCTCTCTGTCTCTCTGTCTCTCTCTCTGTCTCTCTCATCGTTTTTTAGTTTTCTGCTTTAGAAAATTAAAACCCGGATGGGGGACATTTCTTGCCGTCAATTTACATTGGCCGTTCTGAAATAGAAAGCGGAAATATTTCATATATTATTTCGACTGAATATCAAAACTTTGTGCAAATAACAAAGCAGTAGAAAATTGGCTGTGGTCTGGACAAACACGAATTTCGTTTAAATCTCGTAAAGAAGCCGTCATCGTCACCAGGGCAATCGCCATGGTAACGCACGAGTCTCCATGGTAACCGCTCGACTGCGCCCCACAGTCAAGGTCACTCCGGTGTCCTTCTTGTCAGGGTGATTAGAGGAGTTTATGCCTGGTTAACGACATACCCCCTCCCCCGGCTGGGGGGTTGAAAAATATCCGTCCAACCCCCCCCCTTCCAGCTGCATGTAGAAAACTTTGGTGGGGGAGGGGTAGTGGTAATCCGAAATACCAGTTTCCTGTTTAACAAATCAGCCAATAGAGACACTTGACACATACACTAGCAATAGTTAAGACCTGTAGCATAGAGCCAAGCAATTATTAACTATATAATTAATTAAACTGTTTTATTATACTTAGCCTTTTGACATAACACGTCAGGACAATTATGCTCAATATAATAAATGAGTTTGTCTATCCGCTGAAAGATAGACAAACTTATATATACAAACTCCTTTCTCTCTCTCCTCGAGCAGCGAGCAGATATATTTGCTCATACACTGTAGAGCGAGTTTTGTTCATACACTGTAGAGCGAGTCATATACAGTACAGCTTCGTTATAAAGGACTCGGTTATAACCGAATATACGTTAGATATATACATATATATATATATATATATATATATATATATATATATATAGAGAGAGAGAGAGAGAGAGAGAGAGAGAGAGAGAGAGAGAGAGAGAGAGAGAGAGAGAGAGAGAGAGAGAGAGAGAGAGAGAGAGAGAGAGAGGCACGAGACAGACAATGGCTACTAGACAGACAGACAGACAGACAGACAGACAGATCTACGCCTGTCTTCGTAGCTGAAGAACTCCGGCCAGTCGGCCAAATCGCATCGAATCCTCGTCTGTTTCTCTGTAAAGCCTCTTTCTTCTTCGGACGCCTTTTTTTCGCACATAACCGCGATAGGATAAAAATAGCGTCCGACGCCAAAATTAGAAGCATCGACGCGTGTGACGTCATTGCCTAGCAACTCCAACGAATGCCGCATCTCTGGTAATGAATCAGTCAGATCATAGACCATATACATACTATTACTTACAGTATATATATATATATATATATATAAATGTATATACATACATTATATATACTGTAAGTAATACTATATACTGTATATATACAGATATATTATATATATACAGCATATAATATACAGTATATAACCGTGATAGGATATATATACAGTATATATATATATATATATATATATATATATATATATATTCATTCAGTAGTGTAAACCACGTGTCAGTACTTGAAGATACTTGACGATAGAATCAGTAAGATACTGACCGTGTACTTGGTGGGTTGACCTTCGAGAGTCGTCCTTGGCAACGAGTACTCGAATAGTTTTCCTGGAATGGCTGTCGCGTCGGTCAGACCCCAACCGACATCGGTTCTCATCGTAACCGACCGACTCTCCTTCAGCTCTTCTCTACCCACGACCGCCGCCAAGGCCGCAAGCAGGCCCAGAGCCCTCCGGAGCAGCCCCGTCTTTCTTCCGACCATCTAACGACTCCTCACGGTAAGAAGAAGAAGAAAACCGACGTTCCGGTGTTCCCCTTGTTAACGTCCACGTTAAAAAAACGATCGGCAGGCAAATACGGTTCCACGCTATCGCTCCGGGTGTGGCCTACGTTGAGACACCTCTGTTCGTAGTAGATAGGAGAAAGGAGTGTGAATCAGACCTTTATCGCAGTTTTACTCGTTCCTACACGAGAGGTTATCTATCCGAGAGTGGAATTTCCGGAATCCAGCCGCCACCTCCTCCTCCTCCCCTCCCCCTCCTTCTCATGCTGCTGATCCTCATCACTTATCGCATCTAACCGAGGTACTATCAACCGCTCACAAAGTCGTTAAGTGTCTAATCAGTCCCCGGCGAATTAAGACATTTCGGAAGAAAGATAACCGTTTCGGAAAGAAGTGAATATCTCCAGTTATCATCTAGTTATCGAAAAATATCTCGAGGCATCATCATCATCATCATCAGCAGCAGCAGCAGCATCAACGTAAGTCAGTGATAGTCCAGGTCGTTTGAAACACACTACGTTAAAAATACGAGCGGTCGTAATAAACATGTATTATAACTCTTAGGACCAAGTGTCTTCCAGTATACACGGTCTTTTGTTGATACTCAGCCTAGTCGCGTCTTTCCCCTCTGCCCGGATCCGCGGGCCGCCTGCCTATCGCCCTCCACCCTCAGCCAACAGCTGGCCCGGCCGGCCGGCCGATCGGCGGGCACAGGCCTCGAGCCATGATCTTAGTCGGTCTTCACTGCGCGCGTAGCGACGCTGCCAGCGTTTTCCCCGTCGTTGCGGGCGGCCGGGTCGACTGTTGACTTACTGGAGTACCTTTCTACTGGCTCAACGATCGGGGTCAGGTCAGGTCAGGTCAGGTCAGGTCAGGTTGGGGCAGGGGCAGAGAAAGATCGGTCGGCGTTTTTACCATTTGATCTGCTTTTACATTTTACGTTTCCTTATTTTATTTTTATGAGATAAAACTAACTATGTTGCATTTTTGCAACCAATCAATTGCTTGCCTGCATTGAATCAATTAATTATAATAATTCTGCATTGTTGTGTTAATATTTTTTCTTTTAGGATGTATATAATGATGATGTGATGATGATGATGATGATGATGATGATAATAATAATAATAATAATAATAATAATAATAATATAATAATAATATTATTATTATTATAATTATTATTATTATTATTATTGATTAGTCATTATTTTTATTATTATTATTTAGATTACTAATGAGTAGTCTACTACTACTACTGTTTCTACTACTAATACTACTACTACTACTACTCCACTACCCAGGGGCTACCTACTACCCTATACTTACTACTTACAACAAATGGTTGGCCCCACTACTACTACTACTACTACTACTACTACTGGCGGCTCCACTACTCACTACCCCTATTGAGTGCCCGGCCCCAGTGGCTCCCCAGTTGGGACCCTATACTAATAACATTAAACAACAAATAATTATAATTGCCACCCCAATAATAAATCCTAGAGCTTATTATACTACTTATTATTATTATAATTATAATAATTATAATAATAATAATAAATATAACAGGGTTTACCAAGAGTGGTTGAGAAGGGTCTGCCTTGTGTGAGAAGTTGTATTGTAGTTATTAGTACTCATTACGTCACTTACCTCATGTCTTACCTCATACAGGAATTTTCTGATGCGTTGCTATGGAAGAGGGCAGATTTAACAATGGAAATATTATATCGCAGAAGAAAGAGAAATATATTGTCAAATGCCCTGTTTATCCTGAAGGAAAACTTGTTTGACAGATTATTAGGTCACTACGAGAACGGACATAAGATTCCGCAAGCAAGCGTGTCCCCCATTGAATGTCTGGATTCCCGGTGCCCTCCCCCGTTGGGACCCTATACTTACTACTACATACATATCAACAAATGGTTGGTCCCATGCTTAGAAGTTGCCACCCCAACGCCCCCCCCTGGGCCCCCTATTCCAAATCCTGTAGCCGCCATTGAGCAATGCAAGAGTCAGAGTAGAGAAGAAAATTAACAGAAAAAGACCGAAGATCAGGGAGACAGACAGACAGACAGAGAGACAGACAGAGAGACAGACGGAGAGAGAGACAGAGACGGATAGACAGACAGAGACAGACAGATTTGAGTAATGTCTGAGATGAACTTGACAGACGGATCATTGTACTTAACTTAAGTCAGTCAGTCAGTCAGTCAGTCAGTCAGTCATGTCAGTAAATAATTTAAAATGAGTAAGTAAAAAATCTCATGAATTTATATGGCGCTTTCGAAAACAGTACCGCTGTAACTATTAAATGTTATTCGTAGTCTACATATGAAAATACCAATGGTCTATTGTACTCCGATCAACCACTCAGCACCAATCGTTGGACCATACTAAGTCTAGAGGCCTAGTTTGGGGTTTGCGTTTATGCGGATGTTGTACCGGGGACAAATTCCATTGATAGGCTTAGCCTGCACTCCAACAGGCCCTTATCAGACGAAATAGAGGCTGTCCAAAATGTAATGCTGTTAGTTAAACAATACGGAAGACCGTTACGATGCTTGACAATTTTTTTCTATAAAAATCGTAAAGAAAAACTCAACTTCTCGAGACCGAAAAGTTCGTTCTTGGCTTCCGTACTGCAAAATAGACGCGCAATTTGTAGTCGTCTTCGATAAACACCTCGACCAACACGGACTACGGATTACGAACTATGGATTTCACCCAGATTGAGCGCTCGTGAATAAGCTGGTGCAGTGCGCCAAGCTTTCGGGCAGCGCTATAGAAATTTCGTGTTTACTTACTTACATACTTACTTCGATAATTAATTGATTGTTTCAACAAAGAATCGTTGATATCTTATTGGAGTTTTTTTAACAATTAGCGTAATTATACGCAAGAATATATCTGCAGAAAACATCTCGTAATGGATCTCCTCCGTTTTCATCTTCTTCGGAGCTGTCCTCGTCTGATCTTTATTCGAAGAAGTTTCCGGGTCTACAGAGGAAAGTCGACCGCGGTGGCGAGCAACGATTGTCAGTCGAGGACAGAGGAGTACGAACAGGCGAGACCTTTCGGCGAAATACCAGGCCCGAGAGGACTGCCGTACTTCGGTACGCTGCACCAGTACCGAACCGGTACGTTGGCAGTCGCCATCTTCCATGCACTGTTGCCCCGTCTTCGAAAAACGTCAATTTGGAAAAGTTATAACGCTAGAATTTAAAATAGGCCCAACTCAAGTTCTATCCACGAAGACGTACAGTAACGAAGGTAGTTGAGAAAGAGGGCAGATTAGGTCGAACTATGAAGCCAACTAACCCCCACCCCTCCCCCCAATTGTAAGACGGAGACGGTCAGCAGTAGAGAGAGCGAGCCTTGAGTCACCCAAAATGATGACCCATCGCCATTTCCGGTCAGCGGCATGGTTTTTAACCACCTTTTCTTTATCGAGAATTTCCAGCATTCACCTATCGACGAATACGGATCAGGATTATCTCTAGGATTATCAGTTGGGGGGTGGGGTGAGGTGTCGGTAAATTCTGGAGGTCCCCTGCCAAGAAAGTCTGCTGACTGACAAGCAAGAAAAAAGGCCACCCCATAGCTGAAATTAAAATTGGGGCGGGGGTGTTGTGGGGTGTCGGTCTCAAATGGGGTCTTGGGGTGGGAAGGGGGGGGGGGTTAGGGGTGTAAAAATATCCCTGATACGGATTAAAACTTATGTTGTTTGTACTATTCGAATATAATATCTATTCCAGGACGATATCGAAGCGGTGACTATCACAAAGTGTTGATAGAACGCTACAAAAATATGGAAAGATAGTCAAAGAGACGATCAACGGAGAAACGGTCGTCCACCTCTTTGATCCAGTCTACGTACAAAAGATGTACCAGAACGAAGGAAAGAGTCCTCGGATCGTACCACTCCTGGAATCAATTCAGCTGTACCGAAAGTACCGCGAGATGTCTCCCGGCCTTGGAAACACGTAAGAAGGCGAAGACTATTTATTATTCAAGTCAATAATTTCCAGGGTCCCCCCTTTGTATTTAAATTCTCCTCTGGTTTATGACGCAGAGGCTATATTTTATTTAACCACAACAGAATTCTTCTGGCTCGATTAACCCCTTAACTGGGGATCCCGGATATATCCGTCCATTTTACATTGAGTTACAGTTAAATACACGGTTAAGGGGTTAATACGGACTTACGAACACAACATGGCTCTTAACTTTGGTCTTCTGCGTTCCAATGAATGTAGGCCCCTACAGGGTAGCGCAAAAAACCGCACTGTATTGAATGCAAACCTAATTATGACTAGTCCGGTTTTTTGCGCCACCCTGTATTGCATCTATAGGCCAGAAGTATTCCATTAAATTTTTATGAATGGTGTCCGTTGGCCAGGTGTAAAATATCTTTTGTTAACAAAAATATAATTCATCAAGTAATAGAAAACAAGCAAGTCGACAACATGACATTTAAATATATTTCGTATGTATTCGAAAAAGTTACTGAACGTTTCGGCATTCTCGCGGGCCATTTCACCGTCCCTGGCGGGTCGGGTCTGGTCCGCGGGCCGCAAGTTGACTACCTCTGTCGATCGTTTTCGTTCAGCAACGGAGACGAGTGGTATCGTCTTCGATCGGCGATTCAGAAGGTCGTCTTGACGCCGAGGTCGGTGGTGACGCTGTTGCCTTACGTCAATGACGTCACCGATGACTTCATTCGCCGAATGACGAGACTTCGAGATCAGAAAAGCGGCGAGATCTCGAACTACGACAATGAGATCGCCAAGTGGAACCTGGAATGTAAGAAACAAATCTTTACATGTCTGCAGTGGCGGCTCCAGGGTTTGGCATGTAGGGGTGGGTGGGGGTGGGGTGCATAGGCGGATTTGATTAAAAGCTAGGGTAGAGATATAAGAAGGGTCTTAAGATAGCTGACTTCTTGTATTACAGGTTTCATAGACCACAAAAACATTCTAAAATTGATACCCTGTTTGACATTGGCCTGCAGAAGGAGTATTCCTACAGTAAGCTATAGATATGAAAAATCCAAAGTAGTGATGAAACGAATAATATCAACATTTTCTTGTGTCCCCATCTTTATTGATTCAAACCATACTAAAACTGTCAATATATTCTACCTCAGTTCAAGTCTAGAGCGTTCCAAATACCACGAAAAACACAATACAAAGTCTTACAGAAATCTATTCTCTGTCAAATGTCTACAAAGCAGTGTTTATTCTAGGCCTTGTCTGGGCTCTCCCCAGTTTTAAAATCCACCCCAAAATGTTTATATGTTGGCTGGGGGATGGAAATTTCCTTCCAAAAAGTGTGGAGACTCAGACCTTACCCCCCCCCAAAAAAAAACATTTCAAAATCTCCCTCAATGTCAAAGTGGCTAGAATAAACACTGGCCCATACGCCTAAAGGCAAAAAATAGCCATTGACGTAGACGAACATTTTCTAATACGTAGCAATTTCTGCCTATTTCAGTAGAGGGTGCTAGTCCTCTGGACCACCCAACTCAAAGATTTAGTCACTCCTCCCAAGAAATCAAAAGTTATTGGTCTATAAAAGAATACGTTCTATGTGTGTTGACCATGCAGACCCCCGTGTTAGCCTACCCAAATCTTAAACTCTAAATCCGCCTATAGTGTGGTGGCAACTTCTAAGCATGGGGCCAACCAGTTGTTCATAGGCAAGTAGTGGTACGTACAGGGTCCCAACGGGGGGGGACACTGGGGAGCCAGGCATTCAATAGGGAGTACCCGCCGCCTCGTAGATACACTGACCTTTGCCCGGCCACCAAACCACCTTGCCTATAATAGCCATATTTCATGAAAGATTAAGCGCATAAGAATAAGCAGCCACTTCTTGGTACTACCTACTAAAGCGCTATATAAACTTACGAGATTTTACTTACTTACTTACTTTGGTGGAGATGGATTGCAGCGTGCGGATATTCGTGCTTCGAGAAGCGTCTCGGATGTCTGGATGCGGAGGAGGGAGAGGAGGAGGAGGAGGAGGAGGGGAAGGGGCAGGGGAAGGGGCAAGGCGAATCGTGGCAGCAGAAAGTGATTGACGCCAACTCAGCAATTTTCGAATTGTCAGCGAAGATGCACTTCGCGGTTCCACTGCATCGAATATTCCGGACTCCGACGTGGAAGAAACTGCTGAAGACGGAAGATTTCTTCTACAGGTCAGAGCTGCTTCCAATAAAAAACCATTTAATAGACTTTATAATATAAGCGCCTAATAAATTACCTTTTAAACAATTAATTAATTAATCTAAAGTTACGACTAAACTTACGGGAAAAGCAACTTAAATTCACGATTGAACGTCTTTTCGTTAACAGTTAGTCCAAAGGTGATATTTTAAAATTCTATTGGAACTGTGGCAGTCGACTTAACGATTGAACTCATTCAGGGCCCGGGTTCCCAGTTTCCCACAGTCCCAGGGTTCACAGGGTCGCATGATCACAGCGACCCATACACTCATACAAAAACGCCAAGAATAATATAAAAAATACTGTGCCCCTCCAATCTAACAATCTACTTTTGCTTGGGTTGGGGGGGGGATTCCCGCCCCGCTTATTTAGAAAACTTTACAGTGGGTTTTAGGTGTCATCGAAAATCAATGTTTATTGTTTTCCACACACATTAGTAAGACACTGGATCTTGTGGACGAGGCCATCGAAGAGTTGCGCAGTTTGACCGACAGAGGGCGACTGGATGACGGCCGTTACGCTCTGCTGCGTTATCTAATCAACCGAAAAGAGCTAAGCTACAATGACGTCAGCGTCCTTATCATATCTCTGTTCACAGACGGACTGAGTACGGTCAGTTGTGAGATTAGGTTTATCTATTTTTTATATCTGTTATCTATTTTTGTACAGCATAGAGATTCGACAGTTGAACCAGACGCTAGACCTATCTGGCTTTGGAATTTTGAGGTCCTGTTTGGAAAAGGGCTTGAATTGCGAATTCTAGGCTTTATCATCACAGAAAATTGTTATAATTTATTTTATATTTTATTTTATTTTATTTTATTGAGGACGATAACGACGACGACGATGATGATGATAGTGATGATGAAGAAGAAGAAGAAGATGATGATGATGATGATGATGATGATAGTGGTGGAGGTGATGATAAGGATGATGATGCTTTTATGGTTTTGAAGACTACTCCCAGTCTTGTTGGTCAGTTGTTCTGCATTGCAACAAATCCCGACAAGCAGGAAAAGCTTTTTGCGGAAGTGACGCAGTTGCTACCGGAACCGGAAACGCCGATCACCGATGACGTCATTCAGCGCGCCGTCTACCTTAAGGCTTGCATCAAAGAAGGTTTCAGGTGATGACGTAACTTGATTCTGCGACCAATTCGGTTAAATTTCAGTTAGGCATTTGATTCGTTATTGTTGCGTGCGTAAATTATATTATATAAATATATGCATTTAAATAATCAGTTTTACGAGAATGAACCATGGGCGTAGCGGCGACGGGGGATATTGGTATATACCCCCCACCAAAAAAATCAGACTACCTTAAAATGTGTAATGTGCTTTTTAAGATTTTCAAAGTTTTTAAAGATTTACACCTTCTAAATCACATTATACCCCCAAATAAAATTCCTGGCTACGCCCCTGGAATGAACGTTTCCGCCTTTTGTCTTGAAGGTTCTTTCCAATCAATACCGGAGTTTCACGGATATCGCCAAACGACGTAGTAATCGGAGGATTCCAGATTCCAGCTGGAGTAAGTAAGAAAGAAAGAATTAAATGGATAACTTCAAAGATCAGCGCTCAATTATAATTGATCTGATCTAAGACTTCTATAGCGCCACTTCATAAGGCAGAGAAGCATCAACCGATCTTAATAGATTTAAAAACTTGCGCTATAAAATTCACTCGAAATGATTTTGCACTTATCGGGATCAAAGGATTGACTGGGATAGTCTATATGTCACGTCACGGATTTAACTGCATTTTCTGTCACGTCACGTCATCCCAATGACTGTCTTGACGTCAACGTCATGTATTTGACGTTGCAGACGATAGTCGGCTTAGACAGCAACCTGTTGCTGCGGATGCCGGAATATTTCGAAAATCCGGACGTATACATTCCAGAACGATGGATTCGCGGCGGATCCGGAGATAGTGTCCATCCGTATCTTCACCTGCCATTCAGTCATGGACCTCGCACCTGTGCAGGTGAGACGAACACGTGACCAAGACCTTTCCCTCCCCTGTTTCGTTTTCTTGTCTACAGCAGTAAAAAAACTGGGAGTGTTCAGTTGTTGTTTTAGCGATAGGGTTTAACAGTTTTAACAGTTTCCAGCTGGAGTAAGTAAGAAAGAAAGAATTAAATGGATAACTTCAAAGATCAACGCTCAATTATAATTGATCTGATCTAATACTTTTGCCGTGCAAAATATGGACGAAGACAAAGTTGCGAGGGATTATTTGATGCAGATCCTATGTATACAGGTAAAGGTTTGTGTCTAAATTCGAAATACAAAGCGTCAAGAGAATTGATTGTACTATTACTAATTAGAATTATTGTCTAGTATTATTGTATAGTACTGTTGACATTGTAAATATTGTACTACTACTAACAGTGGTTCTCTAACTGCATCCTGTTATCCATTTAAACCTTGTTATATTATTATATTATTATTATTACTACTACTAATACTCATCAAAAGATCTTGATAGAAGTCTTTATTCGTAAACACAAAATAGCATCATTCTAACAGCATCCTGTTATCATACTGTTGGCAAATTAGAGTGATGTCTTATAAAAAACCGAAGTGTAAAAGAGTATTGACGTTTACAAACATCATGTATTGTGCTCTTGTTCGGAAATTGGTTTCAGTAGCATAGCCTATAATATTATAGGTACGCAATACGATAATAATAATAATAATAATAATAATAATAATAATAATAATAATAATAGTAGTAGTAGTAGTAGTAGTAGTAGTAGTAGTAGTAGTAGTAGTAGTAGTAGTAGTAGTAGTAGTAGTAGTAGTAGTAGTAGTAGTAGTAGTAGTAGTAGTAGTAGTAGTAGTAGTAGTAGTAGTAGTAGTAGTAGTAATGCGATTTAAAGTGGTTTAGGAGGCTAAGTAAGCCTGTGTGAAAACCACTGTAGTAACTTCAACACTGTAATAAGCCCGTACATACTGTATCAACTCAGAGGATGAGGATTTGCTCTTGCTGTACAGGTTATTAAAGTCTTAATAGTTTGTCGTTCTAAGTGTTGTTCTTTTGCAGGTATGAGGTTGTCAGAGCAAGAAATGAGAGTGCTGATCATGAAACTGTTGAGAAAGTTTCGAATCGCTTTCCGTAAAGGAGGAGGGGAGGAGGAGGAGGAGAGCGCGGAGAAGAAGATGATTTTGGTCAGAGATACGCAATGCTACTGAAACCGAAATTCCAGCCTCGTTTTCAGTTTTATCCAAGAGACTGATTCCGCCATATTTCTACCCCCCCCGCCCATCGGCCTCCACAGTGAGTGTCGCAAACCTGGTCAGAAAAGCTGTCGTGTCCTAATTTCTCCCCGACCGTTAATACGCTGCTCTTCCCTCGATCGCCCTACTAGGCCATCCGCAAGATATTCGGCACGACTTTCATTTAGTTGATATCTCTCGTTCTCGTACAGTCGTTGGCGTTAGTGTGTAGTATGAAATGGCTGCTCTATTTCGAACTCTGTAGATCGAAATTGAGAATGATATTATTGATTATTCTTGCAAATATTAAAGCAATGAAGAAGGAACAAGAGGAAAATGTGGATTTTGTCAGAGAATTTTTTTCAAATCGATTAGATTTTTACATATCTTGAGCCTATACGCCCTCTATTCAACAGGCCTCCAATTGCCTTCTCACACACACACAGCGAATTGACGATAAAACTTGTTTTCGATATTTATAAAACCTGTTGTATGCCTATAATGAACCAGATATCTTAATTTATTACTGTCTGAAGCGGTAATGGAGTGAGCGATAATAGCGGTCTGATTTAAATTATACAACCAATAAATAAAATCCAACAAAACGAAAGCATATAATCCAGATATAAATCAGTCTATATATTATTATCAAACTGCTAAAAATTTCACAGCTCCAAATCTTCGCCGCTACACAACAACAACATTAATTTGACGTACGCCTATGTGTGTGTGTGTGTGTGTGTGTGTGTGTGTGTGTGTGCATACTCTATGTAATATACGTTATAACATGAAAATATTAATTACGTGGCCAAATATGACATTATAATAGCGGGACATTGGTACCCACTAATCCCACGGATGGCACCCGTGCTGGATGGCACCCTCAGACCCCCATGCTAGCCTACCCAAATATTAAACTCTAAATCCGCCTATGTAACGGGAACGCCATTCTGAGGTTCTGACGTCATCATTGTATTTATTTCATAGACAGGAAAACACCCGCGTCCACACCCACATAGGGTCACGACCTTCGCAAAAATACCCGTGTCAAGACGAGAAAGAATTTATTCGCTCAGACACTGTGCTCCACTGATTTCCGCCACTTTCTCCTCCACGCCTCCTCCTTCCGATTTTCACCCCATTCTTTCTTCTCCACCACCACCACCACCACCACCACCACCACCACCACCACCACCACCAGACGCTAGGAAAATTGATGGTGGACAGTAGTTCCATTCGCTTCGGACATCAAATGCACGTTTAGCCGATGGTGCATTCAGTCGAAGGCATTAATATTGCTTACATTAAAACGGCATCTCTGTCCATTTTTCCCTTTCTCCTTCTCTCTCTCTCTCTCTCTCTCTCTCTCTCTCTCTCTCTCTCTCTCTTTTAACTTCCATCGGTTGCGAATTATTTTTGCACCACCCCACGCACGCACGAAAGATCTTCCATTTAATCTGTCCTCCCTTTTATCTGGACGCTGGTGAAGTTTTAGATACCTTTAAAAACTCGCATCTTGCTTTGCTGTCTGTGTTTATGGACTTATATTCTATTTGGTTCTGTCTTCCATTGTCTGGCTTTCTTCTTCTTTATCGTTTTCTTACGATCGGTTTTTTCCTGCTTCGGTACTGCACCGCGTGCGTTTTGCCCAGCGTTCCGTTAACCTCACAGCGCTGCTACTGCTGCTGCTGCTGCTGCTGCTGCTGCTGCTTTCCCGCAGGCACAGTTCTGCGCTCGGTGCGGGTTGCCCGAAGCCTTCAAGACAAAGCAGTCAGGAACGTTATTATTATTTCTCTGCACCGTCTTGCTACACTCGGTGTCGAAGTCCCTTTGTCGGGCTCTTGGCAAACGTAATCCTTCGGGTAATTGCACCGGGCCTTCTGCGTTTGATGTTTCGCCTATTCAGGTGGGAGTGAGTCTCTGTCGGGTTTCGATACATTTCGCTAAGAACTGGATTTGCGATTTCAACATTGTGTTGTCTTCAGCCAACTCTGCTGCGAGGATAGATATAAAATAATAATAATAATAATAATAATAATAATAATAATAATAATAATAATAATAATAATAATAATAATAATAACCAGGAGCTATTATAGAGTTATTAACGAATTCGTCTATACGCGTGTTCCTTTGCCGCCGAGAAAGCGTTGTTATGGACCCCGTTTCTGCAGAACAAGAAGCAGAATTCTCCGTGTGATAACAAGCTGAAGGGAATGAGGCCGTACACAGGTTGTATAACTACAGGCTGTCAGATAGTCGCTAACAGCAACGGGAAAATTCCCCGTGCACCTGTTTGGATAAATATGTCAGTTGAGTCTTGAGAGTTCCTTTCCAATGTTTCTTAAACCAGGTTTTCAGGTTTCTTTGCTACTTTCAGTCAGAGAGTCATTTTTTACTACTATACCTTCATATGCGTAAACTTCTATTAGGCCTCTACGCTCGCCCCCCCCCAACGCACTTCTGAAGGACTAGAATAGAAAAGGGGAGTTTATATGGAAGTTGAGCCTTCCCGCTTTTTCATCCAAGTTTATGTCAATACCTTTGATTAATCATAAGCGTGATTGGGTCATTTGTTTAAAATTTTAAATGAAGAATAGTGAAGTGGCTTCGCCCGGAATTTTGGGTTGGGGGGGGGGCAAAGGGGGACTGGCGTGTAAGATTCTCTATACCCCACCCCACATACACCCTCCACAAAAACTTTATTACCGGATATGCGCCAATCTGGTAGGCGGTCTGGGAGCAGTTTGGGAGGGGCAGTTGGCCCATTTGCCCACACCCCCGTTGCGACGCTATTGGATAGTGTAATGCAATAAGGGATTTATGTAGCGCTTCTTCAATTCTGCTCTTTGTATTTCTACTCGGAGATAGCAGAGTTCCTCCTTCTGGTTGGCGTACGGAATATTCGCGATGTTTGTCAATGCATTGGCGAGAATGTGTGGTTACTCTAAGCAGAGAGGGCAATGGGTCGACGAGTCACGGGTCAATGGTCGTCGTGGGTCATCGATATTTGGGTTACGTGGGTCGCTGGTCTTGACCCGTGATTAATAGATATATATGATTTGAAATGTTTGCATCTACTTCATGGCTACGACGTATGTTATTATTGATCACGTTTCGCATTGGTAACAATGTTTGCTTGGTTTTTTCTTAGGCATTTAAACGGCTCTGAAAAGAGATATATATATATATATATTTATATATATATATATAATATATATACATATATAGGCGCGATTTGCGAGGGGGAAGGGGAATCTTCCCCACTGCCAAACTGCATCCCCTACTGCTACATCCCCACCACTACATCCCCCCACTGCTACATTTCCCAACAACTACATCCCCCGAAGCTCGACATATTCCCCCCCACTGGTCCAGGTCACAAATCGCACCCTGTGTGTATATATATATATATATATACTTAATTTACAATTATCCATGGACTATGGGTCACATGGGGTCATGAGTCGTGGGTCACGTGGTTCATGGGTCAAGCGTTCAATGGGTCACGTGGATCAGGTCTCTGAGAAATTGTGTTGATATAATTATTTGGCTTCACGAGCAATAAGTTTTCCAAGCAACTCCTTTTGCGAGTAGAAAATACAAGTCCGTCGCCTAATTTTCTCTGGTAAAATTGTGACACCCTCAGGGATATTTCTAGGAATGTGAATGTGGGGGTGTCGACCTCAAATGGGTGGGGGATGTCCGGAGCTAATTAGTGTGCATCTTGTATGCATACCATTGTCACATTACCAAATTTTGGGGTGTCGACCTCAAATTGGAAGGGAGGGTGTTGGGGGGGTGTTAGGAGGGTGTAAAAATATCCATGCCACCTCCGATAATGAAGGCTCCTCGCTACGCCCATGTTCGCTAATCGCCTTCGGTTGCTGTTGTTGCTGATGTTGCTTCGCTGGTCAATGTGTTGTCAATTAGTTGGATAACAACAGCGAATGACTCATCACTTTGTTATGCTTCGTCGTCGTCGTCTTCATCTTCGGCAGACGATAACCCAGCAGCGCCATTACGGCGGGAAGAGGCATGCAGAGGCAGAGAGGCAGACAACTAGAGACAGACAGACAGACAGACAGTGAGACAGACACTGTGACAGAGGCGTGCAGACAGACAGCTAGACGGACAAGATCTGCATGATGGGGAAAGAACGCTGACTGAAAGCGAGAAAATGAGAACCAACAGAGGGGAAAACAGAAGAGGAGGACAGGTTGGAAGAGAGAGAGAGAGAGAGAGAGAGAGAGAGAGAGAGACAGAGACAGAGACAAAGACAGACAGACAGACAGACAGACAGAGAGAAACAGGAGGAAGGCAGTGACAGGAAAGACACCTCAATCAACCGATCAATCAATAAATCAATCGAGGCACTTTGATAGCGCAGCTATACGATGTGCACTAGAGCAATAGAAAGAGTGGAGTGATTGAGTGAGAGAAAAAGAGAGAGAGAGAGAGAGGGATAAAAAATTATCTGATTAACGAATCTAAATTAGCAATTCTGCTACCGGCACAAGATTAAAACTACAGATGCACTTTTCTTGCTTTTACTGATGCGAACTGGTCTAGATAGAGAGTGAAAAAATGAAAAGAACAGAGATGAAGATAGCAGAAGATGGAGATAAGGACTGAAGGAATGAAGGAATGAAAGTACGTGCAGAGTCTAGACTCCACCGTATATATACAGTAGAGCGTGCATAGAAGTGCAGTATACCGGGAGACGAGGTGCATCTGTTCCTATACTGCACATCTGTTCAAGTGGAACCTGACGTGTTCCACTTCCAAATGTTTAGCAATATCTTCCCTCTGCCTTCCCCCTCCCCTTCGGCCTCTCCTTCCCAGTTTCCCATTTGCGCTGGAAAGACGGTTCCTTTCAAAGACAGTGGCATAAATGACTTTAAAAATTTCATTCTTGTAAGAACACCGTTTTATCATATATGTTGTTTTTTTTATTCATGTTTACTGATTTTTTCGTCTTTTTTGTTACTTTATACTTGTATCGCTTCGTTCCAACTTTTGTTTGACACAATTTCTATGGGAATTTGACTTCCTTGGCACTGTATATTTAGCGCCCGTGACAGGATCCCAAAAAATAAAATTATCTGATTAACGAATCTAGAATTAGCAATTCGTGGCATTTTACTGGCACAAAGGATTAAAACTACAGATGCACTTTTCTTGCTTTTACTGATGCGAACTGGTCTATGATGTGCCCCTCAAAGTCAGATTTCTCAGTTTCTGCTTCTCTGAGTAGAGAGCAAGATCACAGAGTTTTGTTGTCGCCCCTTCAAGTGGCGCCCCGGGACATCAGCCCCCACATGCCCTACCCTAGCTACGCCTCTGTAAGCCGCTTATTTTAGCTTAAAAACAGACACTTGACAGATTTTCGTTCGGCTACTCCCAGTCTCCCACCCCCTCTTCTTCGCTTCCATCTTGCACGATGCGGATTTTGCACGGGGCGTTTCAATGCATTCTATGCTTCTGTCAATATTATATATTCTTCCAACAACAACAACAACAACAACAACAATAATAACAACAACAACAAAGTACTCCGTTTTCTTTTTAACGTTTTTATCTTTCATTTCTTTCTCAGAGCTTTCGAACAACCATTTTGGAATCAATATCTGAACTGACTAAAACCGCGAACCGAGGAGAGCGAGATGTTGTCGCTGACACGTGACCTGTTACGTCACACGAAGGATCCGTCGTGCGTCGTCGAGCAGACGGAAATAAAACCCCTGACCGTTGCTCTGTGGTCGGATTTTATGACCAACCCGTCCCTGATGTACGGACTCTTCTCGCCCGACCCGCGCAAGCTCAGCTACGACCCGGACAAGGTGAAGGTGATGGGAACCAAAGATGGAATGATCAAGTAAGCTAGGAATTATATCATCATGCTTTTACAATGTAAAGTATTTGCACGATTCCATTAATATATTGATGATTCTTGGCATTTTGTCAGTTTTTCTCCATATTCTTTGCTGGCGGGAATTACACGGTGGCGCAAACAACGGACTATAGTCACATTTAGGTTTGCATTAAATATAAGTCCGGTTTTTTGCGCCACCCTGTAGTAAGCTCTTTGCATGGGTCCTGTCACTAATAATGCTACTGTTTTTATTATGATATAATTCTTGTATGGTTGATTTTACACAGCAGGGCCAAAATGTGAATGAATGGTCGGGTGGAACATAGAGGTTCTCATAGAGGGCAGATCCTACTGAACCACTGCAAACTCTGTTATTATCATTACTACTACTACTACTACTACTACTACTACTACTACTACTACTACTACTACTACTACTACTATTATTATTATTATTATTATTATTATTATTAGAGTGACGACTTTTATAGCGCTATCTTAAAGCTCGGGCGGTACTACTACTACTACTACTACTACTACTACTACTACTACTACTAATGCTACTACTACTACTGGCTACTACTACTACTACAAGTTTTTTCACCACCTCTTGTACTACTACTACTACCACCAGCACTAC
Source organism: Metaphire vulgaris (assembly GCA_018105865.1). Lineage (NCBI taxonomy): Eukaryota > Metazoa > Annelida > Clitellata > Crassiclitellata > Megascolecidae > Metaphire > Metaphire vulgaris. The sequence goes on from CM030858.1 coordinate 11,897,860, forward strand.
TACTACTACAACTACTACTACTACTACCACTACTACTACCTTTTTTGCTTGTCAGACTTTTTTGCAGGGGACCTCCAGAATTTACCGACACCCCCTCCAAATTAAACATCCTAGATATAACCCTGGTTTTAGTACTTGAAATATTCGGCTGAAATCGAGATACAGCTTTTGGAAGACGTTAAAGATGACATGAATATGGCATTTGTTCGTTGAAGATCAAGTTTTATTCTGCCGTTCAAGCGATCCTCACTTTCTAGAGTCGTTTGTTATACCAACTAATCAGTGCTTTTTTGTAAAAAAAAAATAGGTGCCGGTACTCACGGTGGATTGCCTAACTTTTCCATTACGATTATGTGGTCTGCGGCTAGAATTTAACATAGAAGCGATTTTGGAAGCATAATGATGCATATGATTTATTAAGTATTTACAGTTTTTAGCTAAATCACAACTGCAAAGTCACAAGAAAATTATTTTTTTCACACCTTGAAAAAGGTTCCGGTTCGCCGTACCGGCGCGTACCGTCACAAAAGCCCTGCAACTAATAATTATTTGTCGGCGATATTCTACAAGGCTTGTGGGGTATCTTTGTTACGAGCAAGCCCATAGCGGCAATAGTTGAAATTACAGAAACCCGCCTATCAGGCAAATAAACGGCAAGATAACTACTTATAGAGCTGGTCTTAGGTGTGCAACTGTTCAAACGAGCGGTAACCAATACTGTTGAAAATTCATCCATTTCCATAGATTTTTACGTCTTCCGAATACCATCACATCCTTACTACAGTATATATATATATATATATATATATATATATATATATATATATATCTATGCTTCACATCGCTTGCTTTTCGATGCATTATATGCGGTATTTATCTTCTTCTTCATACACGGTCTTCTTACATACTTACTTAGGCCGTATGACGTCATAGGATATGAAATCCCTTTGCAGACAATAATATATCATCCACGAAATAATGCGAGACTTTCAGATATCCCGGATCCAGTTTCGAGTGTTTACGAACCTGTATACAGATAACAGATGGAAACTACAGTCAAACGCACAGCGGCACGTACACGTACAGTACTGTACATTTATTTGACATTGACTTGGTATGTTGTAATCGATACAGAAATATTGTACATGGCTTTGGAGAGAAGAACTGCGCTTTCAAATGTTTGTACGAATACAAAATTCTTGAATTTGGACCAGGCTGTCAGCAATGTTTTTCCGGTGCGTCATTTGGTGGTGGGGGAGGGGTGGTTAATTGTTTAATTTTGCCGAAGAATGTTAGCCAGGTAAGGTGGTAAGAAGCTAGCATCAACCCCCCCCCACGATACGCATAGAGTGGACCAGTAAGAAGTTACCACGAATTTCCCTCAATTTCTCTAAAAAATACCACACTGCGACAAAGCCAGTGTTTTATACAGGCCTGTTAGGGGAGGAGATATCCCTCCCCTCCCCTCACAAAAAACTCAAAATTCCCTCGCAAAAACCCCAGCACTTACACACACATTTTGCATTAAACTGTCTTTTCCTCTCCAACCAAGTCGATTTTCCTCCTTCCCCGAAAGCCTCAATTTCCCCCCCCAAGGCCTGGAGTCTGGATAAAACACTGCGACGAAGCTTTGGATTTTAAAATACGTCTTCAGCAGAGTAAGTCTTAAACTAAGTTATGGGGAACCACAGACGTACAACAGATCAGGCATAAGATACCTGAAGCAAGAGAGGAGGTGGATGCATAAAGGATCGGTGAAATAACAGGGCGGAATTCCGTTGATAAACGGCCATGGCTGGCAGTGACGCAGTGCTACTACCTTTTAACGCTACCTGTTTACTTCATGAGATGCCAGCAGGTAAGGTTTCATCCCCTCCCTCATCCTCGCTCTTCCCCCCCCCCCCACCCCACCCCACCCCACCCAAACACCACCACCCGCCACCCAAATCCTAGTTCCCCAACAACCTGGAAAACACTGACTTCATCAGGTTGCCCGATATCTTTTCACTCGATGCCAAACCGCCGCCATCGCAGAGAGCAAAGACTTCTGGGAGTCCTCGAGCTAAAAATAGCCCACCGGCGCCTGAAGATGGGGCGTGGCCAGGTGTGGGAGCGGGGGTGGGGTGGGGTGGGTGGGGGGGGTGGTTGGGGCGATTCTGGCAATAAAGAGAAAACAGCAGTGCAGATGAATTCTGCACTGAATGCAGCAGGGATTTTCAGTGCAGCTCTCTCTCTCTCTCTCTCTCTCTCTCTCTCTCTCTCTCTCTCTCTCTCTCTCTCTCTCTCTCTCTCTCTCTCTCTCTCTCGACTTCGATTCGTGACAAACAGCAGAGGGTCATTGACCTCTGGCGAATGAATCATGTTGTTTGTCCTTCATTTGCCGCAGAGGGTTCACTGTCCTGACGCCTGATGGTTACAGTAGTTTTTCGCTATAGTTCACCCGTTTTTAAAATGACAATGATGTGCGGTCTTGGCGCCATAGAAGCAAAACAGACGGAGATTTTTCTCGGATTGGGGTGCCCAAAGACCGCAGGACCTCCCTCTTCCCAGGCGCTGGCATATTATTAACCGAAATTTCCGTTTTAACACAGTTCTGTAATGATTTTACTGTAGTCTTCTCTGCCTTATTGAAATCCTTGGGGTTCCCTCGGGTTTCCGAAATCACAAAATTTCAGGAAGTACCAAAGCAAATTTGGGGAACCGTACTCATCATTGTCGTTGTCGTCACTATTATTATTATTATTATTATTATTATTAGTAGTAGTAGTAGTAGTAGTAGTAGTAGTAGTAGTAGTAGTAGTAGTAGTAGTAGTAGTAGTAGTAGTAGTAGTAGTAGTAGTAGTAGTAGTAGTAGTAGTAGTAGTAGTAGTAGTAGTAGTAGTAGTAGTAGTAGTAGTAGTAGTAGTAGTAGTAGTAGTAGTAGTAGTAGTAGTAGTAGTTCTACAAGGTATTTTTCGTCTAGTAGTTTTGTAGTTTGACAGTCTTGATCAAAAATATATTGACAGTGACGAAGCATTTGTTAATGATGTTATAACGTTAAAACGTCGAAATTAACCAAACTACCAAACTATAGGGCCTATACTCGGGCGTTTATATCTGTTTCGTCTTCGCAGTCAGATCAACGTTAACGGTGTCGAGGACTTGGAGTCTTTTCACGAGCAAATAGTGGGAGTTCCGATGCTACTCAGGGTCTGGGTGGCCCCCACAAGAAACAACTTCGTCGGAGCGGCGCAGCCAAGCCATTCGAGGGTCGAAGGTATTTTTGAAACATCCCAAGTTAGGCTACAGCCTTAAAAACTTACAATTTTGCCGCGATAACAAGATTTCTCCCTAAACCTTATTGGACTGTTTTATTCTAAATGAACATACGATTAGGGCCTACTGTTAATTTTACGGTCTGAGCTTTTATGAACTGAGTAAGTTCAGTAGTCTAAACGCATTATCATGTGGTGCTTTTCAATCAATAAAGCATTCAATCAATCAATTTTGTTTGTTAGAACCAGATAACAAGACAGAGAAAAAGTGAAAGTCATAGAATACAAATGATAATTACAGAAGCGTAAGTTATTGGGTGTACACTGTACAGCAAGGGATCAGCCTAACATTGACGGTGATATAGTAAAAGGAAGGGCAGGAGAAGAGATTTATTCCTCTGTTTTTAAAAGTCTGCCTTCAACGCTTTTCTTCATCTTGAATTTGCTCAAAACGTTCCACATGGACGTCATCTATTTCTCCCACTTTCCTTGCAAGCAAAAACCGATTGTAGTTTATTTAGGCGATATCTTTTGTAATTTACGTTTCCAAGGGTGAGGATCACCAGGGGCGTAGCCAGAAATTTGATTTGAGGGTGGGTTATAAATTTCGGGGGTATATATTATGATATATATTATATATAATATATTATCTATCATATATATATATATACATACATAAAATATATATTATATGTCATATACACCTCCTGGGATCCACTAAAATACGTAAGACAATGCCGCACCAACGGCATGGATGGTGGATGTATTCATGCATGGAAGCTGCATCACTGGCGGAAGATCTTCGTACGCTCTCTTATAATTACTGTTGCCGATGTGTTGTAGGAGATCTTGCGCTGTTGGTTGACACTTCACACCCCATGATCCGACCGCAACTGGAACAGGCGCTGGACGACGCCCGACGGATCCTCCAATCACAGCATAAGTTCTGCGTTGATGGTATTAAAAAGTAAGGCAGCCTATTCATTCACCATAGAAACTTATAATTATTGTTGCTGGAAGTAACTTGGTTGACTGTCTCCGACCGCAACTGGAGCAGGCGCTGGACGACGCCATACTGCAATCAAATAAGTTCTGCGTTCGAACAGCTTCGACCAATTTCCGCCATTTTTGCTCAGTTTTAAAGAGTGAATATATATTTATATTTATATATATATATATATATATATATAAGCTATATTATATACTATTTGTCTGTCTGTATATTCTAATATCATAAGCTATAGATATGCAAAAATTCAGAAGAGTGATGAAACGAGTTAAAACCACATATTCTTGTGTCCCCATCTTTGCTGTGTCAAACCGTACTAGAATTGTCAATATATTCTGTCTCAATTTTTTTCTAAAGCTTTCGAAATGCCACGAAAAATAATGAGCCATTTGAAGCGACACTATACAAAGTCTTTCTATTCTCTGTCAAATGTCTAAACAATCAATCGAGAGATAAGATGGCGCTTATTAAGAGAGCTGGTTTCTTCTATTACAGGTTTTATAGACCACAAAAATATTATAAAATTGACACCCTGTTTGAAATTGGACAAGGCAAGAACTAGTGCTACAGTAGGCTAGTAATATGTGCCCCCACACACACACATATATATATATGACTGTTTGAGACCCGGCTTCTATTAGATCAGTTATATTACTAGAACTTTTACGGTAATGCGTTATCACGCCTAGCAAATTGGCGGAAATCTGGCTTAACTTCCAGACACCGTTTACATGTCCATGTTTAACCCAAGGGTTTAGCAAAATGGCGGAAATTTAAAATGGACCCATGGACAACTCTGCCGTAGACACGTTCCGGTGGTAATAAAATTCTGTGGGGGGGGGACGACGTTTCAGATCGACTTCGGAAAGGCGATCGACGATTGGCTGCGGTCGATCTATCGTCGCCAGTGCTGTTCGACCTTTCGGGTCAGAGGTCACGACGCCTTCCTCTACATCACCAACTACGGAAAACCGAAACGGTGCCTCGAATGCAATCCACTGTGGTGCCTTCTGTTCGGACCATGCTGGCTGCTCTCGGCCCCGTGCTACAAGGTCTGTCTCTCTGCCTGTCTGTCTGTCTGTCTATTTGTCTCTCTCTCTCTCTGTCTGTTTGTTTGTCTGTCTACTTGTCTGTCTGCTGTCTGCTAGGTTTACATTACACAAAGTCGAGATTCTCATTGTATTCAAGGCAAGCGCGGCTTTCCAAGCGGCCCCTCAACTGTCTTTCTGTAAATCTGCTTTCGATAAGTTTGAGGTAAGCCCGAATTGGTGGGGGGAGGCATGTGCACCCTCGTCGCTACCCCAATGGGCCAATTCATTATTAAGATCAATCGATTAATTATTTCGTTTATTTTGCAGTCAATGTTTTTCGGTTGCTGATTTTTTGGTCAACCCAAGTTGTTAGTTGGAATATGAGGTATACGATAGTGCATCACTGTGGACCGTGCATTGCGGTACTTTATAACCGAGTATACTTTATAACCGAGTTCGTTATAACGAATTCCTACTACTGCACTGTTCTTTAGCAAGATTCTAACATCTGCCTCGTGTGCCACATCCTCCCTCTGAACCCAATCCGACTGTTATTAAGACCATGTTTTCCACTCCTATCAACCATTCCACCATTCCACGGATAGAGAGACGAAGGCAGTCTCCATCCACTGCAATTCGCATCCATCCATCCATCCATCCATCCATCACTCCATCCTTTCATGCAGAGTTAAGCGAGCGAGCGAGCGAGAGAGAGAGAGAGAGAGAGAGAGAGAGAGAGAGAGAGAGAGAGAGAGAGAGAGAGAGAGAGAGAGGCCGATTGGTAAGTAAACGTTGAAGGGTATATTGTATCTGCGCTCGGCGGACATCTTGAAGCCATCTGGTGACGAAGCGCCGTGGTGGTGATGATTGTTTCGTGTCTATTTATTCTGCAGTTTAGACGTCGACCCAACCGCCGAGAACAGGGTCGGACCTTCAAAGACAACGATAGGAGGCGCCATTTTGAATGCGGTGACACCACGATGACCATGGCTGGAAGGTGGTCTTTGATGGAGACAGACAGACAGACAGACAGACAGACAGGCAGACAGACAGAGACAGAGACAGACAGACAGAGAGTGAGAGAGAGAGAGAGAGAAAGAAAGAGAGATGATGGAGAGGGGAGAGAGATATAGGGAGAGAGGGAGAGATATAGAGAGAGAGAGAGAGAGAGAGAGAGAGAGAGAGAGGGAGGGAGGGGAGAGATGGAGAGAGAGAGAGAGAGGAGGAGGGAGGAGAGAGGAGAGAGAGAGTAGAGTCTAGTCTTGCGTGTCCATTGTTCTATATAATAATAATGCTGTTGTTGTTGTTGTTGTTTTTTTGCATAATGTTGTTATTTGTAGACTCGAAGACAAGAAGAAGAATGGGGAATACATGAACAAACCTACGTGAAGGCAAGGGGGGAGAATTCGATTAGGCTCTACACAGCAAGACCATAATGTGAATGAATGACCTGGTGTACTGTAATGGTTCTCACACAGGGTAGACCCTACTGAACCACTCTAAACCCCGTTATTATTATTATTATTATTATTATTATTATTATTATTATTATTATTATTATTATTATTATTATTATTATTATTATAACACGGCGCGGAAGTGTACGATTTGTATAGCGCCTCTTCTAGTTCTGCTGAAATCGCTATCGAATTTGGATCGCTTAACAAGAATAAAAAGTTCGTCTGGCCTTTGAATTGAACTGAGCTGGGGGAGACAGACAGACAGACAGACAGACAGACAGACAGACAGACAGACAGACAGACAGACAGACAGACAGACAGACAGACAGACAGAGAGAGTGAGAGAGAGAGGGAGGGGTATGCTAGAAAAAAATGATGCTGATTCACTTGTCTTGTCTGCTTTGATATTACCTATTTTACACAAAATGCGTCACATTATCGCCCGATCTCATCCCCTAAAATCGAACTCAACGTCCATGTTGTTGTTGTTGTTGTTGTTGTTGTTTTAGTTGTTCCGTCATGCCAAGTGTCGTGACATCGTCGTGCGCATCACGGCTCCGGTCGTGCGCAGGACAATCCTGGCTGTCAACGGAAGGGTTGTCGAGAAGTGACACGTGACGTAAGATTGCGTTTTACGTCACGTGGGGCCTATTACCGCCTTCCTAGTTTTCTTCCTTGGATCACGATAGAAATCGCTTCTATATCGCCACGTTCGTAGTTGGCTGTTAAAGTGTTTGAAAACAACCCTTAGGCCTATACAGTATTTCCCACATCGAGATGACAGTACGACCCACGCACGATATCTTTGTCTTTAGTCTATAATTTTTCATGGATGTACTGTACTTCCCGACAATCGCTATACAAAGAAGTTAATTATGCAATTTCGAACAAACATTAAATGCTCCACGCATCGCTTTACCTGGTGGGAGACAAATAGATAGGAATTTATTGGTCAGTTTTCAGTTATTTCAGTTATTCAGTGGTTCTCACCCAGGGCAGTCCCTACTGAACCACTTTAAACCTTGTTATATTATATATTATTATATTATTATTATCTTGTCTAATTTTATGCATGTAATTTTCGGGACCGAGTTGCTAGTTTCTAATAAAATAGTATGACAAATAGTATTCGGGACATTGCTGTATATTTCTGTTTATCAGATGGAATACTGGTTGCTGAGGTCAGGAGGAAGGCGAAGAGATTTGTTTTAGCCACGATTTTGGTCGTTTGAAGTCGTCGCGACTGCGAAGGAAAGTTTCACTTTCACTGTCGCTTTCGCTTTCGTTTTTCCCGATATGGGGGTTTTGTCGCCAGGTGTCGTCGGGGCGCTGCAGCGAAATTTTTTTCGTCGCAAGTTTTAGGTGCGAATGCACTTTCGAGGACTCTCTCTCTCTCTCTCTCTCTCTCTCTCTCTCTCTCTCTCTCTTAGATCGGAGAGCATTTTTATTAGGGTCTTAGCCACATACCTTGTTATTATATGTGGCTTTTTCACTCGGTGGACGGCAGACATCAGCTGTCAGGTCGTTTGAGACCAAAACGTCGATTTTCAGGAACGTTGACGCCTAAGAAACGCAGAGGCGCAATCGAGAACTAGAGCTTCTATGACGTAATAGGTTGTGAGGACTCTTGCGTCAACCGTTCTCCCTGGAGCGCTCTTCAAAATGACCAGACGACCGCGGATTCAAAGGCAATATGACTTTGTGTGTGTGTGTGTGTGTGTGTGAGTAACCGTCCTTTACCGAGTATTTTTGAAGTGATATCGTATTGTGTATCGATACAGGGAAGACGATTACATAAAGGCTGAAGGACTTTCAGTCGGATTTCTATATGTAAATACTTCGACTGTAATACTTTTCACGACAATTCTACAGTAGCTGAACTGGACAGTCGAGTAGACTATTTTGCTGAGCACAGTTTTTAATTTAATTTCTTTGAATAGAATTGTGTTTTATCTCAGAGTCTGACATTTGAAACAGTTTTGTTCGAATTAGGTCACTTTTTAGAGCAGTGGCGGCTCCACCGGGAGGCAGGGGCCCGTGCCCCCTATTGAGTGCCTGCCCCCTATTGCCCCCCCTGCTGGGACCTATACTTAATGCTACATACATTAAACAACAAATGGTTGGCCCCCATGATTAGAAGTTGCCACCCCAACGGCCCCCCCCCCACTTGCCAAATCCTAGAGCCGCCACTGGTTTAGAGCAGTTGATATTGAATGAATGTTAATTAAGAAAGTTCGATCGATTTGATTTTGTTTTTTTTTCTTTTCAAGTAACATTTCTTGACAGTCATATATTTCGCTAACAGGGCAATATATATAACTAGGATAACCAGTGTAGCGATAGAGTGAGGGCGAGGGTGAAAGAGGTCGTAGTTATACCAACTGGTTATTCCTCCCCTCCCATAGGCGGATTTCATTAAAGGCTAGGGTAGGCTTAAGCCTACCCAGATAATCCCACCAAAACAAAAAAATGTTTTTCATCAACACCAGGTCTGTCGCGTGCTGGACGGCACCCCCAGACCCCCATGCTAGCCTACCCGCGGTGACATCATTTATCACATATGATATCATTTTTCATCTTGCCCTCTTCCTACCGCCCAACTGCCCCAATATTAACCCGCCCGACTACAAGATAAAATTTGGGGTACATTTGGGGTACTAAAATCTACATAATTCAGTATCCATTGATTCGGGCGTTATTATAATTAACTGCAGAAACATGGACCGATTATAATATATAACTGCCTGATAACACGCTTAATTGCACGACAGCTGCTATCAGCTGATTAAAACATGCAGCAGTTTGCACTACGAGGACGAATACATTGCTAGCGATTTACTGATAAGTCTATAAACAAACAGAAGGCTTGGTTTGCTACAGTAGAAACAGGATACCGCGGAGCTAGGCAACCATTGCTTAGAACCCAGTGGCGTCACTAGATTTGCATCACCCGGCGAGAGGGAAAGCGATGCTGACGCCACCCTCTTCTTCCCTTCCCCCCCCAAAACAATAGCTACACCAAGGACCTGTTTGAGTTCTTCTGTAGCAGCTCATACGTAAAAATTAATGGGACCGCCTGACCTATCTAATTTACAAACACCAAGCGTTTTGGTTTCACCCCTTGTGATGTTGTAAATGGAATTGTCCGCTGCTGCCCCCCCCACCCCCCACGTCTTAACTTCCGACGACGAAGACATCGATATAAGTCGTCTGCATTAAGAATACAAATGCAGTGATAGCGATTTACTTGCGATGTGGTGAAAAGTAGGAAGTATGAACAGTTACAGTAATGAGACAGTAAACTCGGAAGCAATCATTACTTGTGATACGTTCATTTTAATCCCAAACAACTCCCAACTTCTTTAACAATTTCTTTTTCTTTAACCCCTTAACCGTGTATTTAACTGTAACTCAATGTAAAATGGACTGATATATATATCCGGGATCCCCAGTTAAGGGGTTAAAATCCTCCGATGACTATTTAACAGTTGCCGAAAACCGAAAAGCGGCACATTACGAAGTGAAAGCATTTGTGACGCATCACCGTCTTTGGAGAATGCTATTCTCCAAAGACGGTGATGCGTCACTCGAAAATGGTCCGTTACCAATTTGGCCCATTGAACCATTGATCTTTGGCAGTTGAATATCTATAACAGCATTGAGTGTTAATGAATAACAAAGATTCCTGTGCAACAAGAAAAGCGCATTCTCAGTCTCTAATCGTGAATCAATAAAATGTAATGATTTGTTAATAATAAAGATTTGTTAACCTGCTAATTTAATTTTCTGATCACCCTGCCATGGGCGCCAAATGCCATAGGTGCGCCCTGTGGGTAAGTAAGTGATTGAGCAAAATCCCGTATATTTATATAGCTCTTTGGAGCTTGGAGCTGTAGCTGCTTATTCTCTATGCGCTTAGAGTTGCCCAGCTGAATCATTGATGCCTACCATATAAGTACAGTACGTACAATTCCTGCTTCTGTTGAATGTACAGTACTTGGGAACATAACAGCTGATTTTCATTAAATATCACACTACACGTATCAGTTCTTTAGGAGAAGAAAACTTTCAACAAGACCTAATCAATACAATTATATTTTTCAAATTCAATTATTTAACTTATAATTGTTATTAGCAAGGATTTATCAATTTCCTAATCCTGCAATTCGGTTTTTAGTTAACCGGAGACCGGGTGTCTGATCTCCACAGATGTTTTTCTCTCAGGCGCAATAATAAATTTAATACCTGGCTGCTAAAGATGAAATATTCTTGTTTGCAAATCCTGTTGACGAAGAATGTTATGTCCTAACTTTATAATTATCGAGACCTCTCAGGCTCCCTTCGCCCATTCGAAAACCTGTGCGTTCTGATCATTGGCGTAAACTGGGGTGGAAAAGTGGGGACTCAACCTCCATGCCTTCCCCTTCAATATGGTAGCCTCTCAAAAAGTGGGGGTTCAAGCCTAGAGGCCTAATAAAAGTTTGCGCTTATGATTCTGGTTATATTATAAATTCGAGTTCTTCTGACATGTATATCTGAACATGGAATTTTGACAAAATAATCAATAATACTTAATATATAATAATAATAATAATAATAATAATAATAATAATAATAATAATAATAATAAAATAATAATAATAATAATAATAAATAGGAAATAACTTAATAAGTTATTTCCTATTTAAATTAGTTATAATTGTAAATTTGAAATATAATCATTACTTTATCACAGTTGGTCAGCTGATGATCCATGCAGCCCGGAACACGTTTTTAGGTTCACGTCCTCAGTCTGTAGAACGCGGCTTACTCTGTGAAACGTTGGCAAAATTTCATTCCAAAAAGTTCAACATAAAAACGAATTCTAGCTCTTGCATCTAACAGTATTTGCTATATTATCAGTTTCTCTTCTAGTGTCTCATTTTTATGACTGAAAAATGTAAAAGATAGAAATCGTTGTGTGCCCCTTCCCTCGTGGGACCCTAAGCACCTGCTTAGTGCGCTTAATGGATGATCCAGCCCTGGTTTTGCGATTAATTGGCACATTTCAAAATCGCAACACGTGGGACATGTACAATTTAGCATCTGTCTCTAATTAACAAAGCCGTTTCGTGTGAATTTAACCAACTAATTCGGATCTCAAACTGATTGGACAGGCATCGCGACCATCATTTTAATTTGGAAAGAAACTTAAAACGCGAATATTCCGGACCCCATAATAATTTGACTGCTTGCACAATGCATGACGACCACTATAAATACTCCCCTAGCAAGAAGGCGAGAGGACACAGTCGCTTGTGGTTGGTTGAAGTCACTGTCTGGTCATTCACCTGCCGGAAAGAAGTGAGAAATTGTCTCTGTTTCAGAGTGATTGTAAGTATTTTGCGATTATTATGCAATGGTAAATCTTAAGGGGAAACATTGCATAAGTAGACGTTTGCACAAAACGACAACTATCAGGTCGAGCACATCTAGCCTAATTTTCCGACCCATCCTGATCTGTGCGCCAGATGCAGATACCCTAGGCCCTAGGCCCGCCCCTGGAAGGAACGTCGCATTTGTGGCAGACTTTCAAAGAGTATTGGAGGCCAATCTTTGATGCTTTATGAGGACAGACGCCTTATATTGAGATTATAATGTTTTTCACTGCCTCTTTTTCAGCCTCTCCAATCGAAAATGTTTTCCTCTAAGATCATCGGATGTGGACTGCTGTTCATTCTGTGTTTGGTCGGAGCTTCAATGGCCAAGACGAACTGCAGGATGAACTGGAAGATCTGCAACAACGTTAGTGCCAGCTCATATAGCGAATTACCATATCTATTAATAATTTCAAAGTGTGTTTAGACGGCAGTACTATATATACAGTAGGTCTACAGTGTACGTCATTAGAATGGATGAAAGGAGGCTATCATAAAATAAACTAGGCATTCTAAAGTATATGATACTTAAATGTATCAATCGACGGTATTCCAAATCCATACAGCAAAAGACGTGTTAAATTCCAGAGATCAGTCAGAGTGGGAGTAAGGAAGCAGCAAGGTAGGCTGTACAAAAAAAGAGAACAAGTAATAGTCGTAATATTTACCTCTAGATTTTAATAGCACTATTATTGTATTAGGCCCACGGCAAGACAAAAATTAATCGTCTTAGGGGTCAAGAAAAACACGCCCCTCTTCCGAAAATCGTTTGAGTGAAATTATTTTTTGCGCAGTGGACAACGAACAGCAGGCGAGAATGAAGGGGATCATGGGGCTTCTGAAAAACGTCCAGTCGTTGTTGGACCCTGGCAACGGCACGGAGACGGCGACGGAGATAGAAGACCCGAACGCAAACTCAGGATGCGGATGTCGCGGACGAAGATGCAGGTGCTGTCGACGCATCAACGTTCGTGGATACTTCTGCAAACAAGGTTGGTTGCAGGGCCATATTAAGGCGGGGGGCTGAGGGGCGGTGTAGCCCCCCCCCTTCGGCCCATCATGAAAATAGGCCCACCGATTTTTTCGAGATAACCTATAGGCGCCCTTAAAAATAGGCCCCCTTAAAATATGCAGCCCCCATTCCCCGGCCCACTCGAACCTTAATCCGGCCCTGGTTGGTTGTGCGAATCCTAATTAAATAACCGATTGCTACGGGTTTTGTTACGTGATTTCATTGCTGGCCTAATTATTGCACAGGCTATACATTCGTTAGTCTTATAGGGCTCTCTGCGACGAAGCTCCGTCTCCGTCTTGTCTGTCTTCGTTTGCAATGCGACTGAAGAAGGAGAATTGTTGGGCTGATGCACTAGTCTTTTGTACCGCCCACAAACTGAATTTCACATTTGAATTGGCGTAACCAAGCACCCAGAAAGGAGGGTGGGCACCATCAAGACAGACACCCACGCATCCTGTTCAGTTCGATTACAATGCTTTGGGGGAAGGGGAAGTCGCAGAAGAATTCGAGCAATATAATAGTTAAGCCATGAGCTCTGATGCAATGGCGTCACTAGGGGGGGTGCGGTGGTGCGGACTGCACCGGGTGACACCACCTAGAGGGGTGACACCCAAACAAGGATGACCTTTTTTAGCTTGTCACGGCATCTGGGAAGGAAAAATTAAGGAATATTTAGAAGATGGGCGACACCACGATTCTACCGCACTGGGTGACACCAACCCTAGAGACGCCACTGCTCTGATGCATGTTTTAACATCTCTAAATGCGAGTTATTACGCAATGGCCATGCAACGCTGCGTTGAAACCGCGTTCGTCGAGTCTGTCGACAATCACCCATCCCTCCATCCGTCGCGAAAATGAAAATCTCTTCTAGGATTTGAACAAATAATCCCACCACTGATCCCAGCCTTAAGAGAGGGGGCTGACCAACCCCTCAGCCCCCCCCTTCCCGCACCCTCTCGTGGCTCTGCTAATTTTACTTAGCAATAATTGATGCAAATTGTACCCAAATGTAGCGATTGTTTTGTAGTTTGCCTGAACGTCGTTTATCTGAGAAGATGCAACGGGTTTCTGACTACACTTCGCCTGGGCGGTCGGGTTATGTTCTCGCAAATAGTCTACGGTAAAGATTAGTCAAAGTGTTTCGTTAACTGCTACATTTACTAACTAACTAATTTTTATTGAAACTGACCATCTTGAACGCCTGGAAATAGCGTCCAGCGCCATAGAAGTTTATTGATTGATTGAGTTTGAGAGGTTAGAGCACAAAAGGGAAAGGTACCCCAGGCCTAAAGTGCCTTCTTGCTTAATTGGCTATTGCCTTAATACAGTAGAACTTCGTTATAACGCATTTAGCGAGTCTGTAAAATAATTAGTACGGTATATATCCGTGGTACGTCATATCCAGTACCGTCCAATACGGTAGCGCGTCACACGGGACCGTACATTGCGGTACTTTATAACCGAGTACCCTATAACCGAGTATCCGCTATAACCGGGTATTCGTTATAGAGTTGAGCTCCCACTGCCTTGCTCAAAAGTCGATTAACCCCTTAACTGGGGACCCCGGATATATCCATCCATTTTACATCGAGTTACCATTAAATACACAGTTAAGGGGTTAACGATGTCTGTCCGTTTTGCGTTGTCAGTGAGACATCCGCGTCCGCTCTGCGCGAGAATCCGGATCCACAGGAAGCGGCACGTATCCGTCTGCCTCCGGTTGAACCACCTGAGAATCTCGAGGGGCTGCGTGTCTGCGTGCGACGCTTTCGTTCTGCGCCAGAGCTGCAGAAGAGTCGCCAGGGTGTCCATGGGCTGCTTCTCCTTCAGAGGACCCGTTGCCGAGATGAGCGCCGGCCCGATGCCCAACAACTACTGCGACGTTCCACCCAAGTCCATCGAAAATCTGCAGCAGCAGCAGCAGCAGGAGGAGGATGAGGAAGAGGAGAAGGAGGAGGAGGAGGAGGAGATGATGACCCCTGTGCCGGAGTTCGAGGACATCGAAGCGGGCATGGTCGAAGACATCGAAGAGCTTTCCAAGACGGAAAGGGATGACGATGCTGATCACGTGGTCAGGATGGACAACAACGATGAGTAGAAAAATCGCCGGAATGACAGCTCACTGCAATCCGTGGGGACATTGATGCCCGTAGCAATCTTCCGCTAAACGTAACCCGTCCTAGATTTCTTACTGTATATCTGCCATAGAAATAAATATTCTTAAGACACATCTTGATGCGAGTAATAATTGAAAAGATATACAATACATCAGTGTTTATTCTAGGCCTTCTTAGGGGGGAATCCCCTCCCCAAGTTTGAAAATTCCCCCCAATTTTTTTAGATGTTGGCTGAGGGAATGGAAATTTCCCACCCCCCCAAACGTGTGGAAACTCAAACCTTGTCCCCCACAAACATTTCAAAATCCCCCCAATGTCAAGGGGGCTAGACTAAACACTGCAATACATAGTCAGTAAATTCAATTATATGCCGCATATTCTCTAATGCAAGTCTCGAAAGCTTCTATTAAAACAAACGTCTTATCCAGACTTATAAATGTTGAAGATTTGGCTTCTATACTAATAAACTGTAATTAGAGGATTTGCGATACTCCTTTAGAGCTGGTAATAACTTACTGCCTAGAATTCTACAAGATGTATAATAATAGTTTTAGCAACCTTTGGTAGCTTTACATATTTCTCTCTTATTTACCTAGTATGCTTGTCAGTAATGCTTTATGAATCTGAGAATGTTTGTTTCAATCGTGGACTAAAAGTGTTGTTGCGTCTGTAGCTTGCTTTGGATTCTTGATTTGTTGCTAAGCTGAACCCATCTGTATATCATGTAACTAGCTTGTATCGATTTCTCGTATTAATAGATAGCGTTGCTTTCATTAAAAATGGCAAGTGCATGATCATATGTCTGTCTTTCTTCTATAAATTATAGTAACTTGAATCGGTGTGTTTAAATTTAAAACATTTCGGGTTTAATTTTGAAAATCATAAATGAAATATTATCTCCTGCACCCGTCGACGAAAATCTAGTCCAATCTAATCCTAGACTTCTATAGCCCCCACTTCATAATGCACATGCAGAAGTATCAGCCGATGGCAAACGCCACAGCAAAATCACACAAGATCCAGATCAAATCTACAGTAGAATATCCGACCGGACAATCAGGTCACAGTCTATGGTTGATATAAACCAGGCGATAATGATGGAGTTTTAAAAATCCTGTTCCAGATATTGGTAGTGAATTTGCAATCCGCTTTTTACACCCATAATAGAACATTTTAAGCCACAACGTCCATCAGAGCAAAATACTTGGAATTTGGGGAACATGGGAGTTCATGGACCCGCTAAGAATTTTCTTTTGTGAAATCCCCAAGATTCAGGCATTTTTAGACTAAAATCACGATTGATAATAAAATCACCTAATACTTCAGTGTAAAGAGTTCTACATTTTCTTATAATTTGGAAGAAGAATATTTTTAAAAATCCATTCAGCTCAATATCTGAGGTTGCATGGAGAACACTGTCCATATTACCCCCCCCCAACTGTCCATAATATTAGTCAGCAGGTATTTGATCAGCTCCACTCCTGCTCAGGTTTGTTACTTTAACTCACATTGCTCACAAAGGAAATTGTCTGCATCTCCGTCTACACCGGCACATGCAGTATGAGCCCATTGCTTGCAAAGCCGGCAGCATATCCATTGTACGTAGTCTTTTTCAAAAGTCTACTCTCCAACAAAAGGCACAGTAGGCCTACGAATTACAGACTGGTGACGTGAAGAAGTTGTCAGTTAGGCGGGGCTTCATACGAAGGAAGAAGGGCCAAACAGGAACAGTTTATGAATTAAATTATAGCGTGCCGGTTTCACGACTTGGACGTAGGCAATGTATTTCGGAGACTGCTGTTTAACATTACTATCGACTATCGACCACCACTGCCACTGATAGTACGAGACGAGGCATATCAACAAAATACATTTCTGCCGAGTATCGTCGAGTAGTAAAGTGGCTACAAAGAAGATCGCGAGACTAATCATGTCTTAAGATAACTGGTTCCTAATATCACAGGTTTCATAGACGATAAGAATAATATAAAATACATTCCCTGTATGACAGTAACAAACTGAATGGACTGAACCCAGATTCGCTGCTGGCTCACCTTCCGAGCGTTCAGATATCCGATTCATTATAGGTCTACAACAGGTTCTATAGACATCAAAAACAAGTTTTATAATAATTATTCGCTGTGTGAGAGAAGCCTATTGAAGGCCTGTTGAATAGAGGGTATATTCGCCTTTGATATGTGAAAATCTAATCGATCTGAAGAAATTCTCCGACAAAATTCACATTTTCCTCTTGTTCCTTCTTCATTGCTTTAAACTTTGCAAGAACCATCAATAATATCATTCTCGATTTCGATCTACAGAGTTCGAAATAGAGCACTTTCAGCTATTTTATACTACACACTCACACCATTGACTGTACGAGAACGAGGGACGTCGACTAGGCCTAAATGAAAGTCCTGCCGAATATCTTGTCAAATGCCTAGTAGGGCGATCGAGGAAAGAGCCGCCTATTAACTGGGGACCCGGATATATCTGTCCATTTTACAGAGTTACCTTAAATACACGGCTGAGCTTAAAGGACCTTACTGTCAGTACCTGGCTGAGCTAGTCCTTATGTCAGCCTTTTCCGGGGCAAAGTTTATTGATTTTTCCTTCTATTTTTATCCCCCATCAACTTCCTATGAATTCGTTTCACCCCACCCCCACCCCGCGACCCCACCCAACCAAGAAATCCTGGAACCGCCACTGATTGTGACGGATCTACTTTGCACATTTCTGGTAGGTAAACTTTTGCTTTATCACCAAATAATTAATGATCTGTCAGTTGTATTGATCTGTCAATTTTATTGTCTGGCCATGACGACGTATAACTGGTTTAATCAGCAATAGGGATAAAAAATTTCTCAAAGGTTGAGATAAACCTCTCCCCAGCCACCACCGAACATCGAGTTTAATTTGTGCTCTCATGTTCGCCGCGAAGGGGCGAAACATTTTCTCCTTCTGCTGACGGTAAATGCATTTTCCTGTCGCAGTGGCGGGGAAGATTGATTTAACTGGCGGGGATGTCAGTGGCCACTTCAGCGGGCGGGGGGGGGTGTAATTGGGCAGTGGGAAGAAAATTCCTCCTTCCCCCTTGCAAAAAAATGCACCCTGCTTCTGAGTGATTCTTAAGAAGCTTTGTCTTGTAAAGCAAAATTTTAATATCGCAAAAAATTCAACCTTCCGCTTAAGACACATCTGAGTGGCGCTGTAGAAGTTTAACTTTATATTATATTAATATATTAGATTAGATGACTCTGAGAACCTAATCAACAATAGGCGAGATATGTATCACGTCTGGTTCGTATCGCATTGACGTGGGTGCTTATACAGCTGTACGCCTTGCTATAGTTCTCCATAAATCCGTGACCTGTCAGTCAATTAAATTAATAAAGAACTACAGCAGGATTAAGGTTATTGGACGAGGGCGGGCAACGATAATTAATCAGCATATACTACAATTTCGAATTTAAACTGGAGCTATCAAGGCGTCCGTAATAATTGACAGATCTGTGTACAACAAAACACGTAAGCCTATGTGGACTAAGAGAGCAAATGCACTAGGAGTCTAGGAGTGCAGATGCTATAAATGCTGAACTCGGAGGAAAGCAGCGTACAGAAGAAGGAAGCATCAACGTTCTGGTCAGTGACGGATTAACATTTTTAGGCCCGGCACACATATTTCCATGGAGCCCCGCTGGATAAAAAAAACCTGTGATCCAATAGTCTACATAGTGTCGAAGAAACTTTAGATTTTTTCAAAATACTGGAAAACTTTCGGAAAAGATACAGAATTATAGATTGACAGATCATGTGTGAAAAAGCGGTAATGACCTTTTTTGCTTGTCAAGCTTTTCAGGACGTTGCGTGACAAATATGGTTGCATGACGGCGATTTTTTCAATTTTTTTTCAAAACGAAAGTTTATATTCGGAAGCTACAGATTTTAAAGGAAAGAAATGATTGAAATATTATTAAATCATTAAAAATATTGTTAATAGTAATGGCGGGCCCTTAAATTTTAAATTTGCAGGTTGGCCCGGTACCGATGTACCATTTGTAACATGGCAAATCCGCCACTGACTCTGGTCATTCGGCGGCGGACAAGAGGACACCTCTGCAGCCGAAGCGACAGACACCTGTCGGAGTGTCGTTCAATATTCTGCGAGTGATTTCCACTGCCAGGTAAGCGGTACAATAATCTCTTATATAGTAAGAACGTCTACCGAAAACAGTACGTCAAATTGTTATGCAATTTTTCAAGTATCATCTAAGGACACACATACAGACAGACAGACAGACAGACAGACAGACAGACACACAAACAAGTGGCATACGCATCAATATCAAACACATACTGTTCCAGCACAGATGTCTGTATGCAGGCATCAGTTGCAGCATTTATTATGTCATCCAAAATTATAAAATGTTGCCCATATCGATAGTGTTTGCCAACTAAACTTTTGAATCTAATTTCGCGCCACCCCGCGACCCATTATAAACTGAGCCCTGCGACCCACTTTTGGGTCGTGACCCACAGTTTGGGAAAAACTGATTTAACCTGTTATCTACAGTATTTTCGTCCGTGAAATTTCTGTCTGATGTTATAAAATTGTCGGCTATCGGTGTCCTGTCTGATGAATGAATGCGTGCAATTTCTACGCAGCCAACGACCAGGAAGAGCTGTTGAGAAACGTTCAGGGACTTCTGCACGGCGTCTAGGAGCTGGATCGTTCAGGGACTTCTGCACGGCGTCTAGGAGCTGGATCCTGGCAACAAGACGATCTCGGAGACTGTGAACGTTGCGTGCAAATGTGAGGGTTCCGGAATTTGGGAGAACAGCGATATTTTCTAGTAGAAAAGTCTCTAACGGTCGTTAAAGGAAAAGTGCATTATCAGTTTAATCTCGTATCAATAAGATGTCATGATTTGTTAGTAATAAAGATTTGTTAACCTGCTAATTTAATTTTCTGATCACCCCGCCATGGGCCCCAAATACCATAGGTGCGCCTCTGACTGTAAGTAAGTAAGAGAGCAAAATCTCTTGGATTTATATAGCGCTTTTATGTTGTACTGTCGTAGCTGCTTATTCTCTGTGCGCTTATGGTTGTCTATAGCTGATTCTTTGTTGCCTATCCTGTTATTGCAGCATGTACAATGTTTGCTTCTGTTGAATGTACTTGGGAACACAACGGCTGGTTTTCATTAAATAGCACACTAGAGAAATCAGTACTTTAAAAATTTCTCAACAAGACCTGCTGATAAATGCAATTAAATTTCAAATTCAATTATTTAACTTATACAGTGTAATTGCTATTGGCAAGGATCTATCAGTTTCCAAATCACGTAGACCTAATTCAGTGTTTTGAGTAAACCGGAGACCGTGTGTCTGGCCTCCGCAGATGTTTTTCTCAGGAGCAATCGGAAAATTAACGCCTGGCAACTAATAATTAATTAATTATTCTTGTTTGCAATGTCCCAGGGTCCCCTCGCCGATTCGAAATCCTGTCCATTTTGATCATTGGCGTAATATTGGGTGAAAAAGTGGGGGACTCAACCTCTATGCCTTCCCTTTCCATGCGGTAGCCTCTCCGAAAGTGGGGGTTCGAGCCTATGGGTCTAATAGAAGTTTGTTATTATGATTCGAGTTCTTCTGACATGTAGCTCTGGACATATTATCTTGACAAATATTCACGAAACCCTAAATGATCTTTTCATATTAAATTGATTGTAATTGTTAATTTGACAAAATCATTACGTTACCACTTCATGAAACGCGCAACGTAAAGTTATTCGCAACACACAACCTTAGAATGCATGTTTGAGTGAATGTTGTAAATGAATTTTTGTGTGAAAAGTGCTGAATGTAGTAAATTTAAATTCATCGATTCCACTTCTAGAAGTTTTCCCTCGCTGAAATAAAACAAACTTCAGCTATCTCATCCTGGAATTCAAACTCCCGCGAAGTATAACATCTGCACGGATGTTGTGCTATTAATTGGCAATTTGGCACCTTGCAAAATCGCAGCACGTGGGCCATGTAAAACGTAACATCTGCCTCAAATTTACAAATCCGTCGTATGCGAATTCGACATGACATTACATGACATCTTTATTCAATCAATTTAATCAATTAATTCAGAAGCTGCGATCTTCAACTATTTTGACAGACATAGCGAATATCATTTTAATTTTGAGAAAAATAGCAGTTTTCCAGGTCACATGATAATGACTGCGTGCACAATGCATGACAACCACTATAAATACCCCACTTGCAAGAGGGTGAGAGGACACTGTCACTCGTGGTTGGTTGAAGTCATTACCTGGTCATTCACCTGTCGTGAAGAACTCTGCAGTTGAAGCGACAACAATCGGTCGTCGGCAGTGAGAAATTGCACCTGTCATACGGCAATTGTAAGTATTTTGCGATTATTAGAAAAAAGTAAATTTTCACCCCAGGCTCAATGCCTGTAGGTTCCGGCGCTGATCCCCGTATTTTTGTAGCCATCAGCCCATGGGTGGGCTAAGCCATACATCGACGGACGGTGGCCAGCCTCTTCCGGCGAACCCATGGTTACTTTCGCAATGTTGCCATTGCTACTCGTTTTGATGTTACTACCGACCGCTAGCGATTAAGGCTGAGTCGACCTTCGGGGCTCCTACGGGGATCGAACCCGTTCCGTCGGCGTGCCTGCCCAGTGATATTACCACTCATCTATCTTCCCGCCCCTTGCGATTATCATCGATGGTGAATCTTAAGAGAACACACCCGGCACACGTTGACGTATGTACAAACGAAAAATACCAGGTCGAACTGACAATCACGTTCACTCGAGGAATGTAGTCCTCGATGTCGTCAGGGGCGTAGCGACGGGGGGTATATCGGTATATATACCCCCCCCCCAAATCAGTCTACCTTAAGTTTTTTCATGTGATTTGCATGTGGTTATGTGTGGTTTGAAGTGACACCGAATCCCCTGATCTTCATTTGCCCAGCCTAGAAAGAGAGAAAATCGAGAAAACTGACATGAGCGCCTCATAGACCAGTTCGCCTCAGTTTATAAAAGCAAGAAAAGAGCACATTCAGTTTAAATCTTGTGTCATAAATGTCAAACATTGTTAACTAAACAACTGTTAATCTGCTAATCCGATTTTCGGATCAGTCCTGCCCTGGACGCCAGATGCAGATATGCCCTAAGCACGCCCCAGCAAGGAACGTCGTATTTGGGGCAAACGGGGGACGTTCAAAGTGTAATGGAAAGCAATCTTTGATTATATCTGACGACAGACGTTAAATCTGCCTTATATTGAAATTATAATGTTTTCAATGCCTATTTTTCAGTCTCTCCAATCGAAAATGCTTTCCTCTAAGATCATCGGATGTGGACTGCTGTTCATTCTGTGTTTGGTCGGAGCTTCAATGGCTCAAGCCGAACTGCAGGATAAACTGAAAGATATGCAACAACGTTAGTACCATCTCATGACTAACCAATATGTCTATTAGTTAGATAATATATCTATTAAGATCAATGAGTTTTTAGACGGCTGTTCTTTACTGCCAGGGAGCACGATGATGATGCTGTACAGTGTACAGTGTATCGCCGTGTGTTGTCAATGCTTCTATGCGGTACAGACGGCGATCGATTTTATACGTCACCATTCCTGTTTTAGGTTTATAACATGCCGTACAATGTACAAAGTTGAAGAAAAAGATGATTTGTCATATCCATCGATGGACGTTTCAGTAGTCCAATCTAACGATAAGACTGTCTATGCATTAGACTTTGCAGCAAGACCTCTGGTATTTCTGACGTATAAGGTGGTGAACACAGTTTCTCAAACAATCATGTACTACAATACTAAATGGTAACTCCAATATGGAAATCCAATGAATCTTACAGTAGACTTTCCGTCGATCATGGAGGACGCCACAAGCCAAATATTGGGTGGGCCAACATGGCCTGTTTGAAATTGGACAATGCAAAGACTAGTGATACAGTAGGCTATAGATATGCAAAAATCCAGAAGAGTGATGAAACGAATTAAACCCACATATTCTCGTGTCCCCATCTTTGTTTTGTCAAACCGTACTACAATTGTCTATAAAATACTCCATTGTATCAATCGATGGTAGGCCTACTCCAAATCCATACCGCAAGAAGACCAGGTCTATTCCAGAGATCAGTAAGAGTGGAAGTGGGGGAAGCACCAAGTGGACTGTATATAGAAAAGAAAACAAGCAATAGTCGTAATATTTATCTCTAGCTTTTAATAGCGCTATTGTACTACTGCGAGATAAAAATCGCCATTGAGATCAAGAAAAACGCCTGTTCAGAAAATTGTCTAATTCCACGGAGGTATTATCCCTGAAGACGGCATTACGTCATTTCGGTGAAGCCGACTAACTGGGAAATTCCCAGGCGGCAGCCACAGTTTGGGTCTACCAAGATGGCCGCTAACCATGGAGGTACTATATTTAGCCTACGCGCTACCGGCTTCACGCAGCCTGGGCTAAAAATGACGTAATGCCGTCTCCTGGGATAATACCTCCATGTCTAATTCGGTTTTTAAAACGCAGTTGATGAGGAGCAAGGAGTGAGAATGAAAGAGATCCTTGGACTTCTGCAAAAGATCCAGTCGCTGTTGGACCCCGGCCACAAGTCTGAGAAAGACGCAGACACCGAGATTGAAAGACCCGGGCGCAAATTCGCAGCGCAGAGGCAGAAAATGCAGAAGATGCTGTAGTCGATGCAGCTGCAATGAATTGGACAACTACGCTTCAATCCTGGGATAAGAGTGCTGTGACGTCAATCTGTGGCTTTTCTTTGGACTTGAATTTATTACTAAGCTGGACCCATCTGTATCATGTAACCATAGCTTATAATATCGTTTTCTCGTATTAATTGACAGCATTGCTTTGATTAAAAATGACAATTGATCACATTTCTGTCTTGTTTCTATCAATCATTTATGTAGGCATTGATCGTCACGCAAAGTAAAAATTACGATTTTGCGACACCCTTTTTGATCATGGCTGTTCTTTCGTGAAATCTACAGCAAATAGAAAACGCCCTACACGCTCTAAGACTGCCTTAAGCCAAAACACTATGTTATAAAAGGGCCTAACAAGAAAGAATTTAAAGTCAATGTTTTGAATAATACTCAGTTTTCTAAACTCCATACAGTATTATAATAATACAAAATATTTAATCTCCGTATTATAATAGTAAACAGATAAAGTCTATATTATAATAACGCCAAAAAATGAAAAAAAAAGTCCTTAGTATAGTAACTTGCAAAAAAATTAACGTCTATGTCAGTATGAGGCACAAAAAGGTTGAGGAACTAAATCAGTGTGATTTGTTTTCTCATATATATATAATTCTTGCCTATATTCAAGTCAAGTCAAAGCGCCATCGTCGCTTGTCGACGGTTTGCTGCAACAATGGAACAGCGTTCACCATCGAAGTCTATCTCGAGAGAGATGCGTAGTAGACGGTCCCCAGAAAGACCAGTAGCCTACACAGTGGCGTAGCCAGGATTTCCGGAAGGGGGGTTTTGAAAAAAAATTCGCCAATAGCCGCCAAGGGACGGTTCCACCCAAAAAATTGCCAAAAATCGCCTCAAAAATAAAAATTGCATGGGAATACATTAAAAACATTTTTCGCCGTCCAAGGGGGTTTTTAACCCCAAAACCCCCAGTGGCTACGCCACTGAGCCTACACGTCATGACGCTGTCAATTCAGCAGGTCCTCGGTCGTCCCCGGCTTCTGTCTGTTTCATTCAACAAGTCTTATGACCGCACTGCTCTCGATGGTGTCTTGTGGTGGTCTTACTAAATGCTCAACGCAACTCAGTTTCTTTGTTTTATGCGATTCCGTGGTTCTTTTTCTGTTGTTTTGGCCATATTGCTGACTTGCTCGTTTGTCAGTAGCTTTGTCCATTGTGCACGTAGCAGTTTTCTTATGCACTTCGTCTCTTAATCCAATGATTAACTATCAATGTTTAGAATCTGGTAGATAAATTTAGTATTTCCTGGTAGCAAGTGATTATTTAAATATTTCAAATCTACATTGAACTGATTTTGGATGTTTTCGTTTTTGGCGATGGCGTTAATGTGACGAAGCCTGAAGATTTTTATCAATAATTTCGATATGTTCTCAATCATAAAACCATGTGTAACTGGTTGATACCGTTTTAATTGGCAAAGATGAGACAGTCATATTTGCAAATGATTGAATGATTATAATAATTTATGTCTCATTTCTGGCTTATCTCAATTCGACAGGCTCGGACTGTATCAATGATGACCATAAATGCAGAGTTGGTTACGCGCTGGAGCGATAGGCTGACGGAGCGGGTTCAAGCCCCGTTAGCGACCTAGTGGCTTTCACACAGGCAGTAATAGGCCTAATGTAATAATACCCCCTAATTCACTTTAAATCGCGCTATTTTTATGGAAGGCAGCACCTACTCATTGGCAGTTCTGCTGTATAAGCCGGCTAATGCTTGATAACGGAAGAGTGATGCATTCACGTCTACGTTCGATCCCTGAACAGCTGAGCAACAACAAAACGAGCAAAATAACTGAAACTGAAATGACTGAAAATAACTGAAATCTGTTTTAAAATAATGTCTTCGTGTCTTCTCGTCTCTCATTTTCAAACTTTCGATAAAATACGAACTATACAATCTCCTTTGCCTCTACCCAACACCAAGCACCTCAGCGTGAAATATTATCATCAGTTATGCAAACATTCTACGACCACTATAGTCTTTTATGTTCTCCAGTGGCGTAGCTATGATTACGAATTATAGAGACACGCCATTATTTTCACTTTAAAAGATTAAACTAGAGCAAAACAGTGGTCAAGGAGTTCTTCGAGCATTCAGCTATTGTCTTCGTTTATGTTGCGCTACTCACTTCCAAATTCTCGACGGTTTAGTGCCAATCCTACGATCCGTTCCAACTATATTACTATGCATGCTTTTGTAAAACCCTGATGCTTCTATGACAATCGGGAAACTGAAATTATCAAGTCTATAGGACACGTTGTATCTGTCGTTGAGAAATCTGACTAAATATTCAGGCGTTGCAAGGGATGCGGAGGGGAGAGATATAGGGTCCCTCCCCCTCACTTTCCATCCAGTTTTCTTCTGTTGAGAAGCGTATAATTTGCCAAGCTGAGATTTATCATGGCAAGACATGAATCTTCTAAATCGATGAAATTGAAATATTTACCAGAAGATGTTTGTCAACACAGTTGTCACCCGCCATGTTCCTATATATCAAGTTGATCCAGACTTCGTCCGTAGATGATTAATTGAACATGACGTTACTACGACCTCCGATGCAGTAAAAATGCTTTGATTCTTATCTAATCTTTTCTACCCTGGCAGGCATGCATTCTTACCTAGAAGCAATCATAAAGAACGATTGCGATTTTAAAATCTAATTCTTGTTCCTTGTTAGATGCGCTATAAATACTTTGCTCTAGCGTAATAAAAAGCTGCAAAGAAGGAGAGCTGTTTTGGTTGGATAGCTATCATCGGTAAGTCACAATCAGTCACATTTCATGAGCTTGAGATGGACTGGTCTCGTAGTGTTAGCAGAGAGAGAAGCAATGGAAGAAAAGAACACAAACTGAGAAAACTGATTTTGAGCACACATCGTAGACCAGGTCGCTTCAGTAAAAGCAAGAAAAGAGCATGTGTAGCTTTAGTCTTGTAACAGTAAAGTGTCATGAATTGTTAGCTAAAGATCTGTTAAAATCCCATTAGCTAAAATCCCATTTTCTGACCCATCCTGCTTTGGGCGCCAGATACAGGTACTCTAAACACGCCCCAGCAAAGAACGTTGTATTTGGGGGAAGATGGGGTACATTTAAGGTGTAATGGAAGCCAATGTTTGATGATTTATGAGGACAGACGTTAAATCTGCCTCATATTAACATTATAACGTTTACACTGACTCTTTTTCAGCCTCTTCAAACGAAAATGTTTTCCCTAAGATCATCGGATGTGGACTGCTGTTCATTCTGTGTTTGGTCGGCGCTTCAATGGCCCAAAACGAACTGGACTATGAAATGGACGATATGCAGCAACGTTAGTACCATTGTATAACCAGGCCCCTTCAGAGGCCGATTGAGGCCCGGACCAGTTGGAATTTTGAGGCCTACCCTAACCTTCCCAAAAATTAAAATTTTGACAAGCAAAAAAAGGTAATCGCCAATTTTGAGGACCGCAGGGTAAAGGGTGAAGCAAAACGCCCCTTTAGAAAATCTTGTCATTCAGTGAATTTTGTTTTGCGCAGTGGATGAGGAGGAGCAGGAAGTGAGAATGACAGAGATCCTTGGACTTCTGCAAAAGATCCAGTCGCTGTTGGACCCCGGCAAGATGACCCAGAGAGAGACTGGGATTGAAGGCGCAGACGCGAACTCTCAGCGCAAGAAAAAAAGAGGATGCAAAAGATGCTGCAAACGATGCACCTGTGATGAACTGAATGAGAGCTTATTCATGGGATAGGTCTAAAAGTGTTGCGGCGTCTGTAGCCTGCTCTGGATTCTTGATTTGTTGCTAAGCTGGACCCATCTGTCTGTATCGTGTAACTATAGCATACTATCGCTTTTCTTATTAATTGATGGCATTGCTTCGATTAAAATATTATGGCAAGTGATCATATTTCTGTGCTTGCTTCTATAAATCATAGTAGCTTCAATTTGTTTGCTTTAAATTTAAAACATTTCGGGTTTAATTTTGAAATTCATAAATGAAATATTATCTCCATCCGTCGATGAAAATCTAATCTAATCCTAGACTTCTATAGCCCCCACTTCATAACGCACAGACGCATCAGCCGATGGCAAACAATACATCAAAATCACACAAGATCCAGGTCAAATCCACGATATCCGACCGAACAACCTGATGAACGTCTGCATAATAACGCTGCATGGAACGTTGAGGTCTAAATTTAAAGTTGATTGCTATTCGCCAATTAAGAGAAGCTAATTTTGTTCGGGTCATAATAAATCAAATTACACTCGTTGACTTCCTGAACTTGAGTCTGCTTTTAAAGTGAACAGCGTCACTGCGTCTGTTTCCAAATAAACAACACTTTCTATAAATAATTCGCGTGGCGTCAAAATGCCGCCTTTCGTTCATTCGTTCATCACAATTACAGATTTCTGCTTTAATTGTACCATCAGGATATTATCAATAAAAGTCCATTAATTGTTATTTAAAGCTGGAAATTTAGCTCCGACTAAGCTTCTTCTTCTTCTTCTTCTTCTTCTTCTTCTTCTTCTTCTTCTTCTTTTTCTTCTTCTTCTTCTTCTTCTTCTTCTTCTTCTTCTTCTTCTTCTTCTTCTTCTTCTTCAACTTCTTCTTTCTTTCTACTACTACTACTACTACTACTACTACTATTACTATTATTACTATTATTATTATTATTATTATTATTACTACTACTATTATTATTATTACTATTATTATTATTATTACTACTACTACTATAACTACTACAACTGCAACTACAACAACAACAACTACTACTACTACTATTACTACTACTACTACTGCTGCTGCTGCTGCTGCTACTACTACTACTACTACTACTACTACTACTACTACTACTACTACTATATTTCATGTGCTATGTCAGCGGTGTGCAATATTATTATAATAGCTGTTATATTAATAATAATTGAATAATATAAACAAAAAATAACAACAACAACAACAATTTTAATAATTTATAATAATAATAATAATAATAATAATAATAATAATAATGTTTGGATTTTAACTGGTTTAGTAGGCCGAGCATTTCTCATCTGTTGATTACCACTGTCGCGCATACATCCTTTTATTCTATCACCTGTTTAAATCAATCGAGGTATAAGATCACGGACAAGCCGTTGAGATAAACTGTGTAATTTGTAATTGCGATGAAATATTCAGTTGTAAGATTAGGCTCTTTTATAGCGCCTGTCTTACAGATTACCAGGGTCTATTGTAACTTATCATCCTAATTGACCCAATACTGTTCTCCTATAACGCTGCTAAATAAGTCTTCTTAATTAACCCCTTGACTGGGGATCCCGGATATATCCGTTCATTTTACATTCAGTTACAGTTAAATGCACGGTGAAGGGGTTAACTTAATTAACCTAGTGAAGTGTTTACGGACGTATAAAATAATAATGAATCAATCGAGGTACACTGTTCAGATCACGGACAAGCCGCTGAAAGCAGGAAATGTGGAAAGTTTCAGTTAATTACGATGCATCTGATGTTCTATGGGCGTTGTAAGATTAGAAGCGCCTGTTACAAGCGTCTGTTTCTTTTTGAAACGACTTAATGCAATTTAGGAAATTCGATCTCTCTGTCAGTATGCAGTAATGGAAACGGGAACTCCGGTGTCTTATCCAGACTCCAGGCCTTGGGGAGGGGCGATGGAGGCTTTCTGGGGGAGGGACTCGACTTGGTTGGAGGGAAAAGACACAGTTTAATGCAAAATTTGTGTAAGTGCTGGGTTTTTTGTGTGGGGAGGAGGAATTTTTTATGTGTGTGTGTTGAATCTCCTCCTAACAGGCCTGTATAAAACACTGGGGAGCGCTTTTGAGTGATTTTTAACTGGAGGCGGTATACAAATATACTGCTACATTACACTTAATTACAGCAACAATTTGAACTTTTAAAATGAACTTTTTATCTCGCACTGGAATATTCAACCTTCCGCTTAACCCATTAACTGGGGACCCCAGATATATCCGTCCATTTTACATTGAGTTACAGTTAAATACCCAGTTAAGGGGTTAAGAAAGACACGTCTGCAATGACTCTGAGAACTTGATCAACAACAAGCGAGGTCTGTGGGCTATCACGTCTGGTTCATGTCATATTGACACGGGTGCCTACACCTTGTCGTTGACCTGTCAGTCAATTAATCTAATCAAGAACGACAAGAAGATTGTTGTTATTATTCAACGAGGAAGCGCAACACGATAATAATCTACACATACTATAATTGAAAAGTTTAAATTGAACTACTAATGGTCCTCAATAATAATAATAATAATGACAAACCTGTCAACAGTTGGCACGTACTGTATGCGGACCAAGAGAGAAAATGCGCTACGAGTGCAGATGCTATAAATGCTGGACTCGGAGGAAAGCAGCGTCCAGAAGAAGGAAGCATCAACTCTCTGGTCATTCGCCGAACAAGAGGACACCTCTGCAGCAGCCGAAGCGACACCTGTCGATCAATATTCTGCGAGTGATTTCCACTGCCAGGCAAGCAGCACAGTATTCTCTTGTAGCAAGAAGAGCTTCTATCTAAAACAGTACGTCAAATTGTCGTACAATTTTTCAAGTATCATCTAAACTTTCTAAAGACACGCTTACAGACAGACACGCACACACACAAGTGGCATACGCATTGATATCAAACATCCTTGGGGACCGACTTTTGAGATTGACTTTTCTGATATTTCAAATGCTACATTTTAATCTTCCGTCCTTCTTATTTTAGATTCTGAAACATCTTTTTTGTCACGTCTGAATAGTTCAGTTTTTTCGATCGCGTACGCCATCAAACAGTAAGCTAGTGACGGAGAGATAATGACGGAGAGATAATGACGGAGAGATAATGACGGAGAGATAATGACGGAGAGATAATGACGGAGAGATAATGTCGGAGAGATAATGACGGAGAGATAATGACGGAGAGATAATGACGGAGAGATAATGTCGGAGAGATAATGACGGAGAGATAATGAC
Source organism: Metaphire vulgaris (assembly GCA_018105865.1). NCBI lineage: Eukaryota > Metazoa > Annelida > Clitellata > Crassiclitellata > Megascolecidae > Metaphire > Metaphire vulgaris. The sequence continues at coordinate 11,928,948 of CM030858.1, forward strand.
GGATAGATAATGACGGATAGATAATGACGGAGAGATAATGTCGGAGAGATAAATGACGGATAGATAATGACGGATAGATAATGACGGAGAGATAATGACGGAGAGATAGCGTGCCGTACTCTAAGATGACCCACGACGGGTATCTTCAAGTTCTGTTTCAAAAATTGAGCTTCGTTTTTAATTCCAGGTTCTTTTCTGAAGACGTTGTTGGCATCAAGACAAAATGTCTTCCTCTAAGATCATCGGATGTGGTCTACTGTTCGTTATGTGTCTGATCAGCGCTTCAATGGGGCAATACGAACTGCAGGATAACCAACCACGTTAGTACCACGTGATATGGACATCATTCGGGGGCCGTTGCAACTATCATGGGGGCCAACCATTTGTTGTTTAATGTATGAAATTTCCCAACTGATGGCACTGAGACACTCATATTGTCTCCACTGCCACGTGATATGCATCATTTACAGTATAGCGCATTATCTATTTTCGTTGAAATTTCCGTCTGATGTATGAAACAATATTGTCTCATATTGCTGTCCTGTCTGATGAACGACTGCGCAGCCAACGACCAGGAAGAGCTGTTGAGAAACGTTCAGGGACTTCTGCGGGTCATCCAATCGATGTTGGATCCTGACAAGGACACGGTCTCGGAGAATGGGAACGCCGCCTGCAGATGTTCAGGGCTTCGATGCCAGTGCTGTCAACGTATTCGCATGCGCAAGATCAAACTAGACGAAAACTGTGAGTAGTAGTAGTAGTAGTAGTAGTAGTAGTGGTAGTAGTAGTAGTAGTAGTAGTAGTAGTAGTAGTAGTAGTAGTAGTAATAATAATAATAATAGTAGTAGTAATAATAATAATAATAATAATAATAATAATAATAGTAGTAGTAGTAGTAATAATAATAATAATAATAATAGTAGTAGTAGTAGTAATAATAATAATAATAATAATAATAATAATAGTAGTAGTAATAATAATAATAATAATAATAATAATAATAATAATAATAATAATAGTAGTAGTAGTAGTAGTAGTAGTAATAATAATAATAATAATAATAATAGTAGTAGTAGTAGTAGTAGTAGTAGTAGTAGTAGTAGTAGTAGTAGTAGTAGTAGTAGTAGTAGTAGTAGTGTGTGAACCAAGATTAACTATTTGCCTCGGTTTCTTGCACTGCTTTTTCCCAACCTGTTTGCTGTGATTTTTCGAAGGCATTGCTTTTAAAAGTGTCCGTTGTAAATCAGTGGCGGCTCCAAGATTTGTCAAGTGGGGTCGTTGAGGTGACAACTTCTAAGCACGGGAGCAAACTATTTGTTGCTAGGTATGAAGTAGTAAGTATAGGGTCCCAACAGAGAGGCCACTAGGGGGCAAGCCACTCAATAAGGGGGCATGGGTACCCCGGCCTACCCCGTGTGGAGGCGCCATTGCTGTAAATTGCTGGTGATGTTTTGAAAGAAATTATGCAGCATTATTGTGAAGGAAAATTTGTTTTGAAACTTCAGTTTAAGTTTTACGTCAAGATTAGATAGTCCTTTCTAACGCCACGTTTAATAATAACGATTCTAGTTTTAGGACAAATTAGGCTCCATGTTAGTTGAGTTATGAGGTCTCAATATTTGGGCCCTGAAGGAGGTAGGCCAATAAAGGCAAGCAGAATTACGCTGTAACCTACATGCATATGGCCCACTCGTGATATTTAGGAGTGAGAGTGAGAATACTGTGTGTTTTCTTATCAATTAATTATTAGCTGAAATATTCGCCGTATTTCTCCCAAAGAGATGGACACCTTCTGGCCAACGGGGTCATACTACTACTAGTACTACTACTACTACTACTACTACTACTACTACTACTACTACTACTAATAATAATAATAATAATAATAATAATAATAATAATAATAATGATTTTAAGTGGTTTATGAGGCTAAGTAAGCCACTATGAAAGCCACTGTGAATGCTCTGCGCGTCCAAATTCCCTCCACGTTTAAATGCTCACCGTGTCGAAATAATAAAAATAAAAATAAAAATAATAAAAATAATAATAATAATAATAATAATGTGATTTTAGGCGATTTAGGAGGCTAAGTAAGCCTGTGTGAAAACCACTGTGAATACCCACCGCGTTCAAATGCTCACCGCGTCCTAATAATAATAATAATAATAATAATAATAATAATAATAATAATAATAATAATAATAATAATAATGCGATTTTAAGTGGTTTAGGAGGCTAAGTAAGACTGTGTGAAAAGCACTGTCATGTGCTTAATAAGCACGCTTAGGCACGAAGGTAAGTCCGTCACTGGATACCGAAGCAAGGTTAAACTATGATCGTTGCCTTCTAGGTTGTCTCACTGTCATGTACCTCAAGAGGAATGTCGGATTTCTCACGACTTTCGTATGCGGGAAAATCAGGGGTTCGAAGGAAATATCACGTAAGAATAATTCTCACTCGTTGGTTAATTAGCATGGGCGTAGCCACGAGGGGAGCGGGGGCGCCGCCCCCTCTATACCGGCTAAAACTAAACTCGAGCAGGGGCGTCACTAGGCGTCACCCGGGGAGGCACGTTTATATCCAACACCGTCCAATACGGTAGCGCATCACACGGGACAGTAAACTTTGCGGTACGTTATAACCGAGTAAACGTTATAACCGTATCCGTTATATGACGAATTTCTATACTGTATATAAGACCAGACCAGTGGCGGTTCCAAGAACTATTGGTGGGAGGAGGAGCAATGGATTTCTAGAAAGATCCCGCCAATTGTCAAAGGAATTATAATATGTAAACGGTTTAGAAGAAATCTGTAGATTTGATTTATGAAATATAATGCTTAGAATTGACAATGCATAAGAGCCATTTTAGTCTGGTTGTACAAAGTCATAGTGCAAAGTCGAGTTTTTTATTGCTGCTGGAAGCGAATTTGTCGATGACATTGTCTATGGATATGTCCATATCTTTGTGGATATGCATTAAGGCTAATCCATTTAGATTTTAGACGATCATCTTCCATTGAAGACGCATTTTGGTGGGCCGGTGGGGAGATGCATCCCCAGTCATCCCCAACGTGGACCCCCCCCCCTTATAGGACAATACGCGATGATGGCATTACAATTGCGCTATTTCTGTGCAATGAAATCATGGTTTAAAGCTGATGCCGGCACACTGCTAAAATGTTGTCAGTGAGAAATCCGCTGCCCATTTGCGTCGGAATCCCATTCTTGGCCAAAGGCGCCTCCATCTGCCTCCAGCTGAACGACCTGAGGGTCAACGGCAAGTCCGCTCACGGGTGCGCCACACTGCTCGGTCGTCTGTTCTTCGTGACCGTCGCCAGGGTGCGCCTCGGATGCTTCAACATGAACTTCCTCGACCAACAAGCCGCCGCCGCGTCGGAGCCAGGAAACGTCCCGGAACTGTCCTCCTACGAACCTTCCAGCTGGATCGGGTCCCAGCAGGACCCGGCAGCGGTGCCGGTTTTCGAGGACGACGTGGTCATGATGGAAAGCATCGGGCAGCCGCTGTAAGAGAGAGAGAGAGAGAGAGAGAGAGAGAGAGAGAGAGAGAGAGAGAGAGAGAGATGAATATAATCAACTATTTACAACTTTTAACCGATAGCAGCTATTCCTATTTGATATTTCGAAACTTCGGACGTCATTTGGTGGACTGGTATTTGTCAGATGCGACGAAACAAGTCCAATTCTGGTGTCACCGGTATTTGAGTTCATTTTCGGCGCGGGGGACAGACAGGAAGGAACTCTTCCGTGCCTGGAGCATGCAGGCCAAATCCCTTAATTTCTTTCACACAAAATCCTCCTCTTTGATTAGCCTGAAATTTAATTTCCCGACTCAGATGCTCACAGTAGCAAAACCCATTACGCAATTTTATCACGACTGTGCTGGCGAAAAAAACATAATTTCCGTCTTTCGATGTGTGGAGAAGACACTCTTTCTATACCTTTCGCGTACATTTTGTAGAAAGTTTTCAAAATTTGGGTGGGGGGGGGGGGGTCGTGCCCACCGGTTGGATTGTTTCGTCGTCGTAGATATGATTAGTAAGTGCTGTTAATGTAAACCCCGTAGAAAGCTTAGAATCAATCTATTGTAGTCAGTTTTCCAGTGACTTTTGATAACGTAGCTTTTAAGAACACTTTGCTGTGCATGAGTCAATATGATGAACATGTTTCAATCTTGATTTAGAGCTTTGCTAAGTTTGAAGACTTTTCAGATAAGACACGTACCGTGTTGTTAAGTTGAATACATCTGCTCGTATAATTCTTATATGTTCATATATACTGTAGTTTTCCTTCTTATTATAGCTGGTTATGATTAGGTTGCTAGAATAAAATTGTAAAACTATTTGCGTCTTGTTCTTATCCTCGCCGCCTGCTTAGAATTTTTCGTATTATCTCAGTTATAAATTGGCAAGCCATTAGTATTAAAATATCACTTTCAAACAGCGGCGGCTCCACAGAGGGACCCGGGGGACCCTGCCCCTTATTGAGTGCCTGGCCCCTCAGTGGCTCCCCCTGTTGGGACCCTGTACATAATACTACATACCTAACAACAAATGGTTGCCCCCCATGATTAGAAGTTGCCAGTTGCCACCCCAACGGCACCCTCCACTTGCCAAATCCTGGAGCCGCCACTGCTTTCAAGTAAATTGACCTTGAGCCCTGAGAGGTAAGCCCGGTAGAATTCCACAAACAATCAGGAATACATAATTATTCGGAACATTTCGGAGCTGTTGAAATATTGCATGTTGCCTGATCAATCACTATTTAGCATTCGAACAATTCGTTTTAATCGTTTTGCCAGGAAGATGGACCCCTGCCCTAATAAGATAATTTATAGGGACTTTGAGCGTTTAATCATCAAGGCGTTCAAATGCCGCTTTGGTTAGATTGTTCCTGCGCGTATTTGAATAATTTGAGTAAATTTGATGAGCGTGTTTGTTCTTTAAAACGTCTGCTTTAACCCCTTAACCGTGTATTTAACTGTAACTCAATGTAAAATGGACGGATATTTCCGGGATCCCCAGTTAAGGGGTTAAACTGAACCCAATAGGTCAGCTTTCGACTCGAAACAACAACTGATCTGGCTATTCTTTATTCGAATAGTTTTGTAAAAAAATCGGCATTTGAACGCTTTACTGTTTAAACGCTCAAAGTCCCTATAAATTGTCTTATTATCACTCGCGTTGCATGGGCGTACGGAGGGGGGTGCAAGGGGGTGAAATTGCACCTTCATGGAAAAATTGTTGAGTTATGAAAAAAGTAAAATTACTTTTTTTCTTTCGTCACAAGAACTTGTTTTGCACCACCCCCAGCAAAAATGTCTGCGGACGCCCATGTCGCGCTGTAGCTATGCCTTTTGCCAATTAATTTCGAGCTACGGGTTTTCGTTTGAATAAATACCCTATACGGATAGCAAGGTTTTAAAACTCGTGATTTTTCCTTCGATAGCAATCAGTCGCTCTTATCTCTGAGTCTTCCTATCTGTTCCGTAGCAGTGTACGGAACATCGATATCAGTGGATCGCACTTCAGAGGCAAAGGAAATGATGCAAATTCTCCGATAAACTAAGTGAACCCAGGAAGTAGGGACAGTCGCAGTGACAAGATAGAAACCATCATTGTTCGTGACCATGGTTATTTATAGGATTGTCAATTGGGGAGCGGGTGTCGGTAGGGGTATCTGAGGTACGGTGTCGGGTGAAAAAGTTTGACAAGCAAAAAAGGTCATCAATCATTGTCCCGTTCCCAAATATTCTGAAATATTCTGACAAGCAAAAAAGTTACCGCTTGTCCCAAAAAACGGCATTCCTGCTCAAACTGCTCAAATATTGGGGGGAGGGGTGTCGGTCTCAAAATAGGTCATCCATGGGTCAGATTGGGGAGAATTGGGGGTGTCGTGACCACAATAACTCATCTCTGGCTCAGATTGGGGGTGTCGGTCTCAAATGTGGGGTGTGTTGGGGGGGGGTTAGGAGATGTTTGTAAAAATATCCCTGTTCTTGACGCAGTCACTAAGCTACCAATCTCACAAATTGTCCCGCTATAGAGAATGCAGACTCAAGACCAATGGACAACATAACGTAAAAGGAAGGAATTCGTAATGAAGAATATTTATGTAGGGCAGGTTTTCTTTAACTCGAAAGTCTGTTCTCGCAAATAATAGAGAAGCGTTGCTAATTTCGATTCATTTTCAAGTGCATGTAAATCGTTAAGACCATGCATAGATGATAGATTTCGGCCGCATGTGCTGACGAAACATTAGCAAAGCCAATTAATCTTTCCTGCTAAATAACTCGTAAATGTAAAATTTCAACATCATCGTGGTCTTATTCTATCAAATTCCACCGAAGTAAGTAAGGGCGCATACATTTTAGTAAGTCTTCCTACCAGTGCGGCTTTTCGATTTTCATTTGCAGAAAAAAGTGTTTCAGTAGGGCCTGCCTATTTCACGTTCAAATCTAAACCTTCCTATGAGCTGCATATGCGCTGCTTAACGCGCCATTAATAATAATATTCACAACATGTTGTGCCTGTCTAACGCTGATTCCCAATCTGATGAGCATATAATAGGATAGCATCGTAATTAGCAACAATAAACCCCCGCCGCGTTTCTATCTCAGATTCAGTTACAGTGTATGTAACATCTATCCAATTAAAACTGAAGAAGGAACTACGATTGAAAACTGATAGGGCAGGACATCGGGTTCACGATTAGAATTATAATTTAGGATGAAAACGAAACAGTAATTAATAATTAATAATTTAATAATAATTAAACGAAACAATTAGCAACTTCGTCGACTTAATTGCGCGCGCGTGGGTACAACTGCTATAAATACTCAACTGATGAGAAGGACGCCGCTGTCTATCGCCGTTGAAGCAGCGAAATTTGACACGAGAGTAGGTTAAAGTATACGCTATTCTTTTATCTCCCGCTTACCTTTATATTTAAAATTTTTAAACTAAGAGAACTCGGCCATTCGTTGTCTATAGGTGATCATAATTCGGCGCCGCTTTTCAGTTTTGAAAGAGACAGTGCAACAGTATTGATAATTATGTCGCACTGACTCTTTCAAAACTGAAGTGGTGTAATAATGCGGTGTAAATGGGGGCAACTGCCTCTCCGCAACCTGCCCCCAGACCACCTACCAGATTCGCGCAAATTCGGTGAGAAAGTTTTTTGTGGAGGGTCTGTGAGGGATTGAGGTAAAGAATCTGACACGCCAGCCCCCTTTAGCCGCCCCCCTCAACCCAAAATTCCCGGCGACGCCATTGGTGCACATTCAAGACGAAGGTTAGGTTGATTTAGATCGTTAAACGTCGTCTTCAAGTTCTGTTTTGGAATCATGATCCAGTTTGATTTCAGGTTCTTTTCTGAGACGACGCTGACATCGATCGAAAATGCCTTCCTCCAAGATCGTCGGCTGTGGCCTGCTGCTCATTCTGTGTTCGATCAGCTCGTCATTGGCGCAAGACGAGCTGCAAGATATGAAACCACGTTAGTATCATAAAGAGCTACTGCGGCGCTGTTCTTGAAAGCGCTATAGAAATTAACGAGATTTTGCTTGCTTACTTACTTGCTATCATAGAGTTCCAATACCTTGGACATGCCACAGAAAAAGCTCTCTTGCCAGTTTCAGTTCTAGTTTGGCTAATAGGCTAATATGCAATAATAATAATAATAATAATAATAATAATAATAATAATAATAATATTAATAATAATAATAATAATAGGTTAATAGGTAGCAATCGTAATATGTTCTCACGCATAAATCCCAAAGTCCAAATAGTATTACACACGAAGACAAAACTCTTTTGTCATCTGATAATATTCGATTATTCAAAAGCTATGAAAACTACGTAAAGATTTTAGTAAATGTTGATCGCTAATACGACGTCTCACTGATTCATGTACCTGTCTATAGTTTGTCAACATGTCGCGATACAATAGGCCTATAGTGTAAACAATTAAATATGTAATCCCTGGAAGAAAATTGATAGCCGTCCACGAAAATGGAGCAAAACTCTTTAAAATTTCTATATGGATCATCCGCAAATTGCAAATTTATCATCACCAAATTTATCATAAATCCTTGATGGCAAGCAATGTTCAAAATGAATAGTAGAGGAGTATATTTGGTTTATCGAATAATGGAATCTTCGTTTCGTCTACTCTGCATGCCAATGTATTGTTTGTCGCTATGAAGCTGGAGAGCGCTTTACAATATTATTATTGGATAAATGATTATATTTTCTGCGCAGTCAACGAACAAGAGGAGATGTTGAAGGACATTCAAAAGGTCCTGCATGGCATCCAGGCAATGCTGGATCAACCCAACGAGACTGGAGCTGAGAATGTGAACTTTGGCTGCCGCTGTTGGGGACTTCAGTGCAGTTGCTGCCAACGTATTAACATCCGAAGGTTCAGATATAGCAGCAACTGTAAGTACAGTAGAATTTCAGATATAGCAGCAACTGTAAGTACAGTAGAACTTCGTTTTAACGTATACCCTATTACGGTACGGTTATAACCGAGTATACGTTATAATCGCGAGCTATAGTCCGTTATAACGAAGTTCTACTTTATTCTGAACTTTGATTAGCCAACTTATCAAAAACATTTCTAGTTTTTCTGGCCCGTATTCTTGAAAATTTGCCAAAGCACTAGTTCTGATTAATGAGGGCTGCGGTTCCTGACACCCTCACAGTCCGCAAATAATAAGTATGCACTTTTATAGCACTATTTCTAATACTCTAAAGGTATCAATCGATGGTGCTTTAAATCCGCCAGAAAAAGACCGGGTCATTGCAGGAATCAGACAGCGAGAAAGTCAGGCGGAGCTGTGGAGGACATGCTATTTTAAAGAGATGGGTTTTTGGTCATCGGAAAATACTAAATTCTATGGAAGATCTGACAGCCGCGGGAAGTGAGTTCCATGTTTTTGGGCCAGAAATAGAGAAAGCTCTCATACCAATTTCAGCAAATGAAGGGGAGCTCAGCGTTCAGGGGCCTATCCAACAGATATTTTTGTATTTACACCTACATTTCCCACGTCCCAAATACTCGAAGGGCCGACTATTCATTCTGCGGGGGGCGCCCAGGACGAATAAGCCCAGGCCATGGAATGAAGGCACAGCATATATGAGATATAAAATTTATCTGAATGCAGTTCATCATCGCTTTGTGTGTGTGTTTTTGTCTAAAAACGCGTCCGTATCAAAGACGATGGGCGTCCATGCGAGTCCTCCCTGGCGCGGTTCCAACTTGCAATCGCTCTATTCGATGCTAAGTTGTGAAGTGCAGTGAGCTGATTTGTGTCTTATAGGCTGTCTCGGTGTCAAGTATCTCAGACGAAACATCGGATTTCAGCTCACCCTCACGCTTGGAGGACGCACGCTTTTTCGAAGGGAACTATCCTGTAGTGATTCTATCATTCTCTGATAATTAATTTATTACTTATACTTACATAATATAATTAACTGTTTTCGTAGTGATTCTATCATTCTCTGATAATTTTATTACTTATACTTACTCTTTATAATTAACTGTTTTCCTAGTGATTCTATCATTCTCTGATAATTAATTTATTACTTATACTTACATAATATAATTAACTGTTTTCGAAGTAGTGATTCTATCATTCTCTGATAATTAATTTATTACTTATACTTACATAAAATAATTAACTGTTTTCGAAAGCCAGTTTACTTCGCACTAGTAGATGCAAAAAAACGAGGATACGAGAAAAAAGTCCCGATAAGCAAACAGGCTGTAGGATGTTATTACCATTGGCGTAGTTACGATGGGACTCGGGGCCCAGCCCCCTATTCTAGGTCAATTGTGGGTTTCTGCGTAAAACCGTTTGGGAATTTGTCAGAACTGGTTGGTCGGATGATTGGAACAGAAATATAATAATGTAGTCTCTTTTTACTAAAATATACCTACATGTACGCGTCCCCTATTCCGGAACCCTTGCTAAGACACTGGCTATTACTATTTCTACTGTATTATTCCTATTACTAATGCTGCTGCTGGTGCAACCAATACTACTACTACTACTAGTAGTAGTAGTAGTAGACTTCTTTAGCGCCATTGTAGTAGTACATCTGCACCAGTCGATGGTCGTCGCTTCAGTGAATAATCGTAGTCGTGATCTTGTCCGTGGTGATTCGAGGTTGTAATCCAGAGGTCCGTTCGTACTTCCAGATTCCAGGTTAAGGCGGATATGCAGTCAGGAATAGATGTGTTTTAAGTCTAAACCTGAAGGTAGTAAGACTACTATTACTACTATAAGCCGCCTGCGTTAACAGTGCTGTCTTAGCTGAATAAAATCAAAGTGTAACGTTTCTTCTAGCGATCACTGCATGCTGTGTCACATTTTGACAGTGAGAAATCCTCACCCTATCTGCGTCGGAGCTCCGTTCCTGAGAATAGCCGCTTCCGTTTGTCTCCAGTTGAACGACATAAGAATTAACTGGAGATCCGTTCACGCATGCGCAACACTTTCGGTTCGCCTGTTCTCCTTTACCGTAGCCAGATTCCGTCTAGGATGCTACACGATCCCCTTCCGCAGCGACGAGATGGGGCCGGCGAGCGCTTTAATGGAACAGGCGGCCCCCTTCTACGACGACTGGATCGGGACCCAACCGGATCCAGCTCTGCCGGACTTCGAGGAAGGCGCGGCCATGACGGAGAACATGGGGGGCCATCGCTTGCTGGGACGCGGTGACGTTTTCATGACGGCCAGCATGAAACAGCAGACTTCGATGGAAAATGACGACGCAGTCATGTTAGCCAACATCGAAGATCCTACTCTCGAAGGAGACCTACTTTAAACCTGAGATATTTATATCCAGTGGCGTGGCCAGGGGCGGGCGGGTGGGGGGGAGGGGCTCTTAAACATTTTCGGGTTTTAAAAGTTTCAGACGACCAAAAACGTCGTCAGCGAATTCGTCCAACATATTCACGTATTCTCTTCGCTCATACTATCTATCCACCCCCACCCACCCCAATTTTCTCAATGGTTTTGCGCAGATCCCACGACACCGGTCCCGGTCAGAATAGAGGACGGGGCTCCCACCCCCTACCACCCCGTGGCTACTCTAATGATTTATATATCGTAGATATGTAGTCATTTCTAAAACATTTACTCATTCACTGTACCTATGATTTTCTATTTTTTTAAATTTAAGGTTTAGATGTTATTAGGCAACCGGTATTTTGAAACTGCGATTGCTTCATTTATACTATCGTTATTCGATTTTTACTTTCTTCACTTCATCTATTAACATTTCAGCTTTGAATATTTAGTCTAGAAAATTTTTATTTAGCAACTCTACACGTTTTCAGTGCCGGTTATATAATATATCCAATTTTTTCTTATGCATTATATGAAATATTCAGAGAACACTTTGACGCTATTACTTGGAACAGTAGGCTCAGTAGCAGTAACATTATAGTCATTTAATCCAATGATAAACTATCAATATTTAGAATCTGGTTGATAAATTTAGTATTTCCTGGTAGCAAGTGATTATTTCATTAATTATTTTGAACCTACATTGAACTGATCTGGGATGTTTTCGTTTTGGGCGATGGCGTTAATGTGACGACGCCTGAAGATTTCTATCAATAATTTCGATATGTTCTCAATCATAGAACCATGTGTGACTGGTCGATAACGTTTTAATTGGCAATGATGAGACAGTCATATTTGCAAACGATAGCGAATTTTGGATATGCACTTTCTGCGCCCCTGATTGACTGATATATCATTTCCGACTTATCTCATTCCGACAGGCCTGGACTGTATCGATGATGACCTTATGCAGAGTTGGTTACGCGCTGGAGCGTCAGGCTGATGGAGCGGGTTCAAGCCTCGTTAGCGCCCCTTAAAGTTTTTAATGTTTTTCAAGATTTTCAAAGTTTTCAAAGATTTATACCCCTCAAATCGCATTATAACCCCACCCCCAATTCCTGGCTACGCTCCTGATGAGAAGGGTGAGATATAGGGTCCATCCCCCCACATCCCATCCAGTTCTCGCCTATATGTAAAGCTGTTGAGAAGCGCATAATTTGTCAAGCTGAGATTTATCATGGCAAGACACGAATCTTTCCAATTACTGAAAATGAAATTTACCAGAAGACGTTTGTCACACAGTTGCCACCCGCCATGTTCCCCTATATCAAATTGATCCAGACTTCGTACGTAGATGATTAATTGAACATGACGTTACTACGACCTCCGATGCAGTATAAAATGCATCGACCCTCATCTGTCCTTTACTACCAGCAGGCACAAATTCTTAATTAGAAGCAATTGCTAAGGATAATTTTCGATTAAGCAAGCTAAGTCACGTTCCTTATTAGATGAGTTATAAATACTTGGATCCCGTCACCAGCGTCACCAAAAGCTGCAAAGAAGAAGAAGAGCTGTTTTGGCTGGATTGATATCATTGGTACCGTAGGTCACGATCAGTTACATTTCATGTTTCATATTTTCATATTGGATTTGAGGCAAATCTTAATAATAATAATAATAATAATAATAATAATAATAATAATAATAATAATAATAATAATAATAATAATAATAATAATAATAATAATAATAATAATAATGTGATTTTAAGTGGTTTAGGAGGCTAAGTAAGCCTGTGTGAAAACCACTGATGTAACCATCTGCATTCAATATCCTAGTTTATCGAGATAGCCTTTGGGATGACCATGAATATCTTGGATGACCATGAACATCTTCTTCGTGTAGTTGCTGAGAGCTTTTTGTAAATTTGGTCGTCACCTTTCGTCTAATGTTGTTATTGCGTTTTGAGTTCGTTGTTATCGAAAGATGCGTTATAATGAAGAACCTTCATATAATGAAGTCACAGATGCAATTGGAAAGTTTAATTTTCGCCTGCAGTTTCGAATTTAACCCAGATTGTCAGCAGTTTCTGTAAAATAAAAGAAAAAGGTTAATAGAATGTCATCTGCAGTGTAAAATACTGTTGGTTAACATAGAAAGCCCCTTTTCACTCGTGCATTCATGCATACGCATTCCATATGAGCTTGCGTATAGAATTGATCTCATTGTGTTAGGAGAAACGATGACTTCCTTTAAAATCGTCGCAGCGACATTTGGAATGGTCTTCACTCTGGGCTTTATCAACGCTTCAGCAATTCCAGATCAGCCAAACTGGAAGTACATTCGTAGGTGATCCTTCGCCTTAGTCAGCAGTGACTCTAGTTTGTTTCGAAAAACAACGCACGCCGCCTTGAAATAGACTTAGCCTACCAATACGCAATTCTAAAACTCTGTGCATACATCGTGCGTTGGCATGGGCGTCCGGGGGGGTGCAAGGGGGTGCAATCACTGCAATTGCACCCCCTGGAAAAATTTCTGCGGACGCCCATGTGCGTCGGCCTACAAGAAACTTGCCTCGTTTGAGCTCTAGTTGGTAATTGTCTGGCAAAACCAGGAACTCTCGTCCTCTGGTTGTCAGATCTTCCAACATGCTGAGTATTATCAGATCTAGGCTTAAAGGACATCTCTTCCATTATTAGCATTTCCTTTTAATAGTCTGTCTTCATGTTTCCAACTGACTGATCTCTGGAATGACGTTGTCTTTTACGGATGGATTTGAAGTAGGCCTACCATCGATTGGTGTTGTAAAAGTGCATTATTATTATTATTATTATTAGTATTATTATTATTATTATTAGTAGTAGTAGTAGTAGTAGTAGTAGTAGTAGTAGTAGTAGTAATAATAATAATAATAATTATTATTATTATTATTATTATTATTATTATTATTATTATTATTATTATTATTATCAGGGTGCGATTTGTACCTAGAGCAGTGGGGGATATTTGGGGGAAAGAGTTTGGAGGATGTAGTTGTTGGGGAAATGTAGCAGTGGGGGGTATAGTGGTGAAGGGATGTGAGTTGGGGATGCAGTTGGGTAGTGGGGGAGGGAGAAATCCCCTTCCCCTACTTCGCGCCCTTATTATTATTATTATTATTATCATTATTATTATTATTATTATTATTATTATTATTATTATTGCAGATTGTCTGTGACTCTTGCACTTATTGATTCCGTTTTATGGCGAGCGTATGCATTTGATTCTTTAGCTGCTGCGGCCGCAGAAAATGACGAAGGACTGACGGCAGAAGAGTCTCAATCGCTGCTGCTGATCGCTCAGTCGTTGATGGATTCGAAGATGACGGCGCCGCCGAGCTGCAACTGCGAAGGAACTGTGTGCAGCTGCTGCAAGACCATCAAGATATTCAGGTGGAGTAAGGATGGTGAGTTGTCTAGATGGCATCGAAGAAGCCAAGACGACGAAGAACGAGACCACGTGAACAACCATAATCCCAGAGCACAGGAGGGCAAAGAATGAGATTGCACAGCAAGTCAATGATGTAAATTAAAAAATGGATGGGTGAAACACAGCAATGGCGGCTCTAGAATTTGGCAAGTGGGGGAGCCGTTTGGGTGGCAACTTCTAATCATGGGGCCAACCATTTGCTGTTTAATGTATGTAGCATTAAGTATAGGGTCCCAACTGGGGGGCCACTAGGGGGCCAGGCTCTCAATAGGGGGGGCACGGGCCCCCCGGTGGAGCCGCCACTGCAGGAGGGCAAAGAATGAGATTACATAGCAAGTCAATGATGTGAATTACAGTAAATGGATGGGTGAAACACAGTGGTTCTCACACAGGGGGCACGTCCTGCTGAAGCACTTTAAGTAAACCTTGTTATTTTTGGTAAAGGTAAAGGTAAAGGGAGGTCCCGTACTCGAGTCCGAGCGTTGGGTTCCGGCGCTTATAGTCTATCCGGCCTGGACAATCAGCGACGTAGCTGTATAAGCCATTAATCTGGCGATAGGTTGCCATTGCTTTCCCCAGACCCACGTTTTACCTTCGCGGCTTAACGCTACTCCTAAGTTTACCACCGCCCTCTAGCGAGTAAAGCAGAGTCGATCTTAGGGATCCAGCGGGGGCTCCTGCTGGGATAGAACCCGCGGCCTTCCGCTCCATCGTCCAGTGTTGTTACCACTCTGTTAACTTCCCGCCCCTGTTATTGCAACAGCATTATTATGGTTATTATTATTATTTTTATTATTATTATTATTATTATTATTATTATTATTATTATTGTTGTTGTTGTTATTATTATTATTATTATTATTATTATTATTATTATTATTATTATTATTATTATTATTATTATTATTACAGTTTGTGTTGAAGTCCAGTACAAGAAAGAAGACAGTTCATTTGAGATAAAACTCAAATTCGGAACTAAAGTCATATTCAGTGGTACAAAGAATGGTAAGGATACCGCGTCATCTCCAGTATACAGTGTCTCGGCCTAAACACATGAATTGCATAGCATAAGAATAAGCAGCTTTATTACTAAATTTATATCTACTATACTACTTTAAAAGCGCTATATAAATTCACAGAGAGTCTACTCCATATGGGTGCAATAGCCGTTGGTGTCTGTTGCAATTATTTGAGTCCTCCGTTCGTCTCTCTCTCTCTCTCTCTCTCTCTCTCTCTCTCTCTCTCTCTCTCTCTCTCTCTCTTGGCTTTGTAACTTTCATATTTAAGTCCATGTTGCGCCATTCTTTAACCCCTTAACTGTGTATTTAATGGTAACTCAATGTAAAATGGACGGATATGTCCGGGGTCCCCAGTTAAGGGGTTAATATTGTCTATTCATTCTTTTCGTGGTCTTCCTATAATGTTTTCGCTCTTCATTACTCCGAGCATGATTCTTTTCATCCGCCTTTCTTCATTCATTCCGCAGATTTGGCCAAATAGTTGGAGTTTCCTTTTAATGAATGTTTGGATTATGTCTTTCTTTATGTTAGTTCTTTATTTTACCTGTTTATTGTTGGCTAAGTGTGTGAAAATCGCTATGTCCATAGTCGATCTGAACTAGCCGTGATTAGACCGTTTTTTAAACATATAACGACGGTTTTCTAAGTTCTTAGCGTCAGTCGAGAGTGAATTTATTATTATCTTAGATTGTCTATATAGCGGCGCGATTTTTTCTACGTTGCTTGCAGCTAGCGAGCCCGAGCCCTTGTGCCTCAAAAACGTTACTTGCCTGGTCTCAAGCTTTGCGTGAACGTAAACGACTACAAATCCGAAGAAGGCCAGACACGCGGCTGCCCTTCCATATCGGCAAAGCTCCTCGTCAAAACAGTGACATATAAAATGGGCTGCTTCGACATGAAACCCGGACGAAGGAATACGCACAGTGCATTCACCTTCTACTACCCCGGCCCTGCAGGTGAAGAGGCGAATGAGGTAGAACCACCCACCGGTTGGAGGATCAAGACCAAAGAAAACGTCCCCTTGCCAGAAGATGACTATCTGATGATGGTCGCCTACGACGACGAGTAATCCCTTCGAGATCCAAATCAAGAGTAGACCCGAGAAAGTTAAATTCACCCCGATCCTCCCCCCAATGGGTCTGCGCGCCCTGTATACTGTATTCAGAAAGTCATTAAAATCTTTTTTCCAAGCAGTGGCATAGCGTAGTTTGACGCCCCCTCCCCGGGGGGCTAAACTGTTAGGCCTATATGCGCCCTCGACTTCAGAAAAATGTCTGGTGAGCAAAAAAGGCTCGTCAGCTATTTCGTGTATAGTTACCTTTATGTATGTATTATTTTTTAATATAATATTTTCTAAAATTTGTATTTCTTTATCCTGTCTATTAATTAATTTTTATTTTGCGACCCAAAATGTTGCGACTTCCCTATAATTTTGCGCACCGCCCCAAAAATTTTGCCCTCCCCAGGGCGGCCGCCTCTGGCTCCCCACGCTATGCCACTGTTTATCATGCGCTTTCTAGCATGCCAATGTCCTACACCTACGCACTTGGTTTAATTAATTGTGACACTTTCGCTTGCACTGTTACAGTAAACTGCGCTCGCAATTTAGGCCTAGAATTATTGAACACACAACGAAATTATCAACGGTTTATTTACGAAAATTTCTCATGGACTTGAAATTATGTGTCAACTTTCTGACCGGTAAATTTTATAAATTTTAGGATTGGATCGTGATATTCGATAAGTTTTAGCGTTCAGTCGTTAGAAATAATTAAATAATTTAAGACCGATATTTTTTAGTTAACAGCTTTTTTATTCGTTTTTCGTAATGGTTGGTCTCTTAATTGTTGTTTCGATTTACTAAATCAAGAACAAATTCCTTATACTGTATATAGGCCTATTATGTAAGTTCAGCTAGGTCTATTTCATCATTAGTAGCTTAAGTCTTATTAACATTACACAATGAACCCGCGTAATATTTGATTACAATTTCTCAAACATGAAACACTTTTGCTTTGGTTAATTTTTTGAAAATTCATTCAACTTGGTACACTCACCAGTGACGGTTCCACCATGTTGATGACTGGAAGTGCATCCCCTCACCGGAGCTTTTTTGCTTGTCAACATATTTTTCCTAAGCTATTTTAAGTTTTAAAATTTTTACACTCGTTGAACTTAATTGGCCTACCGCGGATGTGCGATGACCTTTTTTATTTTTTGCTTGTCTACCCATTTTGCAGTAAATTATAAAAAATCGACCGAAAAATACTGCGATGACGTTTTTTGCTTGTCAGCCTTTTCCGGCAAGATTAACATTTAGTGGGCAAAACACTAAGAAGAATTATTTTTTCTCTCATTTGTAAAAATTTGCATCCCACACAAACTTCCTATAAATTTTTCCATCCCCACCAAGAATTCCTGGAACCGCTACTGCTACTGGCGTAGGGGTAGCCATGGCAGGGTTCAAGAATTGGGAGGCACAGAGTACCTAAAGTGTACGTCACTCTTTCTTCTTTCTACGCCAGCTATTCTATTAAGCTAAGATAGACTGAAACACAGCCAGGGATATTTTTACACCCCCTAACATCCCCGGCCCAACACCCCAAGAATTATTCGAGTGAACGTCCGTCCACTTGTCAATTTCTTTTTATTCCACACCCTAGAATCACTTAAGATCTTCGCTACACCCTCCCCCAGGGACATGGAGGGCACCACAAGCCAAATATTGGGTGGGCCAGCATGGCCAATATTTCAGAAGAATGATGAAACGAATTAAAACCACATATTCTTGTGTCCCCATCGTTGTTGTGTCAAACCGTACTAGAATTGTCAATATATATTCTGTCTCAATTTTTTCTAGAGCTTTCGAAATGCCACGAAAAATAATGAGCCATTTGAAACGACACTATACAAAGTCTTTCAGAAATCTATTAATTTTCTGTCAAATGTCTAAAAAATTAATCGAGAGATAAGATGGCAATTAAGAGAGCTGGTTTCTTCTTTACAGGTTTTATAGACCACAAAAATATTATAAAATTGATACCCTGTTTGAAATTGGACAAGGCAAGGACTAGTGCTACATTAGGCTATAGATATGCAAAACTTCAGAAGAGTGATGAAACGAATTAAAACCACATATTCTTGTGTCCCCATCTTTGCTGTGTCAAACCGTACTAGAATTATTGTCAATATATTCTGTCTCAATTTTTTCTAGAGCTTTCGAAATGCCACGAAAAATAATTATGAGCCATTTGAAACGACACTATACAAAGTCTTTCAGAAATCTATTCTCTGTCAAATGTCTAGTGCTACAGGAGGCTATAGATATGCAAAAATTCAGAAGAGTGATGAAACGAATTAAAAGGGGCCAGGGATATTTGTACACCCCCTAACACCCTCCCAACATCCCCGATTTGTGGTCGACACCCCCCAAATTTGGCAATGTGACAATGGTATGCATACAAAATGCATACTAATTAGCTCTGGACACCCCCCCCCAATTTGAGGTCGACACCCCTCCCCAATTTAACAATCCTAGAAGTATCCCTGCCTCCCCGAAGCAAAGCCATACCACTTTTCAAATCCTATCCCAAATTTCCATTTCTATCTTGCAATGGGTCAGTGGCGGCTCCACAGGGAGGGCCAGAGGGCCCGTGCCCCCTATTGAGTGTCTGGCTCCCAGTGCCCCCCCAGTTGGGACCTATACTTAATGCTACATACATTAAACAACAAATGGTTGGCCCCCCCATGATTAGAAGTTGCCACCCCAACGCCCCCCCACTTGCCAAATCCTAGAGCCGCCACTGCAATGGGTAATGAAGTTTGATGATCAAGCGCCGCGTTGACTGGTCGAACGATTTGAGCGCCGTATTTGCATAAAGATACTTTTGAGTCATATCACTTGTCAATAGCAAAGCTATAGACAGTCGATCGTGAGATGAACTGTTTCATACAACAACTGGCGCCATAATTGTATGCCTGTAATGATGCCTCTAGCATCAGCCGTTGTTGTAGAAAATACAATAATAGGCCTAAGCATAGAATGGTGACGATAAAGAGGGCGGTCTGATAGGCGGGGGCTTCATTCGAAGATCGATTAGACAAACAGGACCCGTTTATGACTTAATTTAAAAGGTGTAGTGCGCTATTTTCACAAAGTGATGTAGGATTGTAGGGTGTAGGCATTATGATAGCTTCGCCATAGAAGTCTATTGTCAGCGAGGCCTTTTAAAATTCTAGTTGATATTATTTAGCATACAGTCACTGCTGTACCATGCACATTGTTTGGTCTTAACAGATTCAGCTATTTGTTCTTAAGCGATAGAAGATGATTAGAAAGTCAATTATAATTTTTATTATTCATGAAAATAAATTGAGCAGCGTTAAAAGAGCTGAGCATCCTCCGTTCGAAGGGTATCGATGACGGTGGCGGCCATGACAGTTGACTGTCGTAGAAGGAGTTGATAATGGCGGCCGACGAGCTTCTGTCCTGCTGTTTCTCCTGCATTTTAACGGACGACGACGAGCGCGACCGGCGCAACAAGAGCCGCGAGATCGACCGCCAGCTAGCCAAGGACAAGTTCGTCTACCGTCGGACGATCAAGATCCTTCTGCTCGGGTCCGGGGAGTCCGGAAAAAGCACGTTCCTCAAGCAGATGCGCATCATCAACGGAACCAGCTTCGAGGACCAGGAGCTGAAGGCCTTTCGCCAGGTCGTCTACGAGAACATCGTCCGGGGTATGAAGGTCCTGATCGACGCCCGGTCGAAGCTCGGCATAGCGTTCGAGCGCGAGGACGTGTCCCTCCCTCTGGCCAACTTCGTTTTCGGATTCGACAACAACATCAAGCTCGAGGAGGCGGTCTTCCTGCAATACGTCCCGGCGATCGCCCGGCTATGGACGGACTCCGGGATACAGACGGCCTTCGACCGAAGACACGAGTACCAGCTGGTAAGGCGGCCCGCCGGGCGTCCTACGATCTACCGTAGTTTACCGTCTTCGCACATATAGGTAATGTAAAGCAATATATTTGTATAGCGCCTCTTCTGAAGAATCACTTAGAAGCACTCCCGATGCGATTACTGCATATTGATAAAAAGATGAGTTAGTCATTTTATATATATATATATATATATATATATATATATATATATATATATTCGACTGGCGCTTCGGAATAGGTGGACTATACATTAACAGGGGTTAGGGTCAGGGTTAGAATTAGCTTTGTTAGCCAATCCATGCCCTAATATACGCATGGTTCACTTATTCCAAAACTCTACCCATTTTTGAATCTTTCGCTTTCATTTTTGTAGCATCATGATTTTGTACTCTGATTTTGGTATACAGCTTGTTCATTATCTACTTCCAACGTATGGGGTCGGATCCAGGTATGGTGGTAATGTAAGAGGAGAGGTGTAGCAAGTTTGAATCTACCTTCCACACGCAGCACTTTGAGTGTCGTGCAGAGTGACTTATAAGTATTTGTTCTTTATATTATTATTTAAGGTCAGAATGTTCATTGGGAAAAGTTTAACTGTATTTTAATTATTGTACATGACTTGGAAGTTGTGGTGTGAGAATCAGTGATGTTGGGAAACATGATTCTGAACCTTAGATCTAATTTAATTTATGTATTAACACACTTGCAAGAGACACAGGTGCCTGCCTAATTAATTCTCTTCTCTGCCATTGTACTGCTGGTTGCTCTGCTAGAATCAGTTTCATTTTCAAAACTGCAATTATCATAATGATGGTCATATAATTACTTTGTTAATTATCACATTAGCCTGTAATCCTATATGTCTTGTTAAAAGTTTGTGTTACAGTCAAGTTTATATGAGGTTAGAACTGCAATAACCTAAAGCCTTTCATTGACTTATACATCTTGATTTTGCATATTTTTTTCAAGGCCAATTTCATGTTTATTTCAGGACGTTTTCTTGCCTTTAACCCTTTTCCTGTTAGCTCAAGAATACTCATCTATTTTACATTACATTACAAATACATTTGCGGGTAAAGGGATCATATGGCAGTATATCAGGAAGTGAACAATTAGAAATGGACACATTTTATCATCTCTGCTTGTATCCTTGATCATACTGATTATTTTCTTGATCATTCTGACTGTTTCTTTGGCCTCACTGATCTTATTATATCCTGATCGAAGCTGATCCCAAGATTTGAAGTTTTCAGGTGGGTGGCTGGCAATCTGGATCTCTTTGATGCATCCTTCCATTAATTATTAATTAGCTAGAATGTGTGTTATCAATGAGGTTGTTTTGTGCTTTTACTAACTCTGCTGCAAGAAAACATGGACAGTGGCTAAGTGTCAGTTGCCTGTCTGAGACCTATGCTGATATATGGAATAATTTGCGATGGAGTGGGAGGACTTTGTGGAGTGGCATTAGGAACTGTTTTTTTAAAAAAATGTTGTTCTGCTTTCCTGTTCTTTTTTATTTTACTTTGTCTGGGGACTCAAAGTTCAATCCATTCCAGTCCGTGTGTTTCAAAATGGTTATAGTCTAGCCGATACTATTAAGCTGTGTATCTGATTTCCTTGACAAATGCTGGGCAGTGCCTTACTTTTCCATGCTTTTGATGAGACTTGCATTAGAAGCTGCCATATAGGTGCAGTGAAGCCTAGTGATTCTTTGCTCTGTGATGCCACAATCCTGGTTATAATTACAATTCAGCAGTTCCTATTTGGGGGTGCCTTTGCAAATGCTAAATATTATATTTATCTCAGGACTGCTAAGATCAACTTGGCTTAGGGTAATATGACCAAACTTGACTTTCAATTTAGCATTATGTATATCTACCAGTAAACTGCATACTGAATTTTATTTGCTGAGACAGTCTTCTTACAGGCTTTAATTGAGTGAGGTGTGTGTTGGGGGTGGGGGTGGGGTATTTATTTCTTCAGAATGCTGCATATTGTCATATATGTAGTTGTGACATTTGAGGATCCTTAATTTTCCAGTTGTAAAAAGTTTTTGTATAGAAGTATTCCTTTACTGTGATGTGACATTAAGAGGAGTTATATTACGGTAGTTTGGTTTGACTGTAGCTTGTAACACCTGAAGTGCATTTATTTCGGTTGACAGTTCCATTGTCAATATTTTGCCGTGTTTGGCTTGTTGCTACGTAAAATTTTCAATGGAAAGACACAGTGGAAATTTCAGACAACGATCTTGACATTTCTGTGTGATCGAGTATATTGTTGGCTTCCCAAGACTGATAACTCTTTAGGCTTATGTGGATTATGGTAATAATCCAGATGTTTGAAATGGATTCTAGTTTTGCCTAGTCTGAACAATAACTTCTATAGCACCAGGCAGGCTGTAATGCTTGGACATTACAAGCGATAGCACACCAAATCCAGGCTGAAAAAGAACCAGTTATGCCCACTGTTAACCCCTTTACCGTAACACTTGTTTTTGTGTAACAAAACAACAATAATAATAACAACAACAATAACAAACACTTGTGTTTGTTATTTAGCTGTGACTCGATGTACAATGGATCGATATATTCGGGATTCCCAGTAAAGGGGTTAATGCAGTAACAACTACATACGATGACCCTTTTCTATGCTGCCTATCAAAGGATCTTGTATGTAAAATCCCAGTTCTAGAGACCATACTTTCTGAAACATCCTCCAATGATTGCAAATCCTGTACACTGTGCATCTCGGTCTTTTTTTCCGTGTGTTTTTATCTTCAGCCAGTATTGCTGTAGGCACTTGAGGCATTGTTAGCTCTGTTCAGCCTTTGATTAATTACCGGAGGTTGGCTATCTGTTATCTGCTCAATTTTCTTGCTACAGATTCAGGCAATGGGTAGGGATGGTAGTCTGGAACAGCCTGTGGATGAAGGGATGGCAGTATGAGGAACTGCTTACAGATGAATTTTTTCCTGGGACTTTTTGTTTCCATGCAAAGTCCATACGGCATACACCTCGTATGCTGCTAGCTGGGCACACGAGAGACAAATGGTGCCCATAGGCCAGTGGTCGACAAGCTTTTTCAATATTTTCTTCATTTTTTTGTTTCATGGTCCCGAAATAGTTGGGAAAATTTCTGCTTGTAAAAAACAAAAAAGGGTGCTCTGTTGATTTTGAGGGACTGAGTGGCATTTTGGAACCCACAGCAAGCCTCTGCCTGGCAGCGCCGCTAGAAATGTGAATTTTTGGGATGGAAATTTTAAAGATATATTATCTTATGGTCTTTTTGTATAGAGCCCATCAGTTACTAATTTTATATTTATAATATCATCCAAAATCCTCACTGATGATGATGATGATGAGGAGGGAGGAGGAGGAGGAGGAAGAAGAAGGAGGAGGAGGAGGAAGATTGCCTTATTCCATCCTCAGATTGTTTATGATTGCCAGTGAATTAATTACATACCACAATTTGTAGTAGTAGCATTTCTATTTTTACACTGCTAATGAATGTCCTGGTTCTCAGTACAGTGTGATAGCATTATCTGCCAGGAAGTTGATTTTTAGGATCATTAGGTTGGCTTAGGGTGGCCCCTGAGTGCACGGGAGGGCAATTAGTAAGTAATAGTCGGGTTCTATTGTGGTAATTAATATTTGGGTGGGACGTGCAACGGTTTCACTTCAGCTGACAAATTTCCAGCAGGTAAATGGTCATCTTGTGACTGGGGTTTGTAAACGTCAGTTCACCCCTCCACCCCATAATAGTGTAGACTGTGAAGCCGATTCAGAAGAGGTAAGAGTTTCTCATTGTTTTGCCCAACATCGTTTTCTTTTCGGGCCTTATTTATGTTGCTTTGAAGGTTTGTTGCTTTCTATTTTAGGGAGATTCCGTGAAGTATTTTCTGGACAATTTGAACCGAATTGGTCAAATGGTGAGTCCATGTAACAAGTATTTTTCTTCTTTTCTTGTTTAATTCATTAAATGCTGTTTGTATTATTTCTGCTGCAATGCCTGACCACGTAGTATGTGGCATTTTGTGTGTAGTACGACTTAGTGGGGTAGTAAAGTAGGGTAAGCAAAATCTTGTAAATTTATATAGTGCTTTTCAAAAAAGTAGTACTGCATTAGCGGCTTAGTCTTAGGCATGTTGGTATGCATAACTGTTAGCATTTCTTGACATTTGAAATGGTAAATAAATTTCAAAAAAAATTTCTGAAGTATTTTTTGTGCGAGCAATAATTAATAAGTGCTTTGACATAGAAGTGTTGTTGTATTTTAGAATTACGTGCCCACCAACCAAGACATTCTACACTCGCGCAAAGCTACGAAGTGCATCACGGAGCACGAATTCACCATCCAGAACAAGCCGTTCCTGTTCGTCGACGTCGGCGGCCAGCGCTCGCAGCGCCAGAAGTGGTACCAGTGCTTCGAGGGCGTCAAGTCGATCCTCTTCCTCGTGTCGTCGAGCGAGTTCGACCAGGTCATCTACGAGGACCGCGCGACGAACCGTCTCGTCGAGTCCTGCAACATTTTCGACGCGATCGTCAACAACAAAACGTTCGCCGAAGTGTCGATAATTCTCTTCCTGAACAAAACCGACCTGTTAGAGGAGAAGGTGAAGCACGTTAGCATAAGGACGACTTTTCCGCAGTTCGTCGGCGATCCGCACAGGCTCGCCGACGTCCAGAAGTTTGAGCTGGCGATGTTTGACAACCGGAGAACTGTCAAGGCGAGACCTCTTTTCCACCACTTCACGACGGCGTAGACACGGAAAATATAAACTTTGTCTTCCAGGCGGTGAAGGATACGATCCTTCAGGAAAACATTGACATGCTTATGCTCGAGTGATGCAAATCTTGCGTGAAAAGTGTCGAGAAAAGGAGTAAATTTATGTAAAATAGTAGTAGGGGGTGCAGAGTTTTACTTCTGTGCTGCTGCTGCATTTTTTTTGTACTGATATCTAATGTTTCCATTATTTTATTGAGATATTGTATCGAGGTGTGACGATGTCAGAATTTTGTAAATGTCAGTGTGAACAATGATGTTTTTAGATATTGCAATAGTTTAAGTTATGCTGTTGGACTTTAACAATAGGACTATTCATAAATCCGATTGCTTTGTTTGGTTTTGCTTTCTAAGTCTGTGTTTTTGTAAATTGATAATAACGACAACCGCTATTTTCTTATGTGTCATTGTCGTTGTGTGCAAAATTCATATAATGATATTGTTTTAGTTACTGGGAGCGCTTTCGGAACGTTGGTATGCGTATAAAGTGTCTTATTGTATGCGTTACTAATCAACAGTAGGTTTGTGCTTTTCCTAATTCACTTTATGATTTTCTGTTAATTTTGTTTCCATCTCTTTGCTTCTGCCTAGCCTATGTTCTCTGTTATCGTTTTTCATATGTGCCAACGTTCGAATGATAAGATGGAAATAGCTGATTTTATTTTTTGACTATTGTTTAGGTATGCTCTGAGTTTTTGTAGGTATTGCCGACCTAGGATGCCTTGGTGCTTACCTGTTTAATTTTTAGCAGCATTTTTTAAAACAATGTTGGTTTTAACGTGGTTACCTTATGATTTGACTTGACTTTAGAAAGTGCAATGTATTGGGATATGGATCAGGTTTGGATATATTAATCTGATAAAGGTTTGCCATATTGTAGCTTCATTATGCACTTACCAGAGTCCATTGAGCTTGTATTTTGCCATCATTTGTGCCTTATTCTTAAATATATTTGAACACATGGTTGAATTTTGTGCCAAAAATCTAATTGCCTTTTGTAAACACACGTTTGTTCAGACTTCATGTGTTGCCACTAGATTGTCTGTGATCATGACAATAACAACGGAGATTTCGTAGCATCAAATGTATGCATCCTCCAGTTACAGATAGTTATTGTTCCTCTTAGTTCTTCCTAATCAGTACTTTTGATATTACTGTATTTGGTGTTACTGTTGTGTGTTTTGAAGAGTTTGTGTTCTTGTTACTGACGAAATTTCAGCATTGGCATATTTCGTGGATGTCTGGCAATACCCCCAATGAGTTAGACCCGATGTTCTCGTGTGATGAGTGAGCGGGCGAGGGTTACTTGCTGACGTTTTGCTCACTTTTAGCTCATAAGAGTTTAGTTTAAGAATTATTTATTAGTGATATTTTCGACTCCAGTGCAGCGACATTTGCATTGGTGCTTCAGTGCAATGACCGACTTACAGCTGCATGTATTGGTGTCCATTGAATATTTATATATTTTGATTCTTGGTTGTATCTTTCAAGTACCTTCCCTTGATTTGCTCGGCTGCGTGCAGATTAGCTTGAGTTTTTTATTAACTTTCCACCAGCAATTTTAATAACAGCTCCTGTGTTATCCGCTACTTATCTTTCTGCTTAATTTTCCCGCATGGGTTTTCATTATTGCTTTTGTTTATATGACGTGTTAGTTAATTAAACTTTGTATTTTGTTGATTTTTGTGGTGTTTAAATTATGTTATTTGGGCTGCGTACGCGAGGTTTAGATAACTTTTTTAAAACGGCGTTTTGCTAAGAATTTTTTGCTTCAGTTTTGATTTATATTTTTACTCTGATATCTTGGAATTGATAGGACAATTGTTTTCTGCATGAATATGAATATGTATTTGTGTCAATTGATGTGTTAAGCATTTGAATAACTTTTAAGAAACTTCAGATGTCAGTATGGTCCAAGATTTTGAATCGCTTGCATTACATTATAAGTCTGCTGTTGCAACTTTAACCCTTTCAACCCTGCGATCCATGTAACCAATAGTTTATGAAGCCTAAACACTGAGGCAAAAGGGTTAATCCCTGTTTACACTATCATGTTGAAAAGAATGTACTTAAAGTGCCTGCTGGATACTGTCTGTCTCTACTAAGGAGTGCTTCAATATTCTGCTGTCTTTGAGTTCGAACAACTATCGGAGTGATTTCCTTGTGGGCGTTCTAGACGATTAAATACAGAGTTTTCTGGACTTGATTTCCAAACATAATTGATTCATTAGCGTCAGAATTATGCTGAATTGAATTGTTTTGACCCTTGTTGATGTTGCCGCGGTGTATTTCAAAACAGAAGTTTTGCATCGGCAATGACAGGTGCGTGTAAATTTTCTTGCGTTAAGTTCTACTTTCGAATTCCATTATAATGAACTTGGTTACGACAGAAACTCGGTTAATACCACATACCTACCGAGTTCTGCGGTATGATTCCACGTAGATGGACGATCCGAAACAGTCCAGTTAAGTTCATCTCGATCATAGGGGCCGTCCATATAGTACCTACGCACCGAGGAGGGGATGGTAAAATATGACTTTTTTGCATACGTACTATATGGATGGCCCCATATGCATTTCTTGATGATCAGCTCTGCAGAGTAGGTGAATCGTTTGTTTTCAGTGGTTTTGTATTGACGACTACTAGTGGGTTATGACGTGTGTACCGGTACTTGGAATGGAAGTGACATTAGTAATATATATTGAGTCTGTTGTAGGCTGTAGCAATGCTATGCATGTGTGTTGTTAGCAGGGCGTGATCTGTTACCTGGAGCAGTGGGGGGGGGGGTGGATATGTCGAGCTTGGGGGCATGTAGTTGTTGGGGAAATGTAGCAGTGGGGGGGGGTGTAGTGGTGGGGATGTAGCAGTAGGGGGATGCAGTGGGGGAATCCCACTTCCCCCCCCTACAAATCGCGCCCTGGTTGTTAGTACACTTTAAAATGATGTTAGTTTCGTGTGTTTTTTTTGTATGGAGTTTTGTTTTTGTTGCAACTCATTTGCATGCATTAAAAGTTTGTTACTCAGCATTTCCAGATAGAATTTGTTTCATATTCACGAATCTGTGCTACGCTCCGTCATAGAGATGGACAATGTGTTTTGGGTTCGTACACGACTGTTCCATCATCAGCACTCTATATTTTTGTTCTTTTACTGAATCATTTCCATATTTTTCTTGTGCTGTGATTTCATTTTTTTAAAGCCGTTTGATTTTCGTCGGTTTGCAACTTGATTTTTTAAAGTTTCCACATCTGCTCCCAGGCATTTAGTACCTCAGCTCTTTTCCCTTTTTAAGTCTTGGGTAGCAGTGCTATTAATATATTCGGTTATATAGAACCATGTTGGTGATTGGTAAAAGATGACTGGCATCAATTGTGTATTGCTATTTGCTTATTGTAAAAATTTTGTGCCATTTGCGTGTTTTACCCAGGTGATATATGTGTCAGGTCAGGTCAGGTCAAGTCGGGTCTTAGTCCTCCAGCTGTGTCCAGCAATCGACTTCTCCATGGCATCTCTCCAAAGTTCTCTGTCCTTTGCTATTTCTTCCAAGGTCATTCGGTGCCTTCCGTCAGTTTTACTGCTGAGATTCAGCCCTGCCATGTTCAGATATGCAATATGTGTGTGCCACGTCAATAATCGTAGATTATCATTATACGCATAAGAATTATTTTCGATTTTATTTTTTATGGCTAAGATTTTTATCAACAACATTGATTAAGTTGACGAAATCAAAAGGTTTTTGCATTTGATGTAATATTTTTAAACTTTGAAGTCGTTAGCCGTGAGAATGCCAGAAAGAATATATTACGCATTTGTTTGTGTAATATAGTTCAAAGTGTAATCCTGTAAATGCATATACTATACGTATCATTTAACTGATATTTTGATTACTTACTGTTATGCTGCATGGTCCTTGTAACATGCAGCTTCTGTGAATATTACATACTAAAAATCATAAAGGTGTGTAACATTCTTTGTACAGTCTCATTATTGACTGCAAATGTTGAGTGTTAATGTGGGTCTTAATGGCAGTATTACCTAACATTTCACACAACTGAAGTGTAATGATTTCATAATTTGAAGATAATTTACTGCATATGTACTCCTTATGTGTAGGTATATATATATATATATATATATATATATATATATATATATATATATATATATCTTGTTCTGCTGATTGATAATAATCTGTAATTAAACGATATTATTGGATTTATTAATTTATTTCAATTTTATCCAAATGTTATTCAGTTACTCAGTTACTAGGGGCATAGACATTAGCTGCATAGACATTAGCTGGGGTTGAGGAAATTGACAAATTGTGGGGTCTATCCCTCCTCTCTTCCAAAGTGTCCCATCGCTGCTTTCTCTTCTCTATGATTGCTATGATTGTATGTAAACTGTGTGTGTGTGTGTGTGTATGTATATATATATATATATATATATATATATATATATATATATATATATATATATATATATATATATATATATATACCCTTGAGAATACTGGTTCTTGTGTGCAAGAGGCATATGGAGTCATGTTTTCTTTTAGTATTTTGCATTCAGATTGCATCCCGATGTAAATTTTATGATTTGTAAGATGAATGCAGGCAATTTCCTCAATTGGAATGCATGTTTGCTGTTTGAATTGCGGCACGAATTACCTCCTGATGTGTCTCTGTCATCTTCATGAGACTGGGATTGTCTCTGGATGCGATGTTATCCGCGTCATCGTCATCTGCAAAATTGGATCTGAATACTGCGCGTGTATTTGTGTCTTAGTTTTGAGAATTGTTTAATCTTTATCGTTTGATGATTTCGTCGTGCTTTGCTTGTCGCTCGCGTCCGTGTTGTTTTTAATCCACGTCCACGGAACGAGGCGCTATATAAATAGCAGCTTTCATAGGCCTATCTATGGTTGTTCTGGTTGCAGATGTTGAAAGTTTGATTTCGTTGTCAACTCTGTAATAATTGTAACGTGATGTTTTGATTTGGCAATTTTTAGTTTTGGTTTGTAAATCCATTTCTTCATCAGAAATTCTAGTAATGTAAATGTAACTGTCCACTAATTATGTCATCAATTTTTGACCTCCCTCCTTGTCAACAACTGTCAACTTTCAGTGACCCTCCTATAATTACGTCAAAAACTTTTGACCCCCCCCCCCCCCCCAAAGATCAATGACAGGTCCCAATAACAAGGTTATTATTTTTGCCGGTGATGACTATTTTCCCTCTTTTTTGCTCATAGTGTCCAAATGTAGTGATGACCTTTTTTGCCATGCTTTTTTCCATTATAATAAGTAGAATTACATGAAATTTCTATTTTTTGATTATCTGTAAAAAGTGAAATTGTTGACGTCAACTTCTCTCAACTTTTTCGAGCATCAGGAAAAACAAACAACTTCATTTTACCCCCGCCGGGGCCCTCAGGCCGCCAGGCCGCCAGAGGCAAAAGACGAGCCTGTACAGTAAAAAGTAAATGATGAATCCAACAGTAAAAACAGAAAAATTCTGTCAGTAGGAGCCTCCGTTAAGAAAAGTCTGTTGCAAAACTCATTGCAAACAAAACCTTCATACAAACGACCTTTTTCCCAGAAAAAAACGATGTTAAAGTCTAACACTATGTTTAGACATTACCATCAGACTCGGTAGATGCGAAACACGGTATCAGGGCACAGCTGGAGGAAGACTTGGCGAAAAATGTCGGGTACGGCACACAATGTACGGCGGGGCTTCCTAATATAACAAACGAGTCTGGTAACCATACAAATGAATGCAACTATGTATACAGCTACAATTAAAGGCATTTGCATTAGAAGAACGGGCTGCGAGGACCAAACAAATAGAAGGACATTTTTGTAGACTTTAATATACAGTATATCCTATATCGGTGGGACGTAGACCTGTTATTTGAGCGGACGAGGGGCACCCCCTCATTTTGGGCCAATACCAGTGGCGTAGCCGCAGGGGTACAGAGAGGCAGCTCCCCCTATTGGGTTAGGACCTGTCGTGACAAACTGTGGGGGCGCTTTAAGAGGGCGATGAACGGTTTTGCAAATCGCTCGAATGCTCAGAAGAATACGACGGAAGTGACGACATGTAGCTTCCATCATCGTCGTCGTCGTCGTCGTTGAACTTCTATAGCGCCATTCTAGTAATGTTCTTGACATCAGTCGGATGGTTTCTCATTGATTTCAATCGTAAACCCCACCGTCGAATCCAATCCTGTATCAATTTCTCCGAGCGCACATTTTTTCTTTTCTTGGAGAGTGACGGTTGAGGAGAGAGCGGAGAGGAGAGTAAGAGATGCGGCCAGTGGCGGTTCCAGGGAATTCTTGGTGGGGGGGTTGAAAATAAATTATAAGAAGGAAGCTGGCGGAGGATGCAGAGCATAGGCGGTTTTATTCAACGCTAGGGTAGGCTTAAGCCTACCCAACTAATCCTCCCAAAACAAAAAAGTTGTTTTTCCATCAACACCAGGTCTGTTGCGTGCTAGATATGGCACGCGTGCTGGATGACACCCCAGACCTTCATGCTAGCCTACCCAAATATTAAACTCTAAATCCGCCTATGATGCAGAGTGAAGATGAAAGAATAAAAGAGAGAAAAAGGTCATTGTTAGTGTTTTGTGCCCACTAAATGTTAAACCTTGCCAAACAATGCCGACAAGCAAAAAATCGAAGGTAATTCGCAGTATTTTTCACTAAGTAAAAAAAACCGGAAAATAAGCTGAGAAGCAAAAAAAGGTACTCCGGAACCCCGGTGCATGGGGATGCATTCCCAGTCATCAACATGGTGGAACCGCCATGCACTGGATGCGGCTTTGGGGGCTGTCCATTAATTACGTCAACAATTTAGTGGAGGGGATATGACATAATTGATGGACAGCCCCTTTTCTTTAACGCCTGAGCTGAATAATAAATGAGAGAGTTGTCGTAAACAGCTGTCGTTTTCAAGGTCGCTGGTCAGGACAATTCTCGATTTGCTTTTTAATGCGCATTAATTTGTAAAGGTCTTCCCGTCGACCGGTAAGCCGTGCGATCGTCGCTTTTTAATTCCATCGACGAAGACGCCGAGGCATATTGCACCGGGTCTTCGCATCGGTCGTCATGGCAACGCATTAGGACATGTACGAAGAACTAGACCATCTATAGCGCCGTTTTTTTAAAGGAAATTGCGATCATATACTGCCCGTACTATGTAATTTTATATATATATATATATATATATCGATGTTTTTAAAAAACAGGCTAATTCAAGGGCAAATTAATATGTCAGCTTAAGCACTACTGACGAGGAAGCGAATTTCAAGGTGCTATGCATAGAAAGAGATGAGATTTCCCCGGTTTTTCTTCACAGCAAAAAAGCACACATCATCAGCAGGCGTTGAATTTGAATACAACAGTAGACCACGTTTTACTATATAGGCCTAAGCCTACGTGTTACTTTACTTAAACGTTTAATATTGTATCTATAAGTCCAAGAATTAGGCTTAGCAGGGGTCTATTCTGTAGGCTAATGATGATGTCAAATAAAGCAATACAGTGGCGGTTCCATGATTTCTTGGTGGGGGAGGCGGTGAAATGAAATCATAGAAAGTTGGTGGGGGTGAAAAATAATAGGACAAAAATCAATAAACTTTTCCGAAAAAGGTTGACAGAAAAGAATTTTATCCCTGATTGTGCTACACTTTTACCGCGAAAAATAGGTTGACAAGCAGAAAAAGGTTTTGTTCACAGGCGACATTTCTTCGTTCCTTTAAAATTTCCCCCCAAATCTTTTTGCACTTTTATTATAAAAGGCCACACTAAGTCTTTCTCTTCTGTTAATACTTGTGACCTTGGCCTCTGCAACCTTGTAACCTATGACCTTGATCTTCACTGATGACCCAATGTAAAAACACAACACCCTAGGCCTAATGGTTACATCAGTGGTTTTCACACAGACTTACTTAGCCTCCTAAACCACTTAAAATCACATTATTATTATTATTATTAGTAGTAGTAGTAGTAGTAGTAGTAGTAGTAGTAGTAGTAGTAGTAGTAGTAGTAGTAGTAGTAGTAGTAGTAGTAGTAGTGGTAGTAGTAGTGGTAGTGGTGGTGGTAGTGGTGGTAGTAGTAGTAGTAGTAGTAGTAGTAGTGGTAGTAGTAGTAGTAGTAGTAGTAGTAGTAGTAGTAGTAGTAGTAGTAGTAGTAGTAGTAGTAGTAGTAGTAGTAGTAGTAGTAGTAGTAGTAGTAGTAGTAGTAGTAGTATGACCTAAATAATACGACTGTAATCAATTCCATGATTTTACTTTTATAAATTATGTTTCTCCGTTTCACCGCCAGGCGTATCGACGGCGCTGCGATGACGTCAACGATGACGGCTGCCGCATCGAACGCTCGACGCGCATGCGCAGAGGCCGCGTTCTCGCACCACGTGACCTCTGCCGACGCCGACGCTCTAACACTGTCAGTCGGCGGGAAAAAGCATTCGATCTTTTGATCTTGACAGGTGAGTAGGCGGCGACCCTTTCAACTTCTTCTAATCTTTCCGAACTGCCGTCTTTGATGTGTTCTGTAATCTGTAGCGCTACACTTCGACGAAAGTCGTCATAATCATTCGGTCGTCGTCGTCGTTATCATTTGTCGTCGTCATCGTTCGTTGTAGTAGGCCTATTTATCATAATTGTTGCCGTATACAGTATAAGGTAGGTAATATATGACGATGTACGTGTGTGTGTGTGTGTGTGTGTGTAAAGAAAAGCGAGAAAAGCAGGGGCGTAGTGACGGGGGGGTTATGTCGGTTTATATATCCCCCCCAAAAAAATCAGAATACCTTAAAATTTTTAATGAGTTTCTTTAAGATTTCAAAGTTTTCTAAAGATTTATACCTCCTCCCAAATCACATTATACCCCCAATCAAATTCCTGGCTACGCCCTGGAGAAAAACCAGTTATTTTGATAAAGTTGACACACCCTCACAATTTATTAAACTAAAAGAAATATCTGGATAGATCCAAAAATTTGGGTGCAGATGCCTTTTGAGGAGAAGAAGAAGAAAGAACTAAACATTATTCATGTCTTCTTTTTCTAGAAATCCAGACCCAACAGTTAACTACCATGCTGTATTCACCGTCCATTTCAATTTAATATCCTTTCTATGGCTTATAGTCTAGACGAGAAATCTCAAAATAGTTTTTTTAAACAGAAAGAATTTAAAATTTTCCTTTATCCCCTTAACTGGGCAACTATTTGTAGCTCAATGTAAAATGGACGAGCAACTTACTCGGGGCACCCAGTTAAGGGGTTAATATAAGAAACAGCAGATAATTCGAATGTCCAAACGATGCTTTTTGAATTATTTTCTCTGGATGCTTTTTCGTTGTCCCCATATCTGGTCCTCAGAGTTGCTCAGAATGCATCGGATTGGGGATCGGCCCCTGGCGATCAAAACGCAAGACGGAATTCTTCTGCGTCCAATGGGGAATTCTCATCATGCGCTAACGGATATTTTACAGTCGAACGCGAACCGTTCGCCGCTCGGGGCAATCGTCCCCCGCCTAATTCGATTCGCGATCAAATTACACGCGGTCCAGTAAGGTCGGGACTTCCAGCCAGAAATATTGCGACTTCTACATACATACATAATATACATACATACATACATACATACATACATACATACATACATACATACATACATACATACATACATACATACATACATACATACATACATACATACATACATACATACATACATACATACATACATACATACACACCGCAGAGACAAAAACGGAAGCACTATGATAGGCCTATTCAGATTTACTTGTTTCGCTGCATTTTGAAAAAGTAGTTCTCCCACATCGGTTACGGAACTCATTTCTGCCTCGGAAGAACACGGCTCTATTTTTGTCAAGAGAGCTCGGTGACGTCAAGCCGTCAAACCAACTGCAGATCAAAACTGTCACCTGTTACGTCATTGCCTTGAGCGAAGGAATTCTTCCCGGACGCCAATCAACTCTTCGTGTAAGTTGAATTTAGAGTTATGCAGAAACGAGGATAATAGCTAGAGAGAGAGAGAGAGAGAGAGAGAGAGAGAGAGAGAGACAACTGCTCTTCAAAATCTGAAGTACTTGCAGTGGCGGCTCTAGAATTTGGCAAGTGGGGGAGCCGTTTGGGTGTCAACTTCTAATCATGGGGGCCAACCATTTTCTGTTTAATGTATATAGCATTAAGTAGCCCTATAGGGTCAGTGGTCACAACTGGGGGCCACTGGGGGCAGGCACTCAATAGGGGCACGGGCCCTCCTGGCCCCCCGGTGGAGCCGCCACTGAGTACTTGGTCCCTGTTAACCACCAATTGCCAATTATAATATTTCTAAAAATTACTGTCACATTAGCGCGTGTCTTCGACCTTCCAAGAAGGGGGCCAATCATTCAATAGGGGGTCGCGGGCTCCCCTGTGGCCTCTGGCCTTTAGCATGGCCGTCGTCGTCATCATCATCATCGTCGTCGTTGATTCTCCCGCCATCTTCAGCGTGTTTAGCGATGTTTTTTGGCTTAGTTGCATTTTTCACCTTTGTCTTTTGAAGATTTGAACAGAGACGTCATTTCACCGTTTTTCAGGGGGGGGGAAACACTTTCGACTTGACAAATTTGCGAAAAAGTTTTGACGACCTTTTTCCTTTTTTTTGCTTGTCAGAGTTAGTCAGTCATTTGTTTACGATTGGTCAAGCACCACACCTTTAGGGGCTGCTGCTGACCTTTTAGAAAAACTAAATTTGGCATTGGCGAAAAAAATTTGTTTCAAAAATCTGGTTGACGTCCCTGCCAGCCCCCATCTTTTCCATGTCGATGTATTGCTCACCCAAGCGCCCCCACTGATGTCCTAGAAAAAGCCGTCACTTTCCCGATTCTTTTTAGTTTACCCCATCCCACAACGCCACAGTTTATACAATAAAGTAAGCCGGTAAGTAAAACCGAATTTCTATAGCGCTTTGCATTTCTGATTTCTTTCGCTATTGTCGTGCATAGACACCCGGACAGAGGCGGACGCGACCATGTTCTACGGAAACGGAACGGAAGAAAATCCAGCAGAGAAGGAGGAGGAGAAGGAGGAGGAGGAAGCGGAAGTAAACGCCTCTTCTTCTCTCCTCCTCCTCCTCAATCGGACTCTAGTCGTCTCCCTCCTGCATGGGCCTCCAGACCCCGACCCCTGGACGGGCGTCATCGTGGCCTTCTACGCGATCGTCTGTGCCGGGGGCCTGGCGGGCAACGCCCTCGTCATCGTCGTCGCCCTGCGCTTCGCCCGCTCCCGGTCGGCGACCGACGTCTACGTGGCCAACCTGGCGGTCGCCGACCTGTGCTTCGTCGTCGGTCTGCCCTTCCTCCTGACGACCATGGTGGTCCGTCGTTGGGTGTTCGGGTCGGTCCTCTGCCGTCTCTTCTACATCCTCACGTCCATCAACTGGTTTACGAGCGTCTTCACGCTGACGGCCATGAGCGCCGACCGGTACCTGGCCGTCTGCCACCCGATCCGGGCGATGCGGGCCCGCACCCCGGCCGTGGCGGGGGCCGTCTGCGCCTGCATCTGGGCGCTGTCCGTCGTCGTCATGTCGCCGATCGTTCTGTTCGCCGCACCCGCGCCACGGCGGCGGCCGCGGCGGCGGCGGCGGCGGCGGCGGCGACGACCAGTCGCCGCGGGTGTCGTGCACGATCCGCTGGCCGGACTCGACGGTCGTCGGGTCGTCGGAGCTGGCGTTCGTGCTGTACGCGTTCTCGCTCGGGTTCGCCGTTCCGGTCGGGCTGATCAGCGCCTTCTACGCGATGGTCGTCGTCAGACTGCGACGGGTCGGACCGCCGAGAACGCGGAACAAGAACGCCGCCGCCGCCGCCGCCGCGCAGAGACAGCAGCGGGTCACGCGGCTGGTGTCGACGGTGGTGGCCGTCTACATCTGCTGTTGGCTTCCCTACTGGATCTTCCAGATGGCGCTGCTGCTGGGTCGGACACACCGGCGGCGCCTGGATCCTGTACGCCTTCCAGGTCATCACCGTCATGAGCTACGCCAACAGCTCTCTGAATCCGCTGCTGTACGCCTTCCTGAACGAGAACTTCCGGTCCAACTTCCGGCAGACGTTCTGCTGCAACCGGAAGTTGGCCAACAGCACGTACGCCGCTTCCGACCGGAAACGCACGATCGAGACTCGATGGCCGGAAAGGGAGACTCCGCCGACAGAACTCAAGAGAGGAGGAGGAGGAGGAGGAGGAGGGGTCGATGACGCAACCGGAACCGGAAATACGGAACACACGAGAGACCGCCAGAGAGTTTCCGGTAGAATCCATGACGACGGAATAGAGACAGAGGAAACGATGCTTTGAGATAAACGCAATTACATTATTATTATTATTATTATTATTATTATTATTATTATTATTATTATTATTATTATTATTATTATTATTATTATCATCATCATCATCATCATCATCATCATCATCATCATCATTATAAATTTTAAAAATAAAAATATTAAAACGCTTCTAATGTTTGATTCATTATTATACTACAGTAGAACTTCGTTATAACGGACTCGGTTATAACGAATAGGCCTACTCGGTAATAACGTACCGCAATGTATACGGTCCCGTGTGACGCGCTACGGTATCGGATGGCATTGAATATAGGGCGTACCTCGGATATAACGTACTCGATTTTACAGACCCACTAAGTACGTTATAACGGAGTTCCGCTGCATATAGTGGGGTGGGTGGTGGTGGTGGTGGTGGTGGAAATAATTAGGGTATTTGATACCGTTTTTCTGTTTCGTCCATGAAACTTAGCACTCGTCAGAATTACAGAAGAGAAAAATAATTATTCTTCATTGCATAATTCATCCCCGGTGAAGACATAAATCTTCGTTATTATTGCGAATGGAAGTTTTTTTAAAATCATTAGACGTCCAAATAAGCCGCGAGAATAATCGGGAAATCGGAGGATGTCATTGTAAGCTTAACCCCTTAACCGTGTATTTAACTGCAACTCAATGTAAAATGGACGGATATATCCAGGATCCCCAGTTAAGGGGTTAATGAATAAAAGCGAGACTGCCAGCCGCACGTAGACCCATTAGCATTATTATTATACATCCGATGACATGCCATATTAAGTTGGCTGTTCCTTCCTTCCAGCAAATGGGTCGATATTTCAACCATCTACGTCAATTTGCAATAGACGAATAAATTAGATTAGTTGACATAAGCAGGGTGCGATCTGTGACCTGGAGCAGTGGGGGCGGGGTATGTCGAGCTTGGGGTATGTAGTTGTTGGGGAAGTGTAGCAGTGGGGAATGTAGTGGTGGAGGGATGTAACAGTAGGGGGATGCAGTTGGGCAGTGGGGAATCCAGAGCTCGAATTGCTGGGGGTTGGGGGTTCAGCCCCCTTTAAAATGGTATACCAGTGGTATTTACATAAGGCAGTGGGGCTGTCTCTGATAATACTCGCCATGACCCCCAATTGAGCACTGGGGAATCCCCTCTTCCCCTACAAATCGCGCCCTGGACATAAGTAAATCACACAAAAAACAAGTTGTTTGCCTATATATATATATATATATATATATATATATATATATATATATATATATATATATACTCCATAGTCTGTCTTGCTGTTTCCCTCTGACTGATCTCTGGAATGACCTGGTCTTTTGCTGATGGATCTGAAGTACCATCGATTGATACCCTTGAGTATTAGAAATGGTGCTATAGAAGTGCATAATTATATATATATATATATATATATATATATATATATATATATATATATATAGTGTATACACAGATCCATCACTGTTACAGAAAATCAAAATGGCGTTCATCACTGCACATTTTCTCACTGCTACCCCTCATTTAATGTGTCCACTGCACATTTTTAACATTTCTAAGTCTTCAATCGATCAACCAATCAATCAATAAATCAATCAATCAATAAATCAATCAACTCCACCAGGAGGGCCAGGGGCCCGTGCGCCACCTGGCCCCCCCGGCCCCAGTTGGGACCCTATACCCTACGGTTATCAACAAATGACAGTGATTAAAGCGGTTCCAAATCCTGGGGGATCAGACAGTGGCGGTTCCAGGATGCATCCCCGTCCATCGGACTTCTTCTTTAATTGCTCGTCAAACCTATTTTTGGCTAAAGGTCTGGTAAAACTACGGGGAAAACTGCGGGTGACCGTTTTTTGCTTGTCGACCTATTTTTCGGTAAAAGAGTAGTAAAATCCGGGGGAAAATTCCCTTTTGCCAGCCTTTTCCGGCAAAGTTTATTGATTTTTCCTCCTTCTCTTTCTCAGAGTATTGGCAAAATGTAGGCTTATTTAGCGCCACAAATTACTTGCGACTCGATAATGTCCCAAATGTCCTGCTGGTCGAGTCGTTTACGAAACGATTTGATTTGGCGCTCGAATGCAGGGCGTGTTCCTTGTGCGTTGCATAATTCTCTTGGACTTTCTGTTCGCAATTGAATAATTCTCCGCGCCGTCATTGTAGAATTGCCAGAATTCCGTTAAATTGGAAGAATTCTTTTGTGGAGAAATTCGTTTCTTATGGAAAGTGTGGCCGGCTTATACGAATCTTATTTAGACCCTATCTCTGGTCATACTTACTGAACTTAACGCCATTTTTCGCTGTTGTGATCATGTTCTTATTATGATGCTATTATTAGGCCTATTATGTCCACTTAATATGCTGCCGCTTTTCGTATTGAAAACTGGCGTGGAATTGCCTGGTGTTACCCTAGTCAGTTTATTTTGTGGTTGACATTATAATATCGTTATCAAAATTATGTACAGGTAAATACGGTGTTTGTTTAACGTAGAAACGAGCGTCTCAGGCCTATATAAAGTTCTCTATGGTCATTAGAGTAGCGATCCAAATTTGGCAACAGTCGTTCAATAAACTTCTATGGCGCCACTATTATAAGAAACAGGAATCTATTAAAATATGAGTGAGTTCTTAATCGCTGAAAATGGAAAGTCCACGCCTTATCAGCACTGCATTTGAGAAGTAGCAGTAGCAGAGGCGTAGCCAGGAATTTCATTTGGGGGTATAAATATTTAAATTATGGGAGTATAAATCTTAACTATAAACCACATAAATCATGTATAGACCACATATAACCACATATAAATCACATAAAAACTTTTTAAGCTAGACTGATTTGGGGGGAGTATATAATATACCCCCATATACCCCTCCCCCCGTCGCTACGCCCCTGAGTAATAGGTGTCTTGGGAATGCAACACCCTTGTAGCAATTACAGAAATTACAGTATAGATAAGTCGGGCATAAGAAGACTCATGGAAATCCAATCGGGCAGTGGCGGCTCCACCGGGGGACCAGAGGGCCCGTGCCCCCCTATTGAGCGCCTGCCCCCCTCCCCAGTGCCCCCAGTTGGGACCTATACTTAATGCTACATACATTAAACAACAAATGGTTGGCCCCCATGATTAGAAGTTGCCACCCCAACGCCCCCACTTGCCAAACCCTAGAGCCGCCACTGCAATCGGGAACTCGAAAACAAAAAGATTAACGCACGGAAGCCTTCGCCATTAGGATATTCGCACTTCTGGACCCGAGTCTTAGCGAAGAGAGAACCGTGAATAGGCACCACCTGTTGACTCCTCGCTAATGGTCGGTCCTCTCTTTCATCCGCCTGCCTCTGACTAATTCGTCTGACGTCTGCTTCGTTTCGTTCGAACGAGGCTTCGTCGTCGTCGTCGTCGTCATCATCATCTGCGCCTCCGTCCGTCGAACAACATCTTTTGTTGTCGTATCACGTCATCGGCAAATGTCATTCGCTCCACTTTTAATCAATTAAAGTCCATCAAATTGCACGAATTTCTTCTTCTTCTTCTTCTTCTTCTTCTTCTTCTTCTTCTTCTCCTCCTTCTTCTTCTTCTTCTTCTTCTTCTTCTTCTTTCTTCTTCTTCTTTCTCTTCTTCTTTTTTCGTGGTCTTCTTCCTCATCTCCCTCTCTCGGGTGTCCCTGTCCGAGACTGGGTGGGTCTGGACCCGCGGACCCACCCCCTAGCGCCGCCATGGTTGTTACGTCATATTTTAGGGGGTCTGACTTTTTGTTACGTCGCGTCACGTAGGGGGAGAAGGAGTAAAAAAGTGCCAAAATCGCGTTACGTCATTTATGGACGACCCCCAGTCGAGAGAACTGGTTTTAGAAATCGGCGGAAGACATCCTATTGGTAACGAGTCGAGACGACAGAAATGCCAGCCGCGGTGCACTGCAGAGAGAGAGAGAGAGAGAGAGAGAGAGAGAGAGAGAGAGAGAGAGAGAGAGAGAGAGAGAGAGAGAGACCATTGCCCACTCAGTTATACAGAACCTTTATTATTATTATTATTATTATTATTATTATTATTATTATTATTATTATTATTATTATTATTATTATTATTATTATTATTATTATTATTATTATTATTATTACAGTATTATTAGCTAGAAGATTTCTATAGCGCAGTAAGCATGGCAAAAAATGGCCAAAGACAAAGACAAGAGCGCCTTACAATACTACAATGTCTATCGTTCGTCTGTCCTTATTGCCTCTCAACCTCAATTTTTCCGATTAGCTGGTTGCGAATAATAAATAGAGCAGCAAAGGCTAAGACGCACAGAGTCTGTTAGGTCCAAAGGGAAAATACACCGCGGCAAAAACAGGCGCTCTCTGTCTCCATTCGTTGGCGTCATCTAGTATTCTGCTGCAACGTGTGACTTCTCTCCCTCTTTCCATCTCTCTGTCTCTGTCTCTCTCCGTTTCTTTGTGTCTATCTGCGTCTCTGTGTCTCTGTCTGTCTGTCGGTCTGCATCTCTCTCATTTTGTCTCTCGATCTCCGTCTCTGTTTCTCTGTCTTTCTGTCTCTGCACTTTGTCTCTCTGTTTCTCTGTTTGTATGTTTGTCTGTCTGTCTGTCTGCCTCTCTCTCTCTCTCTCTCTCTCTCTCTCTCTCTCTCTCTCTCTCTCTCTCTCTCTCTCTATATATATATATATATATATATATATATATATATATACCTACTATATATATATATATATATATATATATATATATATATATATATATATATATATATATATATAAGATTTTCTTGCAGAGAACGACAAAGCTACTAAAGCACAAACATAACAGAGCCTTTCGATTAGTCTTATTCTCGAAAACCGTCGGATTAACTGGATTTGGAATAGAAAAAAATTGGCCATAGACTGCGACGGCGAAGGGAGGGAGGAGGGAAGAGGAGAAAGAATAGGGGCGAACCCCCGCCTTCCCTACACTTACATAATTAAGCCTTAGACCAAAAAACGTACGATTCGTTCAGATCTCTCGAAGCGGCAACGAACTACAAGGAGCTAATAGCAACGGTTACTATGGCAACGGTTACGATGGCAACGACGTCGGCGTCTTGTCGACCGACCCATGGTTTCGCTTCAAAGGAACAAGGCCCTGAAGGCGAATTGTTGAAACAAAGGGAAAATGCTGCATGAAAAACGGTAACTACTGTGTGTGTGTGTGTCTGTTTCATAATTAAAAAAGTCAGACACCTGATAGATATCCAAAATGCGGGTCCAGATTCCTTGTAGGCATCGACTGGGCTTCAATCGGTGCAAATATCAAAGCCCTACGACACCACAAATTTTCGCTCAAATTTCGAAAAAATACCCTGGACTATAGTCCATGAAAAATTTTCGGGTGACCCAAAAATTCATGTCGATATTTCACCCAAAATTCCCTTTAGAACCCTCAAACGCCTTGCAGTGATGTCAGTGGACTAGAAAAATCCGTCACTTTCCACCCTATTAATGTGTCTATATTGCAAAATATAATAATGGTGGCTACACATTGTATAGATTTTTAACCCTTTAAGAATCTGCTGGCCAATGTTTATTCTAGGCCTGTTTTGGGGCGAAATCCCCCCAACGTTTTAAAATCACCCCAAATTAGCATATGTTGGCTTGGGGTGGAAATCCCCCCCCCAAGCGTGGAGAGACAAATCTTGTCCCCCCAAATGTTTCAAACTCCCCCAATGTCAAGGTGGCTAGAACAAACACTGCTGCTGGCATAATGAGAGCACGCCATAGCAAGGTGAATGGTAACTTATTATTAGAGGTTTATTATTATTATTATTATTATTATTATTATTATTATTATTATTATTTGGACACGGTGAAAATGGACACGGATTATTATTTGATTATTATTATTATTTTTATTATTATTATTAAACCATTATTATTATTATTATTATTATTATTATTATTATTATTATTATTATTATTATTATTATTATTATTATTATTATTATTTGGACGCGGTGAGCATTTGGACACGGAGGCCATTTGGATTTTGAACGCGGTGGAATTATTATTATTATTAAAATCACATATTATTATTATTATTATTATTATTATTATTATTATTATTATGGACGCGGTGAGCATTTGGACACGGAGGCCATTTGGTTTTCACACAGGAGCATTTGAACGCCAAACCACAGTGGTTTTCACATTAGGCTTATTATTAGCCTATTAAACCACTATTAAATTATTATTATTATTATTATTATTATTATTATTATTATTATTATT
This sequence comes from Metaphire vulgaris, assembly GCA_018105865.1. Lineage (NCBI taxonomy): Eukaryota > Metazoa > Annelida > Clitellata > Crassiclitellata > Megascolecidae > Metaphire > Metaphire vulgaris. The sequence goes on from CM030858.1 coordinate 11,972,690, forward strand.
ATTATTATTATTATTATTATTATTATTATTATTATTATTATTATTTGGACGCGGTGAGCATTTGGACACGGAGGCCATTTGGACGCGGTGAGCATTTGAACGCGGTGGGAATTCACAGTGGTTTTCACACAGGCTTACTTAGCCTCTAAACCACAAAATCACATTATTATTATTATTATTATTATTATTATTATTATTATTAATATTATTATTATTTGGACGCGGTGAGCATTTGGACACGGAAACCATTTGGAAAATTTGAACGCGGTGGGAATTCACATTGGTTTTACACAGGCTTATTATTATTAAACCATTAAAATCATTATTATTATTATTATTATTATTATTATTATTATTATTATTATTATTATTATTATTATTATTATTATTAAGGTCCATACGGTCGTGTGTTATTGTATCTGACAGTAGGCCTATAGGCCTTCTGACAGCACTGACAGTCATCAGTGGATAATACTGACAGGTTGATTGGCAGCAGGCCTATTCCTGCCTCTGTGACAGTTTTATTGTCACCGCTTCAGACTGAAAGCGAACAATCAACAACTTCTATAGCGCCGCAACGTTCGTTAGATATTTTTCGGGGTTCACAAAACATAATTAGGAGACGTGTGCCGTCGGCAAGATACGCAATGCTCTCTCTCTCTCTCTCTCTCTCTCTCTCTCTCTCTCTCTCTCTCTCTCTCTCTCATGAGGTCATCAGGAGCGCCTCGTTATCGATTCCTGTCCGCTTGACGTCATTATCTCCCGTCACAATTCTCCGGCGACGCCAGACATTACATTCATGCTACTGTCAAACCCACTTATCATCGTCTGAAGTAAGACATTTATATATGCTTTTCCAGAGTAGAACCTGAGGCTTAGAACAGCTGGTAAAACAATGTTTCATCATGCTAAATAAGTTAGCTAGATAAGTTAATGGCACACTCAGTGTTTATTCTAGGCCTGTGTTTTTTTTTTTTTTTTTTTGGAAATTCCCCAGTTTTAAAATCCCTCAAATTTGTATATGTTGGCTTGGGGATGAAAATCCCCCCCCACAAAAAAAGCGTGCAGAGACAAATGTTGTCCCCCAAACATTTCAAACTCCACCCCCAATCAGTGGCGGCTCTAGGATTTGGAAAGTGGGGGGACGTTGGGGTGGCAACTTCTAATCATGGAGGGGCCAACCATTTGTTGTTTAATGTATGCAGCATTAAGTATAGGGTCCCAACTGGGGGGCCACTGGGGGGGCAGGCTCTCATTAGGGGGCACGGGCCCCCCTGCCCCCCGGTGGAGCCGCCACTGCCCCCAATGTCAAGGTGGCTAGAATTAATAAACACTGGGCATACTGAAACTTCCCCTTGCTAAGCATCGAGTGGAGCGAAAAGGGGGAGGGGTTAGTAATCAGATACCAAGAATTTCGGATTTCCCTACAAATACACAGGGACGTCTAGGCATGGGCTTGAGGGGTTCAAGCCTCCCCAAGCCCGAAGCTAGCCCTCCCCCGCAAATGAATTCAAGCCCAAAATGGCGTTGCGGGCTCAAAAGGAAGGAGGGGAGTGAACCTTGGGCTTCAGCCACCTTCTTCAACCCCTAAACCTTAAATCCTGGCTACATATCCCAGCAAAATACAACCCTTTTGCTAGAAAATATTGCGCACGTCAAAAAGATTTCATTTGTATGAAGAAAATTTTTCTGTTTTTCTCTCTCAGACAACTGAAGGTTGTCGAGCCAGTCAAAGCAGAATGTTATCGGAAAATATTTTTCAGAAAATGATTCTGACGATTCCAGGAATCCGCTTTCTATTTCCTAGAACTCGAATGACATGCGCAAAATCTGCAGTCGGAGAAGCTTGAACTGACTGTGTGCGATAACTGACCTACGCGTGAAAGTCAATTCGGTTGGTGATCGAGGGAGGCCTCAGAATGTTTTTTAAGTGAACAAAACACCTCAGATTGTGAAAGAACACTCAAAAATCTCCTCCTAGACACGTTTTCGAATCCACGTGAGAGCTAATAGTCATCCAATGGTAATATAAGTACCCTAAGGGCGCCACTTTTAATTGTACAGTAGGGGGGGGGCCTATAGGCCTATCGTGATGTTCAATATCAGAAGGTCATTGTCCTCCTGTCACCTTTAACAAACTCCTCCTCCTCCTCCTCCTCCTCCTCCTCCTCCTCCTCCTCCTCCTCCTCCTCCTCCTCCTCCTCCTCCTCCTCCTCCTCCTCCTCCTCCTCCTTTCTTTCACTCTGTTTTGGCGTTGAGTTTGTCCCTGATAGTGATATCAATTTCTTTCAATTTTCGGTTCGTATGCTTCCGGTTGGCCCTAATCATCTTTAGGCCTATAAGTACACGACGCAACGAAAAAAATCGCACCTGCTGCAAAATAGAAACCATAGAAAGAAAGATGAGAATACATCGACAGCAGTGGCGGCTCCAGGATTTGGCAAGTGGGGGGGCGTTGGAGTGGCAACTTCTGATCATGAGGGGGCAACCATTTGTTGTTAGGTATGTAGTATTAAGTACAGTAGCGTCATTTCACACTTTTCTTGGGGCGAGAAAATTTTTATCAAAATTTTAGGCAATTTGTGCAAATTTTAGGCAATTTTGCAAATTTTAGGCAATTTTTTGCAATTTTGTTTGCAATTTTGGCAATTTTTGGACCAATTATGGCAAATTTGCAATTTTTAAATATTTTTTGGTAAATTTCTATATATAGTATAGTATATATATATTTCTGTCTCCAATGTTCTGTCTCCAACGTTATGTGATTATATATATATATATATATATATATATATATATATATATATATATATATATATGCAAATAACATCTCTGATTAAACTATAAGGAGCATTCCTCCACCTTCATTTTAATCGTCTTCCGTCCATCTGGATGAATTTCCTCGGGCTTCTTCTTCGTTTCCAGTTGGTTGACTCATTCTGAGGGGCAAAATAACAGACATTCTACACAGAACACACAGAAATGCTACATCACGAGAGGGAGAGAGAGAGACAGACAGACTGACTGACTGACAGACGGAGACAGAGTGACAGAAAGAAAGATAGAGACGCCTGGAGAGAGAGAGAGAGAGAGAGAGAGAGAGAGAGAGAGAGAGACAGACAGACAGACAGACAGACAGACAGACAGAGACAGAGACAGAGACAGAGACAGACAGACAGACAGACAGAGGCAGAGACAGAGACAGAGACAGACAGACAGACAGACAGAGGAGTTAATAGTAGGGAAGATTATTGCTCATCGACAAAAGAAAGCAAGCGCTGGATCGCCGCGCGAAACGATGGAAATGACCGCAGTTCGCCCTTCCATTATCCGTGATTTCCTTTCTTTGACGTCTCGAACGTCTGCTTATAACGCAACGCAGCAGACGATAATAATGTCACCTCGGTCGGGATGAAACTGCCAATCAAATAAGTCTTTCAAGTCTTTCGTTTGTGTGTATATATATATATATATATATATATATATATATATATATATATATATATATATGCCCTCAGTACTTCATTTATATATATGCCCTCGGTACTTCATTCCCAAGGGACTTGTGAAAAAATTGTCCGAGAAATATAGAAATAGTGTGCTATATATATATATATATATATATATATAACAACGAAATACTATAGGCCCTACATATATATATATATATATATATATATATATATATATATATAAACGAAATACTTAGGTTGTAGGCTATTATATAATTACATATAATAGCTTCTAATCGATTTGGCCGTTTTTCTTGTGTGATCTTCTTCACGGGCGTGGATTGCCTCAAAAGATAGGGGACGGTTCCCCATTGGTGCAGAGGAGAAATTACCCGTCATTTACCAAGTTCCGAGCTTTTTAGTGGCGCATTGCCCTTTCTATTTGGGGCGGTTCCAGTATTCCAGAATATGGGGAGGGAAGCCGGGAACATCGATAATTTCGGGGCAAAGCTTTAAAAGTAAAAGAATCACGCGTCGTGTCGAGCGCCTTCGCCTTTAATCCGTTCTCCTCGATCTCATTCATGTCTCTCCCCCTTCCCCCTGCACTTCGAACAACTACTTTGAAGATTGTGTTTTTTTAATTAGGCTAATGATGGGGCGGAAGATGGCAGAGTGGGTTACGTGCTGGAACTAGTCAGGCTGACGGAACGAGGTTCAAACCCCGTTAGCGCCCCTTGTGACTTTAACACAGACAGTAATGCCTCCTAAAGCCACTTTAAATCATGCTAAGTATAAGTAGAGACTCCTGGACTGCTACTAGCCCAGATTCTCGTCTTCCACCGAACAAATGCAAATTGGTTCAGATATCAAGGAGGCGCGAGACGGAGGTCGTGGGTTGCTAGAGGAGCCACCTGAAACTGGAAAGGGCAAAGGTCAAGTGAGGAGGGGGTGGGGCGGTTGGCCCGGGCATCCACCAGATAGTGGCGTCCAAATTGACGCGGCGACCTTTTTCGCTCGTTAGCACCGAGGTGGGCAGAGGTCTTCAAAATTAGAATTGGCACCGAGCGTTATGAGTTATGACCATTGACCCTCGCAAAACTTTCAGGGCGTTCTGCGTAGAGATGCGCCACCTAGCGAATAAGTAATTCATCGTCTTGCAAAATATAGCACGCCACATAATAGTTAATTAATGTCGTTTTACCAATCTTTTAGAAAGTGACCAAATTCCTCTAAATCCAAACATCTTAATTTCCTTTACCAGACCAGTCATACATCAATCGATTATAAGACTTTTTTAGCACCGTTTAAAAATGAATTTAAGAATTTAGCATCCATCGATGGTCATTCCAGGGAGAAAATCGTGGTAAAAATAATTGTTGTTTGTTTTGTCTCTTAACTTCGCATATATCAGCGTATTGGTTGTCAATTAACTTGCATAAAACTTCCGTTAATTAACGAGTCCTGGCCTTCTTTTTTGACGAATTCGGCACTCGACTGACTGATTGACTGACTGAAACTGATGACATGATTTTTGGTTGATAGATTGGCCAACGAAATGCAGTAGCTTGACATCGACTTCTACCAAATGCATATCCTATCTCTTATAGCGCTAAAAGGTTTCTGAGTGATTGATTAACGCTTGTCTTGGCTTAGTAGATTAACCCCTTAACTGGGGATCCCTGATATATATCCGTCCATTTTACATTGAGTTACAGTTAAATACGCGGTTAAGGGGTTAACGACCGTTTGGTGACTCGACCTATTTATCGGCGTTTCCGTTGGTCGCTGCGCCTCGACCCGACCTTCGTATCGCCGTTATTGGGCGCCGTGTTTTCGTCGAGGATGAACGCTGACCGTCGATTCGTCGTCATCGTCATCGCCGGTTGAGGTGGAGGATGGCGTCCGACCGGCAGCTGCTTCACAAAATGAGCGAAAATAGTCAACCGGGGGCGGCGAACCGCTCCCAAGACGCAGAACTTGCACCGGATACCACGTCTACAAGATACTTACGATAATCTACGCCTTCTTTTACGTCGTAAGTACTTTTAAGTAACGTGTTGATGACTCGTCTACGAATGAGCAGCTACTACGAAGATAAAACTTTGGCGCTGTATAAATTCACGAGAGTTTGCTTACTTATTTACTTAATGTAATGTTTGAGGCATTTAAATAGGTTCAGTACAAGTAATTTAGTGGCTTGTGCAGTAGATTAAAGATACATCTTTCATTTCTTCTCGTGTTATGTTTCGTTGCCTGTGAATGATAGTCTTGATTGGCTGAATAGAAGCTGATTGATTCTCTGATTGATTTATTGATTGACTGAAACCAGTTTAATAATCGACACTGTCGCTTTTTGCATTGTGCATTTTTGAAATAGAATTATATTTCAGCCTTCGACATCATTTGGCCAACATTACTTTTAATTCGTTTCATCACTCTTCTGAATTTTTGCATATCTATACTGTATAACTATACCTATTGTATCTATACCTTGATATTGAATCTATACCTACTGTAGCACTAGTCCTTGCCATGTCCAATTTCAAACAGGGTATCAATTTTATAATATTTTTGTGGTCTATAAAACCTGTAATAGAAGAAACCAGCTCTCTTAAGCACCATCTTATCGCTCGATTGATTTTTTAGACATTTGACAGAGAATAGATTTCTGAAAGACTTTGTATATTGTCGTTTAAATGGCTCATTATTTTTCGTGGCATTTCGAAAGCTGTAAAAAAAATTGAGGCAGAATATATTGACAATTCTAGTACGGTTTGGCACAACAAAGATGGGGACACAAGAATATGTGGTTTTAATCATTTCATCACTCTTCTGAATTTTTGCATATCTATAGCCTACTGTAGCACTAGTCCTTGCATTGTCCAATTTCAAACAGGCCATGTTGGTCCACCCAATATTTGGCTTGTGGCGCCCTCCATGCCAACATAATAATTTGTACTGATTTGAGAATTTGAGAGATTCACAGTTTAAGAGATGCTTTCATTTTAATGATTAAGAAAAAGTGGCAATGCAGTACAAGACACTGATGCCAACTGCATGAGTAAAATGGCACTATAGAAGCATGTTGGAAAGAATGTGCTAAGGAAAGGAGAACCTAAAACTCCTATACCAGGGAGTAAGTATGTTGACCTTCAACCCCTTTCTGGCTGACAATTGCATCTTGCCTGTAGCTATTTCAAGAAAAACTAAGCACAATTAGAATATACAGCTGCTACTGTACTACTCCCCTAAGTGCTATATAAATTCACAAGATTTTAATTGCTTCGTTATTCAGTTTTGTGTGAAGAATCAGTTTTGTGCAGAGGTGAGAAGCCAGTCCAAGTTCGGTAACGAAGCATTCTTATAATGGCCAGAACTTTGTGATACATGTATAATATAATTATATATTAAATAACCGGATGGGGGGGGGGGACCGGACAGGGAGGTGGGTACTGGCTACAAATTGGGGTCTTGGAAACCATTAACCTCAGGAACCACAGTTGCAACATCTCTGCTGGGGCTGTGCATTTAGTAGGCTGTGGTCCAGTTGTGATACATTTTGTTGCCACAAACTATTATACATGTAGTAGTAGCAGACTTCTTTAGCGCCATTGTAGTAGTACATCTGCACCAGTCGATGGTCTCTTCAGTAAATAATCGTAGTCGTGATCCTGTCCGTGATATTTCGAGGTTGTAATCCAGAGGTCAGTCCGTACTTCCCGATTCCGGCCAAGGAGGATAATATGCAGTCAGGAATAGATGTGTTTTAAGTCTAGACCTGAAGATAGTAAGACATTCAGTTTGGCGGACCTGTACCGGCAGAGAATTTCAAAGTCTGGGTCCGCTTGTTTATCCCCCCCCCCCAAGGACCCTGGAGATTTCCCATGGCACTATCTGGCCAGTATGCCTCTGAGGTTGAACTTCCTGGGCTTGACAGAAGAATCTCTTAATACGCATCGTAGTTCACTTGGACATTTTGTGTGGATTTTTGAGTTTTGCTTGCTCTCTGGCCCAACCCCTCATTGGAGGTCTTAAATTGGGCTCTGATGCTTTGTGTGTGGGGGTGAGAGTGTGGGTGGGTGGGTGGGTGGGTGGGTGGGTGGGTGGGTGGGAGGAGTTGAGTGAATTACTGTTACATTACCATCTGATTGTGTAGTGTAGTTTCGTCAGCTGTCGAAATGTGAAATGAATTTTGTGAGAAAGCAGAAAGTGTGAGTTTGAATTGGGTGATAGACAGGCCTTATCTTTATCACTGACCTCTGCAGTCACTTTGTTTCACTTTGTTTCTCTCCAAAATTGAATGTTGCATGGTGTACAAAGTTTCAACTATTGGGAGATCTGTTTGCCCTTACTTAATTAATCTAAATGTACCAGTATATCTAGTTTTGTATCAAACATTATCTTATCTTCTCAAGTCATAATATTAATATATGACTTCCTCTGTAACATAATAGGATGATTTATAACAGTCCAAAATGAAGATGTACTCACTTGCCTGTCTATGATGTCATCTGTTGTGATAAAATAAAAAAACATGAACATTTGTGATATTACATTAATTTCCTTGTGATGGTGTGATTGATTAGTTTGTTAAAGGAATTTGGGACCTTTTTTTACTTGGGGAAAGTGTTTTGCCTAATAAGCAAACAATATCAACATAGACTCACTGCTGACTAATAGTTAAATATTGGCGTGTAATCTTGCAGCGCCATCTGTGACCCAGAGCACAATATGCTTTGAGTCTGTACTTATACTATTCAGGCTAGGGAATGCAATGTTGTGGGCTGCAGAGGTGGAATGTGGAAAGCCAGCCAGCCAGCCAAATCCCAGCCTAGAGCTTTAGCTGTGACTGGTTGGTGTCTGCAACTCTGCATCATCATAGTCATGGAAGTGTTGTTTCTTGTTTGGATAGAAAGACATAACACAGCTTCCAAATTCTGCTTATAATAGCAGAAGCTCATGGTTCCACAGGTGTTTATGTTATCCTTTGTAACTCTAAAGCAGGCTAGAAGATGTGCTTTGAACCATATAGGAGCTAGTATTATTCTAAGAGGCAAAGGACAGATCACAGGCAGGCAGGCAGGCAGGCAGGCAGGCAATCTAGATTGAGATGTGCTCAATATACTGTCCAATCCATTTGACTGCATGTAGAATGGATGCATCACCAACTTGGGTGGATAGAAGCTGGTGTGTGTATTAATGTATTTCGTTTAACCTCCTAGTACATTTCTGGGTTAAGTCAACTTAAGGGTGCCCAAAGGTTGTGCACTTAGACAGGCTGTACTGTATTAAGCATGGGGTGGCGGAGACAGGCAAGCAGGCAGGCAGACAGGAGAGAGAGAGAGAGAGAGAGAGAGAGAGAGAGAGAGAGAGAGAGAGAGAGAGAGAGAGAGACATCACATTTAGCAGAGCTCTAATGCATGCTACTTGAAATCCAGCATGGTAGAAAATGGCCATTTACTTGTGGTTTTATTCTTTCTAAATATCATTCATCAACAAACAAAACAGTTAAAGACATTTTTGTTGCCGCTATCACCCATCACCCAAATGAAAAAAGTGACACATTAATGCATTAGTGTTGTCACTTTAAAAACTAGATATTATCTCTTCAAGGCCATTGAAGAACACAAAACGATTATGAATAGTGGGGAGGGGGGGGGCACAGCATGCCAAGTTGGTAGCACATTATTTATTTAGCAGTGACCATTTTAGTTTTGTCCTCTTGTCTTCCAGAATTTTGGTTGTTACTAAAAGAGAAAATTATTGTCTTAATGACTTTTTGGGATTTTAATTTTAACGTGTCCTAACATTAATTAACCCCTTATCTGTGTATTTAACTGTAACTCAATGTAAAATGGACGGATATATCCGGGATCCCCAGTTAAGGGGTTAACCTCTTAACTGTGTATTTAACTGTAACTCAATGTAAAATGGACGGATATATCCGGGATTTCCAGTTAAGGGGTTAACATTCTGCTGATGTTTGTTGTTATTGTTGTACAGCTTGTTGGTTTGCTGCTATTGGCCCTGGGCGTATGGATCACGGTGATCAAGAAGGAGTACGAATCGGTCAACGACATAGTTTCCAGTCCTGCGATACTCTGCATGGTCGCCGGTCTCATCATCCTCATCAGTGCTGTGGTCGGCTGCATCGGCGCCTCCACTGACCGCCTGTGGCCGCTTAGAATTGTAAGTGTTGTGCTTTTCGATTCCCGTCATTACAGTACAAGGATTTGAAATCACTAGTAGTTCTGTGTGGATAAAGCAGCTTGATGATGATGATGATGATGATGATGATGATGATGATGATGATGATGATGATGATGATGATGATGATGATGATGATGATGATGATGATGATGATGATGATGATGATGATGATGATGATGATGATGATGATGATGATGATGATGATGATGATGATGCCTCTGATGGGATCCAGACACTTCGAAGTGGTGGGTCAGACACTTGTGGGTCTGGTTTAGGCCAAAAGTCAGCCACTTGTTCAAAGTACTAACAGTGATGCAGAACTGTGGTTTGAAAAGCTGCAGCGGACAATCTGAAGGGCTTCTTTTTTTTACTCTGCTTGGTTGTAGACCCACCTTGTAGTTATGTATGTGTTCACCAGCTGTGCATTTGATGCTTTAATGTTTTAAAAATGCTAGGTGGCATTATTAGTGATGTATTGAATTTGACAATGGGAATTACAATTGAAATCGAGGAGCGACCATTGAGACTGATTTCAAGAACATTAATAAAATGGCGCTATAGAAGTGCAACAATGATGATGATGACGATGATGTTGTTGATGATGATGATGATGATGATGATGATGATTTAAGTTTAGTTTAGTTTAGTTTAAACAACAATTTATATAGCGCAGTAACAAAGGCAGAGGCTTAAGGCAAAAGTGCTTTAACAGATATTAACAGGTATATAATGTCATATTTTTCAGTTTCTTGCAATCATAGTTATGGTGTTCGTTATCCAAGTGGTCATTGGAATTCTGGCGTATGTTTATCGAGAAGAGGTGAACTTCTTCTTTGTCTTAACCTTAGAATTAAAAATTAATATTTCAGATTTTCCAATTACTGATTAGGCCTTTTACTTCTTTGCAATAGTAGTGCTTTTATTTCTGGATGGTTGATTGGCTGAATGTATATTTGACTGACTGATAAATTGACTGGTTCTCTGCCTGTTCTTTCATATTTAGGCAATTGAGAATATTGGGGATAGTCTGCGCACGACCATTGAACAATACCATGCGAACAGCAACGTTCAATATGCAATAGACAGAATCCAGCGAAAGGTTCGTCTCGTTTAAAGATTTATTCATTATTCTCTTCAGCTGAGAACAAAGAAAAAATTGTCTTCTTGTTCTATTCTTGAGTATTGGAGTTCCTATGAAGACTTCTGATGTGTGTATATTTGACTGGCCAATTAGATTGTCAGAATTCATGTTTGCTTTTAATCTGGTAGTTATTTGTATAAATCCAGACCCAATGATCAACTTCTGTAGTGCGATTTTATAACATATAGAAATATCAGCCGATGGTTTCAAATCCAATCGCAAAAGTTGTAGAAAGCTAGTGCAGGTTAATAACGTGCATATTTGCAAGAATTTATTGAAGTTGGAACTGCACTGATTCAAAACAATAGGTATCTCAGTTCATGAATATTAATTAAACAGCCAAATCACGTGACAATGTTATTAGTCCATGGCCCATGTTGACCTAAATGGCTCCAGCCCTTAATGGGAAACAGATGAAGTCTCTTTAAATGTAGCACAAACAAATATTGTATTTCACAATCCTGACACTGTTTAGTTAATAAATAAAAGGGCCTAAAATGTGAAAATGGCCATGCCTCCTCCTCCTCTGACCGCTGAAAGAACCTGTTGATAGCTGAGAAATTGATGTTAGCTAAGCATATTAGCATCTCTTGTACAGTAGGTCATTGAGGTCAAGGACATTGTCTTTGGCCAACTGTGTCCTACCAGCTGTGTTTTGTTTTGGCTCTGGGCCAACTTCAGGGGGTAGTGGTGGGGGGTGTCTTGTAGTACAATTATTCTCAACCCTCCCTTTCCCCCCTCCCCAAATAAAACTATTTGACTTATAGATCAGTTTCATATCCAATAGTTCTTTTTATGAACAGGAAAACAGATAAGTCTTCTTTTTTGTTTAATGTTCTCTTTTAATTTATTGACTTTCTTACTTACATCATTGAAGAGTTTTTACAATAGAAGGAAAAGAATGCTAGGTAAAACCAATATTAATTGTGATTGCATTGTGTCATAATATTATGTGTGCGCATGTGTGTTCTAGAAGAAGAAGAGAGAGGAGAGAGAGAGAGAAAGTGAGTAGGAGAGAAAGGGAGAATGGGAGAGAGAGGGGGAGGGAGTGTTTTGTTTAATGTGGGGGTGATATTTGTATGTTTGTTACAACCAGCTTTATCTACCAGTCTCTTTAATTTTGATGTTGCATTTCTGTTTCTGTAGTGTATTATGCATTTGAGTTGTGTATCTGTGTTTTAGGGGAGATGTTGTGGCTTCAAAAGCTACAGCGATTGGGAGTTGAATTTGCACTACCGCTGTGCACCCAATGGCGTGAAGAGTTGCAGTGTTCCTGACTCATGCTGTTATATGGAGAAAGAGGTAACATCATCAATATCCTCTGATCCTGTAGGATATTTAAGTTATAACCTGTTCAATACATTATTTTCACCATAGGCAATGTATTCTATATGCTACACCCAGTTTTGCATCTTATATTATTACGATAGAGTATTAGAAACAGTGCTACAGAAGTGCCTACAAATAATTACTATTGTTGTTATTATTATTATTAAGATTTGTGTTGTCATTATATGTCCAATATGGATGGAATGTACTGAATTCAATCGTAGTTGTCATTCATTTATCTTTGCAGTCAAGGCTGGAAACTAATATAATATAAACAAACTTCTAAGAATCTTGTGAATGTTCTAAATGACAACAGTAATTCCAGATCTATCAATAAACTCTTAAACTTATTTAGCACTATTTTGTTGATGATAATAATGCATATAGCATCAGTCAATGGTAGTTTCAGAGTGGGAATCATAGTAAAATTCATGTCCTTGGTATTTTGTAGTATTATAGACAAGTGTGTTTAGAACAGACCTGTGTAATAACATATATTTTCATGTATTCCATTCCATTGTTACAGTAACCATTTTGTTAATCACTGGTGTATCATTATTATGCTGATTTTTATTTTTTACAAATGTTTCTTTTGAAATCCATTGTTTACAATTTCTTTAGAACTGTGGCTTCAATGTGAGAAGTGGTTCGGTGAGTTTTTCACTTACTTATTTACGAGACTTCTGAACTGCCAAATGCTTACCAGTGTGTTATATGTGCACGATGTGATAATGCAATGGTCACAGTTGTTCAGAGGAGCTGAGATCGCGTTTAGATCTTAACCCCTTAACCATGTATTTAACTGTAACTCAATGTAAAATGGACGGATATATCCGGGATCCCCAGTTAAGGGGTTAATGGCAAAGTATAGATTGCATGAAGGCTGTAATGTTCCTATTTCTGACTTGATTTTAGCCCAAACTGGATTAATACTTTCATATGATTTGGGGGTTTTTTATCTCATTTTTGTCAGATTGAAGGAATTTATACACGCGGTTGTGAGACCTCTTTCCTCACGTGGATCGAGCACCACTTGGATATCCTTGGAGCAACTGCCCTTGGCCTGGCAATTCTTCATGTAGGCAATGATATTGATTTTGTTTTCGGTGAATTTTTCAAGTTTTTTACAAGACAACAACAACAACAAATAATAATAATAATAATAATAATAATAATAATAATAATTTGTGAGATCTGCTATTTTTCACCCATCCATTGTTTCTTATTATGGTCTTGCTGTGTGCTCTCATTTTTTGCCCTCTTGTCCTCTGGTAGGTTTATTTGTCTTCTTGTCTTTGCTTCTACAAGTACAAAACTTGATAGTAAATAATACAGAAGCGCCTAATTCAGTTTCTGTATAACTACTTGTATAAAAACTAGTAGCTCTGCAAGACCAATATAGTATCTTATAATACTTATAAGCATTTATACTAGTAGCCATTACTGTCTTCTCATCCTATTTGTTCATTCCATCTATCAGCCACTCTAGCACTCTAGATAGTGATGCATTACGCAATTCATTGAGCGATTCATTGCGTGATTCAGTGAACATTGAAGCCGCCGTTGCCATATGACTATTTGATGCATTTGTCAACTATTTGAAATCACCATTTGAAAAAGAAACACGAAAGGGTTTGAGTACATAAACTGACCATACGTGAATGTCCTGACCACTGAGCTATGCACATAAATGCAAACAAATGTGTATGCTCATTCATGCAAACTTGTATCTTCATTTATTCTTAGCTGCATGCTTGTGATTTGAAATTTTAATTAATACATCAGAAGATAACATGTTGGTTGGCAATAAGATAGGCTTCTTATCTTCGTGCTAGATTTTAACTTTTGTACGATGTGTGATTTTATCTATTCAAGTTTGATTTTGTTTGCAGATTCTTGGAATTTTTGTTGTCTACATGCTTATAACGAAAGTCGAAGACCGCATTCGTCTGTTCATTTATCGTAAGAGGTTCTACCCAAGTTAGAAGTTAAGAATGCACCCAAGTTCATCTATGAGAAATTAATCTATGCAGACTTGGGTTGTACGTCGCAGCAGACATTAACCTGTTACTTGTTTAGCATCTAGCTCTCGTTTCTGCGTTGCCTTGTATATCCACTGACGATTAATTATTTCACGTGCCTAAGCAGTCTGTCTTAAGCCTTGAGTCTTCAGCAGGTTTTGTTACTTTTAATGAGTTACGAGCATAATTTGTATTAGTAGTTTGTACAGTGTTTTGATTTTTTGTTTATCAGTTTTGAAAAAAATTGTACAATGCAAGCAGCATTGCCAATATGTTGATCTATTTCTCAATGACAGGTCAAAGAGTCAGAGGAGAGAGAGAATATATATCTTAGGCATTAGATATATATATATATATATATATATATATATATATATATATATATATATATATATATATATATATATATATGTATATTATCCAGGTGAGTACACAGGGGTATTTGTCCACCATACTCGCCCAAAAGTTTTATTTTGCTATTTTTTTATTGTGCCAAAAAATTATAAAGGTTGTATTTTCATCATTTTTATAATTTTAACAACGTGCATCAATTCACAGTGAAGGGAAAAGGCAGGTCAAAATGGGAAATCCTGGATATGCCCCAATGCATAGTGATTAAGTTAGTATTACATTAAGCAGGTTTGACTGTATTACTGCATTTATATTTCTGATGTAACTGGAATAATTATGTTTTGGTTCTAAGTTTTCTGATGATTTGAGACTTTTCTTGTTTTCTCGAGTGCCTTATGTGTTCAAGAGCTGTTATAAGTTGTCGTGTATTTTTTTGCTCTGAATGGCGCTATAGAAGCTATCGATTTGCTCTTTATATGATATGATCTGATCTGACTTCACACAGTTCACTTGGTTCTTTGCATAGGCGTAAACTTCTATTATGCCTCTTGAGGCCCCTCTTTTGAGAGACTGCCATAGGGAAGGAGGAAGGTGTAGGGGTTGGGCCCCAACTTTTTCATCCAAGTTTGTGCCAATGCTTCTCTGTGTGAGATAACTGAAAATTTCAGGGACATTTTGATTTAAGGTCTTGAAGAAGTAAACTTTACTTGTCAAGTATTATCATGCTTTTGGCTTTAGTCACATATCAACACTGTCAAATTTATAGTCATTTCTTAAGTGTTTTTGTGTAAATGTGGTCCTTGACACAGTGGCATGTAGAGAGTGGCCGACGCCCGGGGCCAAGTTGTCCAAAGTACGCCCACGAGTAAAAAAAAAGGTCATCGGGTCAATTTTTATGCCCCCTGCCCTGGTCTGCGCCCGGGGCCACCAGCCCCCAAATTTGGTGTGCCAAGCAAAAAAAAGGTCATCAGGTCAATTTTTACGCCCCCTGGTCTGCGCCCGGGGCCACCGCCCCACCCGCCACACCCTCTACACGCTACTGCCTTGACAGAATAGTGAGCGCTGAGTCAAATAGTGGATGTAAATGTTGATAGTTTGTAGCAGTTTTTTTCGGTATGAACTTTGTCTAGTATGTACTGGTAGATAATAATTTTGTGTTTTACTTATGCAGTCGCTGAGTTGGAGTTCTGAAAAATTGTTTCATATATCAGTTAATTTAGTTCGGCTGGTTTTGAATATTTTGTTTTTTTCTAATTGTGAGACAAGAGCCAGAAAAAATAGTTCAATGTATGCGATTCTTTAAGGTTGGCAATGTGTGTACCAAATCAAACTCGTACTTTCTTTTCTGTTTTTACATCTCTGCCAATTTGTAGACAAAAGTATCAGTAGAGCATATTGCGGTGAAACTCATTGAATGTACGTGTGTAATTTCTTTTATAATATCAAAGTTCATTGATTGCAAATAATGTTTGTGTTGAAATTCATATTCATCTTTTTAACTTCTATGCTGGTTAATGCCAAACAACCCTCCAAGTTACAATGGCTGTTTGAAATTGTAAGGACATCTAAAGCAAGGCCTAAGCAACGTGAATGCTGTAGTGAATTTTCAGGCACAAATGGTTAATCCAGTTATTCAGTAGTTGTGTTTCAAAGAAATACGAGGATTCTTTCTTTCTTTAACATTCTGTAAAATAATAGTGATAATTATGCACTTCTATAGCACCATTTCTAATACACAAGGTTGAAGGGTATCAATAATATATAGATGGTATTTAAAAGTCATCTGCAAAAGACCAGGTCATTCTAGAGATCAATCAGTCGGAGGAATTTGGCAAGGCAGACAAAATCCATCACACATTTCTGACATTAATTGCTTTGGGTAACACCACACTCTTCTGTAATATTTTACCCAGCTGTTCATAACTCCATAAGGGTTAATTATGAAGTATGAATATCAGCGTAATTATTGTTCAACGGTGAACAACGTTACAGCAATATTATGTATCAAGGTTAAATGCTCACAGGCGTCATTTCATAATTTCGTGATATCATGCCTTGATGGCTCAGCAAGTAAGTAAGTAAATTCTCGTGAATTTATGCACACATAAAGTAGACCAGCAATAATATTAACTGGATTTTAAGTGGTTTCGTAGGACTTCTCCTCTTCTGAAAGCCACTGTCTGCTCGGACATCCTTCTACAGTAGTTATATTCGGTTACTTGTTCTTAGGCGCTTAATCTAAATTTAAAATTGCTAGGCCTACAGCCAAAAGGTGGGAGTCAGTCGTTCTGGTCTGCGTCTGCATAGCGCTTTAGGCTGGTTACTAGTAGCCTACATTGGCAATTTGGCATAAAACGCTATATAAATTGAAGCGTCTGGTTTGATTGTTTTTAGTTCGTCGAACACAAAACGAAAAGTCTAAAAAAACTGTTGCCATATAAATCGGTTGTCAACGGCAACGAAGACATTTAATTAAAACGTTAAAGAGCGTTTAGCGGAGTGTGTGCGCAGCTCGATTTATCGAAGTGCCGATCGCATATACAGTATTATTTTTCGTGTTTTTCGTATTTTTGTGCCAAATTCCCCGACGAATCGATGGCCGCCGCCGAGCTGGAGATCGGCGACACCCGTGTGGAGTTCATCGCCGACTACGTCCTCAGGTCGCTGAGGGTGAAGCCCGACCGGTGGGTGAAGATGTACATGGTGGACGAGAGCCGACAGATGTGCCTCGACTTCTTCGAAAAGCCGGAGCAGGACTTGCTCGTCATTCAGGTGAACGCCTCCGGTGGCCTGACGGTCACGAACGAGTGGCCGGCCGGGCTGAAAGCGAAGGCCGTCTACTTCGTCAGGAAGACGAAGGACCCGCTGCCGAAGGATGCCCCCGTCAAGAAAGCCATCTTCTATGGCGACTTCGCCCAGTCGCTGATCGACCAACTGTCAGCCTACATCGATGAGGTTATTACATTCCGTACTGTGTACTTCTGCATTCGTGCCGTGCCTTTCTATCCATATTGTACTCCAGTGTTTTATGCAGGCCCGTTTAGGGGGAGATCCCCCAAAGCCTCAACATCCCCCCCAAAAAAAAATCCCAGCACTTACACACATTTTGCATTGAACTGTGTGTCTTGAACTGTGTCTTTCCATCCAGCCAAGTCAATTTCCCACACTGCTAGCCCTCTCTACCACCCAACTCAAAGATTTAGTCACTTCTCCCAAGCAAGAAATCAAAAGTTATAGACCCATAAAAGAATACGTTCTATATGTGTTGCCCATACAGCTATAGGCAAAAATAGCCATTGACATAGAAGAAAATTTTCTTATACATAGCAATTTCTGCCTATTTCTGTAGAGGGTGCTAACCCTCTGGACCACCCAAGTCAAAGATTTAGTCGCTCCTCTCAAGAAATCAAAAGTTATAGACCTATCAAAGAATATGTTCTATATGTTTTGCCCATACAGCTATAGGCAAAAATAGCCATTGACATAGAAGAAAATTTTCTAATATGTAGCAATTTCTGCCTATTTCAGTAGACCCCCATGTTAGCCTACCCAAATCTTAAACTCTAAATCCACCTATGCCCACCCCCAAAAGGCCTCAATCCCCCCCACCGCTTCAAAAGGCCTGGAGTCTGGATAAAACACTGCTGTACTCCCACTTCCATTGCTAAGGAATCAATAAGTATAGCTAAGGTATGGTTTCAGAATAGTCGAGCCATACGTAGGCCCTAAACAATGTTTAGGGTTAGGATTAGGGCCATGGCTAGGGCTTTGTTAGCGAACCCTAGCCCTAATCCAAACCCTAACTGCAGTCATAAATTGTTTGTTCTTCAAGGTGATGAATCCTTTGTTGTCGAACGAAAAGAACCAGGAGAACTGGCCGCGCGTTGTCTCGC
This sequence comes from Metaphire vulgaris, assembly GCA_018105865.1. Classification (NCBI taxonomy): domain Eukaryota; kingdom Metazoa; phylum Annelida; class Clitellata; order Crassiclitellata; family Megascolecidae; genus Metaphire; species Metaphire vulgaris. The sequence goes on from CM030858.1 coordinate 11,991,087, forward strand.
AGGACGTCATGAAGCACGTTCACAGCCTCAAGAACAAGGTCTACGTTGTTTCGGGGCAGGTCAAGGGAAAGACCCTGTTGCCGCTTCCGGTTGGAGCAGAAAACATGGAAGAATCTCAGAAATCGTTGGATGAGAAGTGCGTATGCTGTTGAAAGTCATCGGTTTGCACAGTTTTCAGTGCTGCGGAGGGTAGTGGGTTAGAATGACTGTGTTGACAGCCACTGTTATTATTATTATTAGTAGTATTGTTGTTGTTGTTGTTGTTGTTGTGCATGAACATTAAAAGATTCACAAAGTGAAGAGTTGTCATTGCAGATCAAGTCTGGTTGAACAACTTACCCAAGGTTGCTATGCAGTGGCTATGGTCTGATTTGAACCTGCTACCATCAGGATTTCTGGCAATAATCCTACCATTACTTCATCACACTCCCACCCATGTAATAATAACAACAATAGGTAATAATAATAATAATATTAATGATGATGATGATGATGATAATAATGATAATGATGATAATAATAATAATAATAATAATAATAATAATAATAATAATAATAATAATAATAATAATAATAATAATAATAATAATAATAATAATAATAATAATAATAATAATAATAATAATAATAATACAACTACTACTACTACTACTACTACTAATAATAATAATAATAATACAAATGTATATATACTGTATATACTGTAATGCAGATATCCAGTTTCTTGGGTGCTTATTTATAGCCTGGCTGCTTTGAATTATCGATTGCATTTTAATACTGCTGATGTTTTTCAGAGTTTATTTGTTGATCGGAACTTTAGGCAGCATGACTTCTTGTTTAGGGCTCTTGTTCATGCAATTGAGTCGGTTATTATTGACTGGACGCATCAGATCCGAGATGTCCTCAAGAAGGATTCGGCCCAACCGCTTCTTGAGGGCCTGAATCCAACGCCTCATGTCGAGATCCAGTTTTGGAAAGCAAAGAGTCAGAATCTGGAATGCATCTACGACCAGGTATTGTCAGTCGCCAACCCAGGTGTCTGGCTCTTGCCAGGAATCTATTAGAAATATGATCTCTTATCAGTGGCATGCAGAACGTGGTGGGGGGGGGGGTGCCCCGAGGCTGAAGTCAGTTTGGACGCACCCATCATCTGGTTGATACCCGGTGTTGACAGGCAAAAAAGGTCGCCAAGTCAATTTTTATGCCCCCTCTGAGGTGCACCCGCAGCCAAATCGATAATTTTTAAGGGTTTTACTGTAAAAAAAGTGTTGACGAGCAAAAAAAAACGGTTGTCGTGTCAATTTTTGCACCCCCTCTGGCGTGCATCTGGGTCTAGCATACCCCCTCTACTGATTCGTGTGATTCTCCAAAAGAAGGAATCTCTTGTTGTGCATGTTGAAATATTTCTTTATCAGTTCAGTTATTAATTATTGACTTTTAGCTGCGAGATCACAAGGTCCAGGCATTGGCGGAGCTGCTGGAGCAAGCCAGGAGCAGCTACCTGGATTCGTTCAAGAACATCTTCTGTGATGTTGTTGCTGGTGAAGAATTTCTTTCACTTCACTTTAGTCGTAAAGGAATCTGCCATATTTGAAATATCTGAAATCTACCTGCCATATTTAGCTGTTTATCGCGGAATTTAGCTTTACGTTCTTAGGCAAGTGAAACGTTTGTGACCTTAAGTGATTTGATGTTTTCCACTGCTACTCCTCAG